>JARHVA010000199.1:6735000-6787746 GCA_037957365.1 Torreya grandis | reverse complement strand
CATCATCATTAGATATCATAAACATTGAATCATTCAAAATTTGGTTGTATATTGTAACCTATGAAAGAAGATTCACATAACATTGACATGGCCCCTTGGTGTAGTAATGTCCCACATATATGCATCCTATATACACATAATATTTTTCACTTTATAATTTATTGATGCTTTATATTACAATGAATTTTTGACATATAAATATCCATAAGTGCATGCCTTAAAGGGTACGTTAGGAATTGGGTGGAAATGGTGCATGGTGATTTGCAAGAGATGTTGATATTCTATCATGATTACACCATTATTACTATCAATTTGACCTATTCTAAATATCTATTTATGTATGTCTCTTATATTATCTTATCTAAAATCACTAGATCTTATATATATCCTATTGTATCATCCTAGATGATATTATCTATTTTGTGTCTTTACCCTTCCTGTATTAGATCAGCTATCCTGATAAATTATTCATCTTATATTTTGACATTATTATTGTGTCAGACTAAATAATACAATTGGCTAGGTTGATACCATTTAATGATAGTTATCCCATTTAATGATAGCTATAATGATAGCTAAATTTTTAATGATAGTTATCCTACTTATTTAAATTATATTGGCTAGGATGATACCATTGGCTTATATTTTTAGGGTTGGTTTTGGGTATTATATCAATATATATATATATATATATATATATATATAGGAGTCATATTTAATTCATATCATATCATATACCATTTATTCACTTTGGTTTTGATTGAATTTATTCCCTAAGTAAATTTTTGGAGATTCAGTGGCTTATAACCTTACAAGGTAGGAATCCTTTCATGTATAGTCATTAAAACTCAATAGAAAGATTCAATTGGAGTTCCTAGGTGAGGATATCTTAGGTATTCATCCAACCATTTGAGGTCCTCAACCAAAAACATTCTCTTTCAAACTTCCACTTGATCCAATGGGAGATTCAACCATTATATATTTATCCCTAAATTAATTATTTATATCCATATACTCTTTCACTTATTTACTTAGTATATTAGATGTTAATTTTTTCTTTGTAAATGAATGTATGTCTATCCATGTTTAGGCCTTCTATACACTAAATAAGTTAATGTGACTATATAATTGCTTAGAGTTTTATAAAATATAATTAGGTTGCATTCAACCTAATTTGATTGAGAATTACACCTTACCCATTTATAATCATTATATCCCATTTTTTTTATTTTATTTAATACCTTGTACAACCATTTACATTGCAACCATAGTATATATTTATTGGTTTATAATGAGATATACATCCTTGTACCATTTTATTAGGCTTTGGAACCCTTTCCTATTTAAATTTTCATTTTTATCAACCATTTGATACATATATGTAATTTATTTTTTCCTTACCAAAATTTTCAAGTATTGAAGGATCTATTTGATTAACTTTATTCATGTCCTAGTCTATTGAGAGAAAGATAATAGTTGTAGGTCATCCTATCTTGTGCATACATTATAGTGAACCTAATATGAATCTTATCCCACATTAAAAGTGTAAATTTAATGTTTTTCCTTATAAATTATTAGAAAAATATTCCAAACCATCAACCTAACTATATCATCCAATCCAATACATTTTTTTCTTGTTTGTGAATGGTATCAACTAGTGTTGGTACCATTTTATATTTGTCTAGACTATATTTTCCAACCTAGTATAATTATGTGTGTTTTTAAAAAAATATTATCCAAACAAATATAGTTATGTGTTTTTAATTTTAGTTTAAAACTATTTTAAATTTATTGTCTAGCCTAATACCATTATATTTTCCTATTTAATTTCACTATGCTAAACATATAGATTTCAGTCTTTATTCTTACTTTTTTTACCTACAAATTATGTTTTGATATTTTTAAAATAATATGAGTTATTATTATGTGAAAAATGGAGTTATATTTTATTAACACTATGGTGTTATGGGTATACCCTTACCTTAAATCCATTGTAAAATAATATGCATAAAGTTTTATTTCCATGTACCTTATGGTTTATCATAAATGCATAAGGTTTACCAATTTTTATTGAGCTATAGGAATCCAACCATCCATTTGATTCTTTAGTTAAATATTAAGTTATTAGGCCTAATAAGTTACTCTTAACATAGCTCATAAACAAGATAGTATGGCCATGGGTATAATTTAATCCTTTGGCGTTAGTTTCTTCATTATTGTATTCACTATATTATTACTAGTATCAGTATATCGAAGAGCCTACATATTAACAAAATAATTTATGTTATATATTTATACTTATTTTCATAGAGTATTTATCTAGATTTAATTTTTCATACTTTACAAACTATATCTAGCTTGAAACCATTCTCTATTGTGTTTGTGATATGCATCAACACACCCAATATAGCTCATTTTTTTGGTGTAATACATCAACTAGATTGCTATAGTTTAATGTGCTCTTTATTAATACATCATATAGTCTAGCTCAATATTAATTTATAATAAAACTCCATAAATTAATTTAACTTATATCCTCTATATTTTTTATTCTAACTTGATACAATTATTTTCTCCAGTTGCAAGTTGTGCTACCTTTTTATCAAAATTGTATCAACTAACCTAATATAGTCCAGTGTAGGATCTAAAAAACTAAGTATTAATCTACCTAATACCATAATTTTATTGTGATAAACTATTTTATCTCAAATTATATTTTTAACCTATTCATAATCATGATTTAACCTCCTAGATTTAGTTTGGAAAAATTCAACCCATTCATATTTTATGTTGTTTTTTAATTTATTATTTATATACCCATTAAATATAACTCTTCATGGTACAATTTATCTCAGCATCATTATATATATATATATATATATATATATATATAATGAAACCTGATTAAAATTATCCAAGATGATAATATATAATGAATTAACCAAGTAATTAAAAACCTTGATGACAATATTATCTACACTCCAAACAATATTGGTGGTATTAATATTCCTTCATCTACTACAGAAGTTGGGGCAACTAAACACCACCATGGGGAATCTTCCTCAACCTAATTTTGGTCACCCCTGTTCTAATCCTATTATAAAAAAATTTAATTAAAATCCACATTTAGATCCATCATAGATCCTTATATAGATGGTACAATATATTACCCTTATCCAATATTATACTAACAATCAAATGATCCACATGAAATATCATATTTTTCAAATGGCTAGTCAACCTCCTCAATTCATTATGAACCAACCAAATAAAAATCATATCCCCCCTCCTCTTAGATATGAAAATGTAAATATGATTACTAAAAAACAAATTCATAACATGATGCTTCAAAATCCTCATAATATCCATTATCCCCTTAATGATGTATATAAACATTGGAAATATATCTCTAAATATCACATATGATGGGACAAAATACCTTGTATTACATATTAAAACCTTTGGAATTGTATATAAGGAATGGGTTCAAGACAAAACTTATTAAACCATGAAATTTATATCCAAAACCTTTATTGGAGATGTTATAGAATGATACAACCAACTACTTTCCCAACATTCCATTACAAAACTAGAGGATATAGTCAATTCTCTAGTTAAGTAATTCAAACATAATGAAGTCTCTAAAAAATAACCTTAGCAACTTAATTAATGTTAAGTAACTTACTAATGAATTTTCAAATATTTTCATCAAATTATGGAAGTATTTATAACTTAAAGTGGATCATAATATGAATGATGACAATTTTTTAAGAAAAAAAGTTATGCCTCTTAAATCCCCTATTAACTACATGGTTAGGATATTCTCTCTTCAAACCTTAGAAGAGGTTTTATATCAATAAACATTAAAATATTTCCTTATGGATCAATTTTAACCTTATCAAATCCCCAAAAATGAGTCTCTACAAACCCAAACCAGTATTAGCTCTAATAATTATTCCTAAGAAAAGCCTCCCCAACTTAATTGAAGAGTATCTAAAATAGATAACAAAATTCAATCTTTCCCTCTATTTATTATGAAATAAATCAAGAATTTTTTATCTCTAATTAAACCATTCATCTATAATAATACCCTTCCAGCATGGTATGATCCTAACAATTTTTTATTCTTTCACACTTACATTGGTCACTCTCATGAGCCATGTCATGGACTCTAAAAACATTTGATATCTACCATCATAGGATAAAACATTAACCATGATGATATTACCAAATAATACCATGTAAAATACCTTGAATCCTTTAAAAATTTAACTTATAATCCCAAATATAAATAACCAAAACCTCAAAAATCATGCCAACCATTAGATCCCTTTATAGAAAATTCCAACAAAAATGATTGTGCTATTGATGGTTATGATCACTATTATGCCAGTTCCCAATATGTGAATGTGGAATAGGTTAACCACTCTCAAAGAGTTTTTTACCAAAACTAAGAATAATTCTCTTGAATACTAACTTCTTAAGGATATTACTACTACTACAATTACATTATCTTCTAATTTTCCTTCTAGTGATGAGCCTACTCCATTATTAGATCCACAACACGGAACCTATAATACATATAATATCATTCATCATAATGTCATCATTATTAATCAATATAAATCTCATTATGGCTCTAACCCTCAATTCCAATGGAATTTCCTAGATGAACTTAATTACACATCTTGAAAAAATACTCTAACGGAACTTATGGGAACATCACTATATCATCAATAGTTACTCATAAAACAATTTTAAGACATTGAAGAGTCCTCATATAATTTATAAAAATCACATAATTAGCATATTTAAGGTCACACACCTATGTAAGTTCATACCATCTAAACCATTTCTAAGCCTTCTCCCTCTAATAATGTTTCCATGGAGTTTCTTGAAGAAGTCTTTTCTAAGGATGAAATCCTTTTATAAGATGATTACTCACCCCTATTTATTAATACTATGATAAATAATAAATTAATAATAAAGGTATTGGTGGATGAAGGCTCAATAATTAATGTTAATTCCCTTTGGTTGATCCAAAAACCTAGATGTTCCAATGATGACTTTAAGAAAACTTGACTCACATGTCATGGATTTGATAAAACCAATTAAAAACATCTTGGCTACACTTGGTTCCTCTCAATATAGGACCCAAAATAGTGTTAACCAGGTTTGAGGTTTTATATATTCCACTATCTTATAATATCCTTTTAGGTTGTCCTTAGACTTATCACATGAGGGCTATCAAATTTTTTGTTATCCAATACATTAAGTTCAATAATGAATGATTGCATTAAAAACATGAAGAGATACTAACCCATAGGGTTTAAAATCAGATAATACTGAAACATAATATTTATATACCCTCTATTATTCATATCAATATTACTCCTCTCAAGTTTTTCAACATGAATATTGATCTACAAGTCATTGTTTTAGATTATCATGATGAACCTAATGAGTTGTAAATTATTTGTAATACTACTAAACTAAAACCTTATATAATTGAATAGATTCCTCCATCTCTTCTACAACAATATAGGACCATTAATTTTATAGATGATGATATAGAAATTCATCCCCCATATAATGCCAAAGAGACCTCTTACTCAAAATCTAACTTCATATGCAATGATTTTGGTGTAGCCAATTTATTTCAAGATTCTCTATATTTATCTCCTTGCATTTTTAGTAACATGGGTGTCTCTAAAAAAGATACTTTCACTAAAAATACTCAACTAGATACTAATACATGTAACATCTCTCCATCATATGATGATGATTGTATATTTTCCCATTCCCTATCAATGAAATTAGATATAATCCATTATAAATATCAAAATAGTCTAACTAAGATACATGATTTTAACTAGGACATTCACATAATTAGTATATACTATAAATTAGATTATGATAATTATCTATGATATCAAGGTTATGTTCCTCCCAATAACCCTCCATTAGAAAATACTCCATGGGTTCACCAAAAACCACATGATTTTACTTGCTTAACTAATGATAACAACCAACTTAATATTGTTCAAAACATATCTAAAACTCTTAACATTATTATCCAACCCTATAGAATTTAGACCATTGCTCATCTTTTAGATTGTATCAACCAACCTAATATAATGTATATTTAGTTCATAATTACGTGGACTAGACATTACCAAGTGTTGATATAATTTATTTATCATTCCCAATTATAGTTATTTATATCGGTTAGGATGATATAGTCAAATTAAATCATGTTCTTACTAACTATACCATCCATGATGATATAATTTAGTATATCTCTTTTATACCAAACTATTTTAGATAATATGATATCATACAATCAAAATCATTAGTTTCTATTCAAAATCCCAACATTACCTTAGATGCAAAAGACATTGTTGTAAGATGGATACATTATAATTTAATAGAAAATATAATCAAACTTTTGACCATTAAGTAGATGTCAAATATTATATACCTTTACCTATGATTCCTAATGATGAAGCTATCGTAGAATTAATCCATGCTAAAGACCCTCAACTTCCTCACCAATATCATAAATTTGGAGGTTTAAATAAAAAGGCTCATCCATTAATTATTTTAATCATAGTGTCAATCCAAATACATATTCCATTTCTAAGCTTACTTCAACACCATATCATTTTCAATATGTAGATCCCATTCTTGTTGAGTAAACTCACGAAATTAACTTTGGTACAACTGCCAATCCTAAATTAGTTCTTATGTCTAAGGAAATTCATACTAAATATAAAGAAAATTATATATATATATATATATATATATATATATATATATAATTATTTTAAAACATTTGCATGTTCATATAAATATATGTATCGACCCTAGTGTACTTGTCCATAATGTCATGACATATCTAGATGTAAAACCCATACATCAAAAACAAGAAAATTTCCTCTTGAATTTTTGACCTTATGTGACAAAGATATCATCCATATCCTATATTTTAGGTTAATTAAGCCTAGAGATTAGTTTTAATGGGTGTCCAACATAGTACCTATCCTAAATACAGTCACTATGGTCATTTACATCTATATTTAATTTCATAAAATCAATGTAGCATGTCCTAAATGTCAGGGATCTTGCTCTACCAATTAGAGCACATATGATTACTTCTCGTATTAGCAACTAATCATGGAATTTAACCAAAAATATAAAGTAACTAGAAATATGAAACACCATAGGAATTGAGAGACAATACACAATTGTATTAATAATCACTCAGAAGAATATACAATAAGGAAGATGCCACTTCTTCCTCCACCTCAAAGGTTCGCCACTCCTCAAGACCTTCTTCCCTCTCTCTCTTGGTCACAACAATCAACTCTAATACAGAATTGATGTTCACCTCTCCAACCAGTCAGTAACACACTGCCAATTCACCAAGTACACAACTGTACTTCAAGTAGATCTCCTGATCTCTGCTACTACCTGCAAATAACTAGATCATACTCACCATAGTAGATCTCCTATAGAAAGTCATGCACACATGCTGACCAAGATCATACACACACAAAGAACCCTTCTGATTCTCTAATCCAGTACCCACCTTGGTACTGTGGCACTAGGAGGAATGCACCATTACTCTCTTCTCTATGAAGGAGCTTATTGCTCTCTTACTCACTAGCTACAAGTTTTACAATATAGCCCATGAGTCCATATATAGATCTCATGCTTACAATAATTAGACTAACCTAATTACAATAATTAGACTCATAACTCAAGACTACGACTAGCCTTCAACATGAAAACTAACAGTCTCAAAATAGACTCTCCTAGATTCATCATGCAAACTGTCTGTTCTCGCACAGGCTGCCGACGTCGGCTCCTCCATGACCGATGTCAGCCAACTGGTGACTGATGCCGATTGCTTCTTCTTTGCTATCTGACTTATGTCAACTGATCAAACCGATGTCAGTTTCCCTGTAACTGATTCTGCAACTCCCCATAACTTTGCATCCTCTGTAACTTCTCCTGTTTACATCTTGATGAAGCTTTTAGCTCCACAATCTAACAATCTCCCACTTGGAGATAAATAGCTACACCTATACCTGTACCTGTACACCATCTAAATTATTCCTTGGCTTGTATTCCTCTTTAAGATCAATCCTAAAGACCAACCACCACATGTCCTGTGATGCTACCCCTATCATCAAAGTAACCTGCCACATCCAAACCTACATATCCATGTAGTGAAGAACTTGACCCTGCATAACAAGAATCCCTGCTGCTAGTCCCACTGAACTGCCCTCCAGTACTCCTTCCCCAAATTAGCTCCATACTTTCTGACAACCCCCACTGCTTGGGAAAAACAACTCAGGTCTACACTAGACCTCATGTAATTTCAAACCCTATTTCAAGTTAAGCTTAAACTATCTAGCCCTTGGTGTGCTTTCTGATTCTGCAACCTGTGTCATGAGCCCCACCAACAATGTCTTCACATCAGCTCCCACTAGAGATAAAATCTCCATGTCTCTTATGCCAAATAATTTTGCTACTTCAAATTCTCCCTAACACGCCTTTAAACTAACCTTACCCTTAGCTCAGCAAATAGCTATATGTACAAAACCTGCTAGCAAATTACCCACATACAGTAACTAGATAATGTCGTGACTCATCATCCACCTGGTAAGACAAAACCATAGTAGTTACACTGACATTGACTAAAGCCATGCTTAGTCATCCACCTGTCAATACCTGTACCACTGTCTTGCAGCTTCTTCAAGACCATATGCCTTGGCCTTCCATCTCATGTATCCATCCACTCTCTTCTCTAACTTGGGAATCCACTCCATCTCTCAGTGCTTACTTCCAACTGACAAAACTACCAACAAATACCTATTTGGTTCTTCTCCAAGGACTCACACTCCTCATCCATGCCAAGCTCCCACTGTATCTGGACTCTACCTGCATTTCCTCTTCCATCTCCTTGGTTGTTGACTATCAAAAAAGCAATATAAATAAGGTGAACCACTAATATGAGGTTCACTTACCCTTTTTGACCTCGACATGAGCGTTTGAGACTTACTATCCACCCACTATCCATACCAGTGACCGATCTCGGCCATCTCCCAATCTGTTTCCGACCGATGTCGGCTCCCTATACTGAACCTAACTGCCGACATCATTTCCCTAGCTGACGCTGGCATCCCTCCTACCGACATTAGTTCCTTCATGACCGACGTCGGTCTTCCTATTGCCGACGTTGGTTACTGTCTGACCGATGCCGGTACCTGTGTTCATCTGTGAGTGATAACTTTTTACCCGCGAGCACTCCATGGATCAAAATCCTAATCAAGTCAACCCTGCTCTACTCAAAATAATTTAGTTTCCTCACTTGATCTCTATCTATCATCTCCTCCATGAACACCAAGGCTTTCCAGTTCTTTAGGTTGTCAAAGACATCTAATTTCTGCTTCAAAACATGCATTCTCCTTCTACATATGTGACCAAGCCCATGAAGCCACATCTCTACAACAGAAGGTGAATCAGCAATATAAGTAGATAGATAAAGGATACCTACTTTCTTACCACCATCTAATTCAAGTGTATCTGCTATGAGAGTTACAGTGCAACTCTCATCACCCAAATTTCCTAAAGAAATTAGACTAATCTCTAAGACTGGTACCTGCATGACTTCCTTCAACCACTGTGTGTCATCCGTCTATAATTTTAGCTTCACTTCCCCTTTGTCAATCATCTGACAAGGCTCTCCAACGCCTGAATAAATCTCTCCAAAGTCTCCATAGACATACCTATGAAAAGATGATCTATTTTGAGCTACAACATATGCTTCCACAAGCTGATCTACTACCGACCAATGATCTCTTTTCACCTGCTCTTTCTTTCTATCAATCAGACCATTCGTGCTATTCAGTTTCTCCATTCATAGCTTACTTTCTTTTACCATTGCTATACTCCCACTCAATCTGAAACCCCTGTGAGTGACCTATAATCAACAAACACTACCAGATCTGAAACCACCTTTTAGTCAACGCAACCAAAAGCTCTGATACCACTTGTTGGTATTATCTCTTGAACCTACAACCAAGGCTCTGATACCACTTGTCAGGGATCTTGCTCTACTAATTAGAGCACATATGATTACTTCTCGTATTAGCAACTAATCATGGAATTTAACCAAAAATATAAAGTAACTAGAAATATGAAATAACACAGGAATTGAGAGACAATACACAATTGTATTAATAATCACTCAAAAGAATATACAACAAGGAAGATGCCACTTCTTCCTCTGCCTCAAAGGTTCACCACTCCTCAAGGCCTTCTTCCCTCTCTCTCTTGGTCACAACAATCAACTCTAATACAGAATTGATGTTCACCTCTCCAACTAGTCAGTAACATGCTACCAGTTCACCAAGTACACAACTGTACTTCAAGTAGATCTCCTGCTCTCTGCTGCTACCTGCAAATAACTAGATCATACTCACCATTGTAGATATCCTATAGAAATTCATGCACACATGCTGACCAAGATCATACACACATGAAGAACCCTTCTGATTCTCCAATCTAGTACCCACCTTAGTACTGTGGCACTAGGAGGAACGCACCATTACTCTCTTCTCTCTGAAGGAGCTTATTGCTCTCTTACTCACTAGCTACAAGTTTTACAATACAGCCCATGAGTCCATATATAGATCACATGCTTACAATAATTAGACTAACCTAATTACAATAATTAGACTTGTAACTCAAGACTATGACTAGCCTTCAACATGCAAACTAACAGTCTCAAAATAGACTCTCCCAGATTCATCATGCAAACTGTCTGTTCTCGCACAGGCTATCGACGTCGGCTCCTCCATGACCGATGTCGGCTGACTGGTGACCGATGCCAGTTGCTTCGTCTTTTCTATCTGACCAATGTCAGCTGATTAGATCAACGCCGGTTTCCCTGCAATTGATTCTGCAACTCCTCGCAACTCTGCATCATCTATAACTTCTCTTGTTTGCATCCTGGTGAAGCTTTTAGCTCCACAATCTAACACTAAAGATAACTCTTCTCTACCATCAATTGATACTATATATAATAATACCATAGGATATGATATTTTATCCCTTATGGATGTATTCTTGGGCTGTAACCAAATTCATATCAATCTTTAAGATCAACTTAAAACCACTTTTACTACTAAGTGGGGAATCTAATGCTATGTTAAGATGCCTTCCAACCTTAAAAACATGAGATTAGATTATCAACACATAATTACCCACATATTTCATAATCTCATCTATAAAATATAAAAAACCTATGTGGATAATATTATTTAAAAATCAAGTCATCATGGAAACTATATTTATGACCTTGTCATCATCTTTGATCATCTTATCAAATATAATTTATAGATCAATACTCATAAGTGTGCTTTTGGTGGTACCTTCATATATATATATATATATATATATATATATATATATATATATATATATATATATATATATATATATATATATCAGGATTCTTAGTATCTATTGAGAGGGATTAACATAGTTCAAAATAAGATACATTATATTTTAAACATGTATATTCTTATATATATTCTTATCATTCATACTCATCTTTCAAAACTTGGGGCAATCTAAATATTTCTCCCTAAGATGGCTTACCATATATATTCAATAAATTCTCTCCTCAAGAAAGGTGTTATTTGAATGGAATGATGTATGTCAAAAATATTTTGATAACATGAATAAATAATTAATTCATCCTCCTACTCTACAACCACCCTATAAATATTTCCCCCTTGTATTGTATACATCATCTACCCCCATATCAGTTGGATAAATGTTTGTATAATAAGATGAGTCAATAAAATAATACATAATATATTATATCAACTTTTATTTTATATATTATGAGAGTAATTACATGAAATTGGAGAGTGATTGTAATATAGTCTAAATTTTAATTAAAATATAACATTTTATGCTTTATCAAACTAATTATGTCATTTTTTGTTCCAATCCATTTCTTCTCTAATGTTTTCCTACCTAGAGATAGAACCAAAAAATGGATGGTAATCTAAATGGAGTTTGACATAATAATTATTACCCAAAAATTATTAAAATTCAAATCTATTATTGATTAACTTTCCACCACTCTAATCCCATCTATGAAATACCTCTAAGGCACTATTCTTGATGAACATGTCCTCTTAATTGAAGGTATTGACTAGGATATTTCCCTTCAATATAACTTCCAAAATTTCATGGAGAATATTTAGTCATAGGCCCTAGAATATCCCAAAATATTAGTTTTTAAACCTATATATAAATTTATCATTCAATATTCACCCAAATTTTTGATTGATTTGCATGAGGAAATTTAGTCACTCCACTTTGATAGAGCCAAGTGCCTTCAAGGTCACTAATAACATGGTTGAATATAAATCTCTCATACTTGAGATGAAATAAACCACAGATATAGACATTACTTACTTATATGCCTTAGGAGGTTCACACATTATGTGTCATAAAATGAGTAGTGCATATTAATTTAAAAGGTAAAATATCATTTCATGTCATAAAATCACTATCTTTATTTAAAAAAAGAAACATTTTTTACTAGCAAAACAATTCCAAAGGATAAAATATTATCAAATACTCTCTTGCTTCCTAAGCCTCTCTTTTCCATCCCCATTAGGCACTACATCACTCATAATTCCTTGTTCACATGAGGAAAGATTTATATAATTTAATTAGTATGTATGATTCTATTATTTTCCATGTTTAATTAGTCACTACTTGATAATATTGTGGCATAAAGGTATATTTAAATTCATTGAGCATCATAATTACCTTTAGGGGTTGATTCTTAAGAAAAGACTAGACTTAAAAATTAAGTTTGCAAGTATATCCTTTTATAAAACATCATTTATTATCATAATGCATAAAGTACCTTACTCTTTTATGTTAATAAACATAAAGTACGTTCTCTTCTTGAGCAAGTACATGGATAATTTATGATCAATATTGTAGCAGGCATGTGACAACCTGAAAAAGGCCTTAGGATAGGATATTTATGTCCTATCATATAAAATGATGCCATCACATTCAATGCAAAGTTTAACCATTTCCAAGTCCATGATGATCTCATTAAATCTCCTCTAGTCAATCTTAAAACACTTTAATCTCCTTGGTAATTCTCTATGTTAGGATTATATCTCATTGGAAAATTACATCGATCATAAGATGGACATGTTTTCATCATTACTATCATAGAATACTTTACCAAGTGGGTAGATTTTATGCCCATTTTTTATGTTACTAAAATCACTATATCCATGTTTAATATCAATCATATCATATGTCATTTTTTTGATTTCTCACACCATCACATATAACAATGGTGGGAAACTAAAAAATAAAGACATGAAATAATGATATGAAATATTCAAAATTACATATAATTTTTTGACACCTTGTCACCCTCAAGCAATGGTAAAGATCAATCTAAAAAATATATCCTTAATCTAATCTTTAAAAAATTATTGGGAATTATTTTTTATATTATAATTTCAAGATATACCATACACTTTGTGCCTATCATACTAGCATTTGTACTACCACTAGATA
The DNA here is from genome assembly GCA_037957365.1 of Torreya grandis. Lineage (NCBI taxonomy): Eukaryota > Viridiplantae > Streptophyta > Pinopsida > Cupressales > Taxaceae > Torreya > Torreya grandis. The sequence continues at coordinate 6,774,105 of JARHVA010000199.1, read as the reverse complement.
AACTCCCTTCTCTTAGTTTATGGCTCTGAATCCAATTACCACTAGAATTAGAGTTATCCTCATTACACATATTTATTCATAATATAATTATTTATTAATAGATACATGAATCCCATATTAAAACCTTGGTTTAATTAACAAGTCACACATGAGTTCATCACAATACAATTATCAATACAAAAACCATATAGCTAAATAACACAACAAACAAGTAAATGTTCATACTTTAAATACTGAATAGCTACTATTAAAGTTGTATTACACCCATGATAAATATGGAAATTAGAAAAAAAAATTGGGGTACCTATCTAGTCAAAGACATCTTATAACCTAGCACTTATAGATTACAAAAAAATGAAGTACACATATTTAAATAATCAACCACTACTTAGTTTTTGAAGAAGTATTTGTATTAATATATGTACTTCATAGTTTAAATTTATGTATGATTTTCCATTTATATTATATGGTACTTGCATGTTTATAATTAGTTTTATATATGTTATCTTGTACTTGTGCCACTTGACTTTTATTTTTAAGATACATTGTATGACTTGGGGAATAAGCCAATCCCTCCTTACAAATGCCCATCTATTTATCACATAGATTACTCTTTATCGCAACCTTAACTAGGTGTCTTCTTAAAAAGATAAGGCAATGGTTTCAATTAATGTTTTCATCACTTATATGAATCATATTCTCTTGGTAAGAATATATTATTTTATATTCATGTCCTTATTCACATTTTAATTATTAATTTAAGGATGAATCATACATACATGTCATTGTATCATCTTATTTTACATTATTTTTTATGATTGGGATAACTCAATAATTTTATGATCATATCCATTATTCCCTATTTCACATTTCCTCTTAGACTCAACAAGGTTAGCATTAGATTTCACTCTTATATAATGTGTATTTTTATGAGTCTTTATACACCATGGTTATTATGTCCTCTCTCTAGTGACTAAGTATAAGCTATCTTGTGATAGTTATCTTTGGTACCCATGTTTGGATTTTATAAATCTATAAAGACGAGGAAAAAATAGAAATACAAAATATTTAAAATCCATATCATAATAAAATGTAATGTTAGAAGGTAATTTACAATCTTAAAGTTAGGTTACTCTAAAAGACATGATCTTTGTTGGAACATATCCTATTTTATTTGAATCACAAACTCCATAGTTCACCTCATGATAGATCTAAGGTCCATTGGGATGGTGTATTCCATTAGGATGGGGTATAAGGTCTCATCATATCATTTTATCTTCTTAAATTCTATTGTATTAAACACACCTCACCTTGGATTTTTATTTGAAAATTGGGGACCCCCTTTATTTCTAGAGTACTTATTTATTATTTTGATGTATGTGTGTTTGGGATATTTTTTATTATTTTTATAAAATTGATATTTTTGATATTGAATCATGTTTGGTGCACCTATTTTATATTTTAAATGACTTATTAAAACTAATATATTAATGGAAACTTTGGAAGAATATATATGTATGATAGGTATTTAGGTTTGCTTATTCATGTTATTTTATTCAAAGTTGCTTATTCAAGAACTTTTTATTTGGCATTTTTGATACTTTGGGTCTTTGGTATTTTGGTTTACAAAAATTTTCAATCAAAAACTTTTTACTCAAAAACATTTCAGTCAAGAACTTTATTTTTAAATTTGTTCTAGTTGGTATATTTTCAATCAAAAACTTTTCTTTGGATCATTTCATCTAACACTTCTTATGTGATGATTTTATTTTCAAAAACTTTGGTCTTAAGAAGGTTTTAGTCTCTAGGAATTTCTCTTCAACAAATTTCATTCAGAAGATTTTTTCACAGGAACTTTCTATGCAACAACTTCCTTTTGAATGAAATTATCTCTAAAGAGCACTTAGTCTTTGGGAATTATTCCTTCGATGACTCTTATTTGGGAACTTTACCTTCAATGAATTTTGGATAAATATTCCTAAATGAATATCTTTGAAGAGCATTTTGGTTTTGGGGTTTCTAACTTATAATCTTGGGCTCACCATACCATATCATTAGGCTTGGTGGTAAAGGTCAACCCCCTAGCTAAACCATACAATGACAAGTATAAAAATGAATAAGTAACATTCTTTCACCTTAAATGAGTAAGCATCATATATGTTATTCCCAATAGGCCTAGGTGGTCAAGTTAGAATTGAATGAAGGTGACAAGCTTACAGATGTTGGTGATTGATGACAAATGAACTAGAATGAATGTAGAAAGATATAACATCATTACTCCTAATTGAGCTAACTTCATTTTATTTCTAATATCTCAAGTGCACATAGCCAGCTATAATTTCAAATGCCTTATTTATGATTAAAATGACATTTTATTTACATAATAGTGTTCTTAGACCAACATGTTAAAAATATTACATCACACCATTATAGACCAACAATAATGGCATCTTCATCTAGGGTGTATAAGGGAGCTCCACCATCATCCAAGTTTTCCATTAAAAACTCCATATAATACTTAGATACAGTCTTTGACACAACTATATTTGACAACCTTCATGCTAATTACTCGACTCTATGGGAGATCATAGAGAATGTTGATACATTAACATTGGAGGAGGATATCCCAATAGAGGAGAAATAAATTATAGATAAATTGCTACCATTTAAATGTCAGACACTCCATTACATAGATACCAAGACAAAAGTCATGTCGTGCATCAACTTGTTATAAGACTAATTTTTTGAAGGTAAAATTTTAGATGGTGGCAATCTAGACTATGTCAATAACAACATAGTCATTACATACATCTATGGAGACATATTTATGAGGTATTTGAGTCTACCCATTCTAGATGCTACATTATATTTACATAGTGTAGTCACTTGGAATAAAAATAACAATGTGGAGCAAGTAGTAGCGAAGTGTATTTTCCCAAAAGACACTTTCACTATCAAACAACATACCAAGAGCCTTGTCCCCATCACCTACTTTAGGATGGGAATTTGTATTAGTATGGAATTGTTGAATTGACTATTTGGCCATGCAAGTATTCGTTTCCTATATCTATAATGGGTACCTATACTTAAATTTCTCATTAATTTAGATAATACTTATGTATTTGGGGAGGTCATTAGTTCCTACCTACATGAAGATATTATACGCAAAGAGAAGAGAGCCCAAGGGAGAAATATTTATATGCATTAATACCTTTTAGATGTAATCATGGGGACTATTTGCTAACATAATTGGGTTTTTTGAAATCCCAACCCTAATTATATCAAGAAAAAAATATGTGACATCTATTATTTCATCCACATATATGCATACACAATTAACATTTCCATAATAAAAAAGGACCTCTATCCTTATATTTGGATGGATATGAATGGCCACCCTCTAGCAAGGATTTTAAATAGCATTACTAATACACTCGTGAATGTAGGTGACTATTGGTTATATCCATATTATACAGTCATCATGGTTATTGGACATAGGGTAGACCCTCTTCAAATCCCCAAGTTTTTCCCTGACAAAGTTACCAAGTAAGGTATTGCCTTTCAAATATGGAATGATATAGATGAAGATTTTATCAAGAGTAATAAAGGAGCTTTCCATGGATCCCATATCACTATTGGGAGGATGTATTATACATTTAAGAGATATTTTATAGAAGTTGGGAATGCAAAGAGGGCTTATGCATTGGATACTATAGCCCATAGGGATTGGTACCCCCATAAGAAAGTATAAAAAAATATTTACAACCTTAGCATCACATAAAAATATGAGTCATTAAATCATGACTTGTTATTAATTAATGAAAAAGATGATGAGGAAGTAAATGAAAGGGTTAATATTGAAAGATTAAACAAAGACTTATTGAGGGTGATAAAATAATACCCCTCCCTTATAGTCAATTGAATATAATTAATGATCCCACCACCAAGTGGATGGATATAATCTTACTTATGGAGTGGAAGGCCTTAATTATATCCAATAGACCAAAGTCAAGACTCTCAATAGCCACCTACTATGATGACAACTCAAAAATATCAAGAGTAAGTGGTAGGGGAGATTTTAGTTGCTAGAGAACATGAGGAAGAGTAAGAGCTAAAAGAGACACCAACTATTACACAAGAATAATAAGAATACACTCCTCAAATTTAAGCATCTACTATTGAACCAAGGAGAGTAAAAAAAGAACTAAAAGAAGAGATAACACAATAAAACGATAACACAATTAAGGAAGAGGTGGAGATAATTTACCTAAACTCCTCTGATGAGGAAGAGATGACACTTATTATAGAATCTTGAGCAACCATAACATCTAGTATAACTTACCCTTCCTCCCCAACAAATGAATACTCTATAGGCTGAGAGGATTAAACTTTTTTATAAAATAAATCCTAGGGTAGAGAGACCACAAAATCCATCCACATAGATAACTAGTGGAGAAGCACAACCTTAAATTGAAGGTGAGCCAAGTTATAAGGTGGATGAGGAAGAGCTACAACAAGACAAGGATTTGAACATAAAAGGATTAAAATAAAAGGCACCCCTTAGTGGTGATCAATCTAGTAAGGATGTTATCTTTATTTCTCCCCTGGGCCTTTATCCTCTCATGTCATTACTAGTTATTTTAATATGCCTTCCCTAGTTGTTGGTACTTTTACTCCTATGCAATCACTCTCTACTAGTCTTATGTTCATTTCTCCAACCATTAATCTTATAATTTTCACTTATGATTCTCCAATAATTACTCCTATAGTATCCATTCCTATAACCATTTATCCTATAGTATCTATTCCTACAACCTCCATTCCTCCAATCCTAACCCATTCTCCCACTCTTTCAGTATCCACCTCTTCTACCATAACCTCCAACTCGCCCATCACCTAGGTAAGTACCTCCTCTAATCAAATCGGTTCACCATTAGTTTTTTTAGGATGATTTAAAATAATAAAAATATTGGAAACAAAATGTCCCCTAAGAAGAAACCTATCTACATTATGCATCCCATGTCATGATTTGTGAATGTATACTGGTCTAAGATAATTTAGCCTTTAATTCCTAAGCCATCTATTGATCTTGAACCTAAACCTAAGAAGGATGTACAAATAAAATACCAACCATTGGATCCATCAAATATACCTCTTCTATAATGGGCCAAGGATTTAGGAGCATCAGCTTATAAGAGGCCCAATTTGAAGATCACCAAGCTATCCACTGTGAGTTAACTCTTTAAAAAAGCTACAAACTTAGTGAAAATTGTCATGAAGATGAGAATTTAAGATAACAGTGGTATATGGATAATTTTAGAATAAAGAGAAGATATTTACTCTCTTTAAAAAAGGTAGGATGGCAAGAAGGGTCAATCCCCCTACATTGAGGACCTCAAGTCCTACATGGAGACCCACACTGAAGCAATATTGGCCATCCATGAGGGAATGAATCTAGCCAACAAATAATTTGAAGAATAATTTAAGATTCTTAGAGAGTAATAATAGGTAATATGAGCTCTTTATAGCATCGAGAAGGATGTACAAAGTATGACACTAAGGTTATATGAAATTTTGGATACTATTATTTCTTTGAGAGTCTAATTGGTTCCACATGTAACTTCAATAACAAAATTATTTAAAATTTATAGAGAATATGAAAATAAATTGAATTTATTTGTGTTTTACACTCCTAATAAGGAATTAAACCACTTAAATCTAATTAAACATTTAGAATAAACTAATGCATTAAATTTAGCTATAATAAGAACTTAAGAGGACTAGGATTGGGTGAGTGCTTCTGAGCTTTAGTAAATAAGCTTACAGAATAGGAAAAATAAGAAAAACAAATATTTGATGAGATAAAACTAACATGATATCAAAATAACACCAAAAAGTTGGTAACCTAGTCTATTTTTGACCAAATTATTAAATAAGCTTTAGATGTTTTTAAGAAAAGTCTACAAGGACTGAGTCTAGAGGACATTAAATCATAGCTAATTATGATGAGGAAGAAGGAAACATAAGTGGAAGTATTTTGATTTAGCTTCTAAGCCACCAAAATAGATTATGAAACATTGATGGAATGAAAATATAGGGTAAACATACCTCATATCCTTAGTATGAGCATGCTTCTGGGACATCATTCTAAATCATACAAACATTATCAAGAATTAGAGGCCAATAAGAAATCAGGCTCAACACTACCTCCCAATTCTGATTCTAACACCCCACCTACAATGCCATTTAAAATATCATCATCAACTTTAGTTCCTCCTAATACTGTGAGTGCCTCAATGCCACCTATTTTAGATCTAGTTTTAATTCCAGTTTAAGCTATGAGTTCATACCTATAAGAAACAAGTTCAACTCTAGTTTCCATCATAACTCTAATTATAACTGTAGTTATAATAATAATAATAATAATAATAATAATAATAATAATAATAATAATAATAATAATAATAATAATAATAATAATAAAAGGTGTCAAGTAGGAGCCAAGTTAGACTTAGTTTAAGGTTATTTTTGAACAATTTTGTATGTAATGATTACAAATGACTAGTTAAGTCTTATGAAGTTCATATTGTAATTAAATAATTTATTTTTTACTAGCATGTATACATTTCTTTTCTGAGGTTATCTATGAGTTATAACATGCATTAGAAATTATGGTTTAGTTATCATGATGTAATCAAACTTTTTCTATACTTTGAGGATGAGGTGATCCCTTGCCCAAGTCTTTTATATACATGTAAAACCCTCTTTTAAAAGGGTTGAAGTTTTGATCAATATACAAGAATAGATCAAGAGATTTATTATCATTCAACTATGTTTGTTATTTATTCTTCCCTTTATGTGTTAATGAAATTTTAGTTTATTTGTCTGTATCAATTCAATAATTCTAAAGTGTGCTAATTTTGTAGATGAATATGATTATTTCAATTAGTGAATATTGATCTTAGATGTGCAACACAAATTGATGATTGGTAGATTTCATTGGTTTAATCAATTTGTATGAGTTGAATTGATAATCTTAGGTGTGAATACGTATTTATTTTGGTGTAGTCATCTAGTTGTGATCCATAAGTACACTAGACAACTTTATGGTCTAAGTTTTAATCTCTTAGATAAGGGTGTGCAATAGAATCCATAAGGAGAGAAACCTTTAGTTTAAATCATTGAGCATATTATAATTGTTTTCCCAAACTATTAACCATGCTTGTTCATGAGTGTGTAATATCTGTAAGTGGAAAACACTAGTATTATAGATACTTATCCACTAAAGAAATAGTCGTAGAAGTGACCTTTCAAGAACACAAAGCCTTCATTTCTACCTTAACCTTCTTTCCATTTATTGAATTTATTTGAGACAAACCCAATCATATAATAATTATCCACCCATAAAACTCACTTGGTAATTAATTTATATTATATTCCACTAATCCATCCATAAAACCTAGTTAAATAACCTACATGCTCAACTTGCTATTCCATCACCTAGTTGTTTTAATGACATACCTACAACTCATGCCCCAGAGCGGAACCCCATTCCATAGAGATTCTAAAACATTATATGCTACTTTGTTTAACCTTATATGGTGCATATAAAATCCACATCAACAATTTATATTTCTACATAATTTCTCACATAAGTACCTAATATTCTTAGTAGGTTGATTCTATATGGGGTTATGAGGAGTAAGGAACATGTTATAGGAAGGTAAGAATTTTTTTATGTATTCTACCCTTCATGGGAGATTTTATTTTTGAGATATGAGAGACGTATTAAGAGAATTTTACATACTTCACTAGTCATCCCAAGCTTATGTTTGTTAGGTAGGGTTCTCTAAGGCCATTGATGTTGAAAACTTTTAATCTTTCCAACTTGATTCGAGAGTCATATTTCTAGTAAAGATCATTTTTATTCCTTGGTGATGTCATATTTCCATTCACTTAATTATTTTTCCCTAGACAAGTAGGTTTATTTCAAAATATTTATATCTCTTTGAATTCACATTCTCCATCTCTTTCATACATAGTAATAATATGCTAGTTTTATATTTTCCATCTTTAAAATAGAAGGTGCATCTTTTAGTTGATTTGAAGTGTTATCCTAGTCATTACCTTATATTTATATTATTTTATTTTTTTATTTTTTTCGATTGTGATATTTTCATTCACCTTTTTTGTAGGAAACTTGGTCCCATTTTTCCATTTCATGCTTCACATCTTTGTTTAAATATGGCTTGTTACTCCTCTTACATTTAATTATGTTTTTATTATAAATCAGTTCTATATATCTTTTTTTTTTTTAATTTGTATTTTTACTTATTAAATTATATAAATAGTTTTGGTGGTTACTTTACTCTTAAGTAGACTTGGATTTTTTAGATTTCCTATTTTCCTTTATTTTTATCAATTTCCTTATTTTTTGGTTATAACTTAGCCTTAGCGATCTTAGTTTGTTAAATTTTCTAGTGTTTTAATTAGTATTGATATTTTCCATGTTTATCCATTTATTTTAGTATCCTACATATTTCAACTTTGATTTTATCAATTTTTAGCCTTGCATCCCAAATGTTTTTCAAATACAATTATTGCACCCGCCACAATCGAGACTATGGTGTTTGCATGCATTCATTAAAAGATAAAGGTAAATCAAGATATGTATATGGTAATTTTAATTATTCATTTATCAATAATTATTTCATAATTTAATTTCATTTATGATTTTATGTTTCTATATTTCTTTCCCAAAGTACCATCTTCCATTACACTATTGTGACAAGTAATAAACTTTGGGTGGGGCATATATATAAACATGTTATTTTAACTTTATCATTAACTAATGATTTATATTATAATAACTTATCAATTCATCAATATACGTAAGTGCATGCCTTAAAGGGTGTACCATGAATGGTGTGGTGAAGGCTTATAGTGCTTTGTAAGAGATGTTTTTATTATATCTTAGTTACACCATTCCTACTACCAGTTTTGCCTCCTCTAATTGTCTATCTATGTAGTTTCCTTGTATGTATCTTATCTAGATCATATAACTTATTGGAAAATTAGAGAGATAAATACAAATTGTACATAAAAATAATATTATATTTTCATATATTGCATATCCATGAGAATAAAGGCTACTATATAGCCATGGAGGTAGCATAACAACCTCCTAAAAAATATAATCTAATAACCTGGAATAATCATGGGTAACAACAAATATTATGAGAATATATCTAGGGAATGCTTATAGTGCTTTATAAGAGATGTTTCTATTATATCCTAGTTACACCATTATTACTACCACTTTAGCCTCCTCTAATTGTCTAGCTATATAGTTTCCTTTTATGTATCTTATCTAGATCATATAACTTATTGGAAAATTAGAGAGATAAATACAAATTGTACACAAAAATAATATCATATTTTTATATATTTCATATTAATGAGAATCAAATAAAATATTATATAGCCATGGAGGTAGCATAACAACCTCCTAGAAAATTTCTAATAACTTGGAATAGTCGTGGGTAACAACAAATATTATGAGAATATATTTCCCTATAATAAGAAATAAAAAAACATGTTATAATAGGTTTAAAATAATTAAACCTATATAATAATTAATAATGTTATTAAATCCAACATTAACCCCCTTAACATTAATAATTCCTAGCACCCCCTTAATTCAAAGATGGTAAAAAGATTTTACACTCTCTATGTAGCCTGCTCACCTTTGAGGTGGCATGTCATATTTGTGGCTTTGTGGTCTTGGTGGCACCTTCTTTTTTACTTTTTTTATTACCACAAACCTAGAAGTGATAGGAGTACATCTCTCTACTTAATACCTTTAGTGGTTTCTTGGATTACCACAAACCCTTATGGTTTTCTACTGTATGTTAAACATAAACCTAGAGGTGGCAGGAGATCTCAACCACTTTGGTGGTTTCTCAAATTTCCATAAAAACTTTTTTCAAGAACTAAGTTATACTTTTGTTATTTTCTCCTCACAGTGTTTTTCATCAAGAGGTACCAAACTAGAAAATAATGCTTAGTATTTTATTGAAAATCGAACTACACAATCACACCATGTATAACATAAAATGAACACACTAAAAAATGTCACCATAGTAATGATATGACCCCATCATAGGTGACTCAAGAGAGGACACCAATTATCCTCCACCCTTCATGTATGCTCTAGTCTCTAGGACATGAGTCTGCTCACTCAGGTGATATATCAATGAAGCTAAAAAAATCCTATAATGGATGTTGTATACAAGTGATAATGCATCCAATTACTAATATTTTTTTATTTCTTACAATTTTAAAAAATTATGACTCAACTATTGACTTGAAAATTTTTAATTTTTGACTCATTTATTTATTTATTTTGTACTACCAAAAGATATACTATGACTTGACTTTTCACAACTTAATATTAAAGAGTTATGACTAACACATATATTGACCAAATATAAATGGATTAAAATAGTTTTTAGACTCAACTTAATAACAAATTAATTTTATTTAAATCAAAACAAACTTTACCTATGAAACTAAAATTAAGTCTTTATCACCTAATAAACTATAAACCTAATATCAAAAATATCTAATAAAAAAATTGGGACTCTTGACAAGAAATGACCCAATTAATTGAAAAATTATAATATTTATAATGAGACATAAGACTCTTTGAAACTTTTAAACACATAATTATACTAAACAACTTAAAAATAACTCACTATACATTAACCTATAAATTATTTGATATGGACTCACTTTGAGCAGATATAACTATTCACTAGTGAAGGGCAACATGGTAGTATGCACGAATGGCTTATTTAGAAAATATCTACCTTTGAGACACAATGGAGATGGAGATATAATATGAAGGGATAACTGCTCAGATCTACAATAGCTAAAATTGATACAAAAATTGAATTTAATTACTCATTCTTAAATTTTGGTGGCCAAAACATTGCTAGCACTCAACAATAAGCCAAAATATACCAAGAGAGATGAAACCATGCCTTGGATCATGTGTTTTATCTTTGATAGTCTCATATATCACCATCACTACTATGCACCATCCTCTTGTAATTTGATATTCAATTTTTGCTAGCTAAATATTCACTTAAATGTGGATGCTTAGCAGATTAGTCTAATAACATTCAAAGATTGAATATTCTTCCACATTGAAGGAGCAGAATAAATTAAATCATTTGATTCATGATTTTCCCTTATGTCTCTTTTATATGAATGGAGATGGAATTATGCTTTGGGGATTTTTGGCCATATTGGCTACACTTCAGGCTTTTTTGTCTATAGATTGTGATTCTCCAAATTATTGAATGGAATAATATTAAAGTATTATTTGCACACAACAAGATCTTGTATGGTATACAATTACACAAAATTGATGTAATTTTTTATCAATACAACAAAGATACAAATTTCACTAACTCCAAGTTTATAAATACAAACCACTCTATCGCTAATTAAGTTGAATGTAAATGGTACAATTGATAAACTATGTAGTACTCAATTCTCTCTTCATTCACCAAGGCAAGAATATGTATGATAGCCCATTACAAATCTCTTATGTATCTATCATGGGAATGATCTAACACCACTATGATACCAGAATATTGGTAAATTAGAGATCTGAATACAAATTGCACATAGAAATAATATTATATTTTCATATATTGTATATTCATGAGAATAAAGGTTATTATATATCCATGGAGGTAGAACAACAACCTCCTAGAAAATAGAATATAATAACCCTAAATAGTTATGGGTAACAACAAATCTTACGAGAATATATTTACCAATAATAACAAACAAATGTGCTATAATAGGTTTAAGATAATTAAACCTATATAAAAAATAATAATGTTATTAAATCCTATCATAACTCTTCTATATTCTATAGTATCATCTTAGCTAATATTATCTATTTTGTGCATTCACCCTTCTTATGCTTTTTGGTCATCTTAATATAGTTCTAAGCCAATATTTTGACATTTGTATTATATCAGTCTAGTGAATACTATTATGTGTCATCCAACTCCTTTCAAATATATCCATTACGATGATACCATCAACTTAGAGTTTAAGGTTGGTTTTGGGTATTACATCATTAAATATAGGTGTCATATTTCATTCATGTCATACCATATACCATTTACTCACCTTGATTTCACTCTTACTACTACCCTAAGTATATTTTGGGAGAGTTAGTGTCTTAGAACCTTATCTTTGGGTAAGTGAACAAAGTTGGGGGATAAAAAGGAGCTACCCATGGACATGATTTTCTTGAAATTTTAGAAAACTAAAATTGTGTAGATAATTTGAAATAACTACAATCAAAATTTGAAAATGCTATAATAACATGAATTAGATCACTTCAAGTCTAATTTCCAAAACTCTATTTTTTTAAATGATTAAGTATAACTACATAAAACATATAACATTTGAATAGGAAATCCTATTATTTTCAAGAAAATAGATTTGATAGATGTCTATGTGGCCTTCCATTTTTTTATCATTATTTAATATTGTTTGAAACCCTTTGATGAATATTTAGATAAGATATTTTAGTTTGTGACCTATATTTTTTAATATTTTATGAATAAATTATTTTTTATTATTATTGTTTTAAGTAAATAGATCCCAAAAATTGACGAAAAATGAATAGCAGTCATGTGGTCCCCCTTAACTACCTAAAAAATAAAAATTGATTTTTTTTTTAATGTGTGTAAAATTAGACCTAGTTTGTGACCATATAATATGTTTTGTACTTAGATGAATGAAAAAAATTACATTAACATGTATATTTGTGGCATGTGGAAGCCTAAAAAATATATAGTTAGAAATCAACATACTTTGTAACCTTAAAATAGTAAAAAATTTATAAAAATCATATATTTGAAAAGAGGAGGGCATGTTTGTCATCTAGGTAATATTTTTTTGAATATTGTTGTAAAAATTCCTAGTGTATTTGGTAATGGAAGTTGAAATTTGTTATTTTCTATCAAATTTATTAGACTTGGATGTAGATTGACATGTACAAGCCTTTGTCTTGGGAATCCATGCCATTTTTGAGCCCAAAAACATGGATTTTTAATTCAAACCTATAATGCATACACATTATGATATAACATGTACACATTATGATAACACATGTGCATTCAATAATGTGTACCTATTACACCATAATGCTTATACATTATACCATAATACATACATATTATACCATAATGCGTACATGTTATACCTTAACATGTATGTATTATTATGGAATTCATACATGCTATAATAATGCATACATGTTATAATAACACATACAAATTATACCATAATATGTATGTGTTATACTTACTATAGATAAAAACTTACTTTTCAAAGAATTTTTTTTTACCCAATTTGATAACTATGTCCCTAAAGACATTATTTTGTGCTTTTACAATACTTATAAGATGATAACAAGAGCTATCAAGTGTTTTTTTTAACCACTTTTGAAAAGATATAAATTATCTAATGGGTGATGTATCATGTTCGATAAAAAGAAAGAAGTTGAAGAATAGAACACTTGAGAAAATACAAGAGGTAAGAGAAATAACAAGGTACAAATACAAGAATTCATTTAAAACAAGTTACATAAACTATCTATGATGTGGCAAATTTCATATATAATGATACAATTGACAATAATAAAGTGAATAATGACGAATCTAAAAATGATAAATTCAATAATGATGGAATTGACAATACTGAATTGAATAATGATGAAATTAACAATAATGAATTAGATAATGTTGGAAGTTTACATTCAAAGTATAGTTTTTTTCATTTTATTGATGATGAATGTATACATGATGCCTTAGCCCCCAACAATGAAAAAAAATTCATGGAAATAAATAATGACGAAATTAGCAATAAATAAAATTTCATGAAAGCATACAATGAGGAAAGAAACAATGAAGAAAATTTCATCCCACTACTAATCAATGAAAGTAATGATGATTTTGAAACACCCTCTCAATAAGTTCCATGAGTAATAACACCTCCAAGAATTGTGAGTATAAAAGGTAAGTACTTAATTGAAGTCAATGAAAATATTTTGAAACAAATGCCTAACAAAATGTTTGACTGCCATTTGAGAATATTGGTTCAAGAAATTTGGGATAATTTCTTTCATAATTTGATTCATGATACTAAAAGATGTCAATTATTTATTTAATTGCTAAAATTGATTAAAATAAGACCTACCATGTACACCTTAGGGATAAAAACATCTAATATGGATGATGAAATTGTATAAATTGTTGAAAACTTTCATGATTCATATCATACTATAATTTTTTATGTTTGTCCAATGTATAATGATAACTTGTGTAGTAACTAGTCAAATAGGGAAAAATGATTGATTTCAAAATCAAGTCAAACACTTGATATAAATAAAAAATATTAATGAAATAAATTTCAATTTTCAAAAGACTCAATGAACCCAAAACCATTGATATTTGGGAATTATTTGGTCAACTTCTATAAAATTACAAGGTTGTAGCTGATGGTTTGAAGGAGTTACTTGCATAATTTTGGAAGGACAATACTAGAATTTCACCCAATATAAGATTTGGTTCTCATATAATATTATTGATTATGGATGTTGTTGTGTTAATGGTTTTAACTAGGGATTTCAATAGTGTTAATCCCTCTCTAATGATGGTAGAGATCAAGTCAGGAGCATAGGAGAAAGTGCAAAATCTCACTAAAGAGGCTAGCATGGGGTAGAGTGTGGATTTAATGATGCAGGAGGAGAGTCAGGGGGTGAAACTTAATAAAAATACTAGAAAAGCACTCGAAAAAGTATGCAATAGGAAGGAAGATTGGGGGTTTAAAGGAAATAATAATTTTCAAAAATATTGATAAAACATTCAGCTAAGGTTTTTGAAGAGCTTGAGATTTCCCATTTGGATCAGGCTAGGGTTTCTTCATTTAAATATATTATTGTTAATTTTGAAAATAAAGCTCTGGAGGATATTTTTGAAGGTAAAGAATGATTTTTAGAGAGGGGTATGGCCTATCATTTCAATAGGTCCTAGCCATATCTTTCTTTCCTGCATTAGTGGCTACTAGAATCTTGGAGATATTTATTGGAAGGAACCATGGAGATATATCCATATGCCAAAGGTTTTTTTTATTTTAACTTTTAATTATTTGGCTAATTAAGATAAGATTTTTTAGGCTAGAATATGGAGTTGTGATAATCACATTCTACTCATGAAGCCCTAGACTATTGATTTTAACCCTTTGATAGAAAATATTTCATTACATCCCATTTGGGTGAGATTGTCATATCTTCCACTTTAGTTTTGGTATAAAATGGGTCTTTCAATTATTGTTTTTCCACTATGTGATATGTTGGAAATTGATGCTTCATCATTTAATTTTTTCTAGACTAATTTTTATAGGATTTTGGTGTGTTTAGATATTTCTCAAGATTTTACTGATAGTTTTGAGCTTAAAGTGAAAAATAGAAGATGGACTCAAACCCTTGATTTTGAAGGAATCCCCTTTAGATGTCAATTTTTTTTTTAGGCTAGGTACCTCTCTACTTCTAAATATTGAAGAGTAAATGTGAATCTTCTTTGGGAAATGAGGCTAATGAGAAGCATCTTGTATTTTTTGTGAAAATTCCTAATCAGCCTGAAGAAATAGCTTTAGAGATATTAAAGGTAAAGAATATGGATAAGGTAAAACCATTGGTAAGAACAACTCAGAATGTTGAGTTTGTTAGTTATAATGGTAATAACGTAAATAAGAATGAAGTTTTTAGAGGCAAACCCAAGGAGAGAAATAGAGTGCTAAGTTTAGACTAAAAAAAAATTGGATGATGAATAATGGAAGCTAGTAAGAAGTAGGAAAAAATATCATCACATTCTTAGATCTCCACCTAGGAAATCTAAGAAAGATGAACTAACTAATTATGGGTATTTCATTTGATTAATTTGGTTCTTAAGATAAGGCATTATTAATAATTTTAGTAAGTGGATCTCTTTATCAATAATTTGTATTTATACCTTGATGGTAAGACCATTTATCTAGGCTAGTTTTGTTCTATTGAATTTTATCATTATGGGCTAGGGACCTTTTTCATGTAGCATCAATCTAAAAAAAGAGTTACTTTTCATAACCATTAACCACATAAAAAAAAATTATTGTATATAACTAAAACATAATTTTAATCCATTTTTTTGGAAAAACATCCAAAACTTTCTATTAGTCAAATATATTTTGAGATGGACAAACTTTTTAATGTAAAAATAAATCCCACAGGCACTACTTGTCTTTGTAGGTAACATGTTGACTTTGTAATTCTCTATGATGTTTTACACCATATTCATTTTACTTTGAATACTAATTTTTTTTTTTTAGGAGTGTGGCTTAGAATTTCCACCAAAATTAGCTAGAGAATTTATTCCAACCATTTTTTTGTGAAAGACCAAATGGATAGTTCTTTTATAACAAAGCATGTTCGGATGGAAATTACAGTAATTATGATGGATTGCTAAAACTAAAAAATTATATCCATGAAAATGAAACATTTAAATTGGACAATAATTAGTTGGTTAGTTCAAAAAAAATCTATGACTTATCAATTAAAATATGGAAAAGAATCTAAAAGGTGTGAGATTGTTAAAAAACAAGTACTTGTAGAATATATGGTCAAATTCAAGGAGATTTTGTTTTATCAATATGTAAACCACAGACATAGGAATAAATGGTTAGATGAAAATTTAAATATAATAAAATACACATTCCCACTTTTTATTATTATTTTAGTAGTTAATTAAAAAAAAATACACATTCAAACCACAAATGGAGGTTTAGTCACCATATTACAACACATCACAAATTTCCATATTTGTGTATATATAATTCATGCATGAACCTAATAGTATTCATTAAGATTAAAAAAATATTAAGGAATTACCACTTCTATATCAAAGTTAACTAATCACATTATACAAATTATGTGTATGGTTGTTTTGATAAGTTCTATGGATAGTTCACTGGGAGGAACATTCATTTCAATCAGCATTACATTTGGATAGATAATTGCACATCCTAATTCAAGAATGAACTAATGTTTTATTGCTTGAGAAGGATGCACATTCCCATTTGTGTATAACATATTTGGAGTTTCACTAAGGATGGCCATGGAAAAGGGGAGCATGATAGTGTTAGAACATGTGTAAAAATATATGTTACAAGGGATGAGTTGAAATTTGATGATAATCCTCATTTTACTGATGCAAAAAGCATGGTTAAATGGTGTAATGAGAACATGTGCCATGGTGTTCAACCAAATTATATTTTTAATAGAACTTTTTGGTTAATGAAGGAATAAAACTTTGCAAAGTATGAGTATTGTGTGATTGTAATGGGTTCAATTGATCCCCACTCATTTCATAGCTCAAATTCTAGATCCTGGACTATTCATATGAGACACTTGACATGTTTTTATTTTTCATACAAGGACTCTATTTGGAATGAGTGTGATCTATAAGAGTGGGTAGATTACTAGAGTTTTAGACCTATAATTCCAATCAAAACATATCATGTTCCACAAACACTTCAATTTTCATATATGGATTCATCCGTTGACTTTAACCATGTATCTAATCCAATCAATCCAAGTATAATTTTATTCATTATGTACTATTTAATCTCATTATATACCTTCATATAGTGTCATTATTATTTTTTGATACAAGGCATGTTTTTGTAATTATTGTAGATGAGGACAATGAAGAGGGGATAAATTACTAGTTATGTTAGTGTGTAGAGTAAAATTAAAAAAATGACTTCCATAGTCATATATTGAGGAAACATTGAGTATCCTACTAGGTCTATGGTATTCACTAGAAACTTGCTTCAATGATATCTAGTCAAAAAAATAATATATGGTTATTTGAAGACTTAAAAACACCTGAGAAGCTACTGCACTATTCAAATGTGGTTCTTAAAATGAATATTCAATTTAAAATATCATGGGATGCCATTAAAAAATAATATATGGAAAGTTTGTGAATCAAACCATAATTTTATTCTTGATACTATCAATATTAGATCATATCCTATGGTTCAATGGATTGATATGTGTAGATATGTTGACTTATAAAATGTAGATATAATAAATTTTACCAATTTTTTTATTTTTTAGTTAGCACATATAAATTTAATTTTTAATTACTTATTAATGATATTTTTAGGTTAGTGGTGTCATATTAGCTTCCACCTTCATGTGGTTGGCACTATTAGTAAATAATGTCATATTATTGAAGCTAAGAGAAGCTTGATAAAATTACTTAGCATTTGTTCTTGAAATGAGGTTTCCTTTAATTAAGAAAGTAGTATAAGGAACATCATATATGTTTGAAGTGTTTTATGTGGTAAAATTCCTTCTTTATTTGACCTATATTTGGTGATGGTGGTCTCCTTGATTTCATTTTGATCTTAACTCACCATGCCTTTGCCTTCAATGCTTCATTTATTATTCAACCAAATTGTTTTCAAATACCATGAAGTATTTAAATTATTATATGGTATTTTTAAAACCTTAAATTCTTCACTTATTCTTCAACCAACTTGTTTTCAACTCCCATGAAGTAGTTATATTATTATAGGGTAGTTTGAAAAGCTTCAATGCTTCTTTAACTCCTTCTAATGACTATTTGAATGATCAAGGAATAGGGGTAGCATGTTTGACATTATTTAAATAATATTTACTAATAAATGATGTTATAAATACCTCCCCATTATTCATTTATTTATTCTTACCTAAGTTTAATTTATTATCAACTCCCAAGTTGCTACTCTCTAATTGCATTCACTAGTATCTTGATGATATTGCATCATTTTAAGCACAATATCACCAATTATGGGCATTAATCCACATTTAAAATGGAAATAAAATGTATTAATATTTTTAATTATTATTACATCTCAAAATTTTATAAAAAAATTTAAATTATAGACCTCTTTCCTTGGAAAGGCGAACTAGCTCCTCTTAATTCTTGACGGCACCAATCCACCTCACTAGTGAAACCAAGGTGGATAGTGTATAGATAAAGTTTATTATTATAAAAATTATGTATTAAATATATTTAAAAAAAATATAATTCATATCTTGAATCATTCCAACCTCTCACCTTCGGTCATTATCACTTTCCCTGCACGAAGGTTCATTAGGCCACTATCTTACTAGGCTTGTTTGGAGGTGGATGAAGAGTAATATTAGAGATATAAGATAAGAATAATCTTTAAATATATAAAAAAAATTATACTATTTTTTATATTCCATTTCCATTATAATATCCAATAACTTCCTAAAGTGATTACTTGTTACTCAGCCTAGCTCATTTAGGCCTAAAAACAAGGCCATGTTTATGAACATTCATGTATAAATTCATTTTGATTGGATTTTAAGGATTAATAACACATAAAAGATATTAAATACATAATTAATCATATAAAAATAACATTTTATATCATTTTTATTAATATATCATGACTTATATCGCTTTTGGTCCTCTCTAGGTATGATTTTCCTTCATTTTTACATCTGTAGGCCTATGTTTTTGCGTTTTATATCTCATGGGGTATATAATGAAAATTATACCACTTTAAAACTATAATTAATGGAAATTTATACCTTAAATCCAAATTTAAATTTATTTGGAGATATAAAGCCCAAAATATGGCCCTTTTTGTGTAAACTATGATCTAGATCACAACAAACATGCAAGTTTAGAGAAAAATTATATCTTAAGTTATGTAGGGTATGAATAGATAATTTTTTTATAGGTATGTGAAAACATAATATAAAACCTAAAATAATTTTATGGGTAGGTAGAATTTATAAAAATCACCATAATCATACAATTTCAAGCATGTAAACCCTCTTTATGGTTGTGTGCATGCATTTAGGCTATGTAATTGAATTTAGAAGATTAAATGACATGGAATGGATATTTTTATAGTTATTAATATTATTTTAAGAATTTAATTTTACCCTAAAAAGTATATTAATCACCTTAGAGTAATCCTAAAGACTCGATATTTCTAGCCATGTACAAACATGTTGACAACTTTCACTTTTTCATCCTATGTATAGGATTGTGACTAATCATTTTACCTTGGATCATAAGGATGAATTATTTAGAGTATTTTTTGGGCCTATAAAATATATATACATTATTATAAAGACATGGATATGTTTTTATCAATCATAAACACACAAACTTGTCTCTTTTTAGCTAACTACATACCTCTTCATGTGAGCTTGTATGCATGACAAACTATATTATAGGCAATTCTTATAGGTGTTGAAAATTTGAAAGGTCTTAGGTACTAGTAGGAATTTAAATATAAGATATCCATTGTGTCTTGATCATCTTTAATCTCTTTTAAGTTTGGTATGCTCTAGTATGAGAACTTTTTAATCCACATCAAAATGGGTGATGGGTTTGTCAACTGGGCATGACGGGATGCCAAGAACATGGTCATAGATGTTATCCACCCATATATATGTGTTATATGTTATATTTTTTAGTTAATAATCTACATAAATAAGTTTATCTAACAATAAATCAAACTTTGACAACATTTATTTTAAGTGTTTCTGCCCTCCTAAATAATAGTAAAAATATATTTTTGGGTTGACTTAGACATTAGGGTCATGTAAACACATGTAATTAACCTATATATATGTGATACAAGTATTATATTTTCACCTAGGGGTCTCATAGGTAATAATTCCTATTGGATCTCAAAAATTTGTCTCTTCACTACCAAAAAGTTATATTTTAGGACTGAGTACTACAACTTAATCCATTAATTACTCTTGAAGGTTTAACCAAAGTGATATATGGTGAAAGAATAATTTACAAACACACAGAGGAGGGAAATTATGGTTCATTGAAATGACTTATAATTTCTAATTTATGCATTTTTAAAGTTATGCTAAAATTCTATGTTTTTATTGTATTGAGAAGAGGATTCTTGAGGCTAGAATGTGTGGTGGGTTTATTGACTAGGCATGATGAGAGGCTAAGAACATGGTACTAGATTTTATCCACCCATTTATATGTGTTTTAAGTGATATTTTTCATTTAATAAGTACTAGAAATAGAGTTATCAAATAACAACATGAACTTTGATCATATTTGTTATCAGTGTTTTTACCCTCCTAAATAGTAGTGAAAATGTATTTCTAGGTGAACATGGATGTTAGGGTCATGGAAAAAAATGTCATTAATATATCTAGATGATACATTTTCACTTGGTAATGATATGATATAGTCATATATAGTCTATTAGTACTAAAATTAATTTTTTTCATGAGGTTGATTATATTATTTGTAAGTAAGAGAATGTTGTTTACCTTCCTCTAAAGGTGTTTGGGAGGTTATATAGCCCTTAGAATTTATTAATAACTTATAATAATATCTCAAGTCTCATGGAACTATGTAAACCCTAAGACAAACATAATAAAGATAAATTTACCTTAGAAGGAAAATTATTGAGAGAGAAGGTCTAGAATTTTATATGTATTTGTTTTAAGACCCTATTATTACGATAAATTAGGTTTCATGTTTCAAAGACCCTTTGTACGTCTGATCTGATAGTCTAAATATTAAAAAATATTTAGGGATTAAGGTAATCAAGGTTTCATACAAAAAAGTGTCATATCTATACATTTAAGCCTTATGAGTGCATTGAAACTCTGTGTAAGAGTATAAATGTTGTGATAGATAGTTTAAGAAAGAGTAATAGTCTTTGTAAGATAAAGGGAACTTGATATCGGGATAAGTCTCATTAGTCTCTAAGATACCAATATTATTAAATCTATAAGAGAGGAGAAAAGTATATAGTAGATGCTTTAGGTAGAGTATTACTAGTGAACTAAATGGTTGAGTAATCAGAGAACTCAAAGCAATTTTTGTGAATAAATTGTTAATTCTATAGGACTATTTTCATAACTTGGTGATAGATATTTTATGAGATCACCATCTAAGGAAAATCTCATAACTTTAAAGGACTATCCTAGGATACTTTGACTCATACCCATTTTATTTACTTAGATTCACCATTAAAGAATAATTTCCACTCCATTAGATGTATCTTGATGAAAGATAGTCCATTACCCACTCTAGTTCTATAATTTTAGACTCTTATACTTTATTTATGGTTGTTTATAAACCATTCTAATTCAAATTATACTTATTTACATATTAGGTATGCATTTTAATTATATTATTCATCCAAGATCAATCTATGTAAACTATTATTGAGTGTTTCTTATTTATATTAATACTCTAGATTTACCTAGATTTAATCTCATTCATCAATTTTATGCTTCACTATAGATCCATTGGTTACTATAATTTGATGTCAAGAATAATATTGTAATTCACTCAATCTTCTATTGGATCTACTTGGAGGTCTACAACTTTAGAGAATATTTAAATTTACCCCTATTATTATTAATTCAATCACCTCACAAGGACTATGAAATTCTCAAGGCAATGATATTGAGCTTATTGAGGATTTTACAAAAGTTAAAAACACCAATTGGGTCTCCAAATGACCAATAAAACTTGATTCAATCCTAAAAAAATATTACAAGACTATGTATAGGCACATCATGTCTTAATAAAGATGTTTATTATTATAGTTTGTTCTCAAAAGCCCTTTAAATGACACCTTTAATTGATATAGATTTCCTACAAAGGTGAGAAACCAATATTTATTTTATTTATTTCTCAAAAGATTAAATTAATAAAAACTCTATGCTTTTAGGCATGTTTAGGCCTAATTATACCTTTTTGAAGGAACATGGGCTTGATTCAACTAACTATTGATTTGGATTGTCTATTCAAATATTTTGTAGTGATCACACAACCTTAACAAACCTTCATACAAATTTTGGATCTATTGACATGAAAACGTTTCAAGGGACAAATAGGTGTTTATCATTAATAATTAGGGGATGAAGTCCCTCTCCTGTTAGTAGGTGGAGATACTTTTATTGAAAGCCAAAATAGTGTATTTAAGAAAAATATCTACAAAAAATTGGATTTTGATAGGGTAGTAATTTTAACTTGAAAGTATGAAATGGTTGGAGAAAGGAAAGGATGATAGAGAAATCTACATGAGAAATATATTATGAAAAGATAACAAGGATAAAATAACCAACAAGCTCAATACATAATCTTATTAGAGATATTTGAGGAAATGGAATGTAATTTATAACAAAAAATATCTTTCATTCAATGGATTGGAAATACATAAATAAGCTTATAAAAATGTATAACATACACCAAAATGACCATATGACTGATAACAAAAAATAATGATCTTTATGTATTTCATTTACTAAAAAGTAAAGTATTTACTTCCTAACTCCATTGATATTTCTTCAAAATGTAAATAAAAACTATAGATTAAAAAATAAATACTATAATGGATTTTTCATGTTTAGTAACTATTTTATAATAAATTTGATAACATTTTGAAGATGAAAATATGAATACATGAAAATAATAAATACATACATTATTTGCATATAAATCTTTGAACATAAAGTCTATAAAAGATTTCCTTTGTATTGATTTTTGAGGGATTACAAGCATAATTTCCACTTTAAGAAGTTTTATCTAAAATGTATAACTATAAATACCCTTAAAAATGAGATCCTAACTCATATTTATAGATGGAACTAGGTAGTTACAGTGCATAACCACATTTTTTTACATATTAGGGACTTGTAAAAATACATTAACAAACTTGCAAATTTGAAAACTTGTAAAAATGTGTTGAACAATTTTCACAAATTTCAAATTTGCTTTAGTGTTTTTACAAATTGAAAAAGTATGTTATAAAATTTACATGACTTGAAAAAGTGTAATAACAAATTTTCATGAATTAAAAACTTACAAAAAGACCTTAGAATCACTACTATCAATTGTTCAACTTTCTCTTTGAGTTGATATTTGGCTACCTTATCATGATCCATTTCCTTGAACAAAGTGCCAATAGAATTTTGAACATCTTCTTTCATTCCCTCTCTTATGGCCTTTCCTAAATGTATCTTCATTATTTGATAATTTGAAATATCAACACTGTGTCTTCTCTATAGGAGGAACAACCACTCTTGCATATATTTCTCCTTTATCCTTGATTATTCTCATAATAATTTTAGGTTTATTGAATACTTATGGAGGAATATATTCTATTTCACTGAAGTTAATGTGTATATTACTACAAATTTCTTCCTTTTCTTTATTATTTCATTAATCCAATTTGGGACTTCAACATTGACAAGATATTTTTGCATCTAGATATATTCATATTTTTTGGAAATGTCAAGAAAGGGAAAAATATTTTCAAGATATTGGACTTGTTTTGATATTATTTCATCTTTCCCTTATTCAAACAAAGGATTTAATGTTTTTGGTGAAGTTTTTGGAATCAATTTAGGATTTGGTGAAGGGTGATAAGGGAGAGAAACATTAGTTTGACCTGAGGATGTTGGTGACAATGAGGAGTCAGATGTGAAGAATTGCTAAGTATTATTTGTTACAAACATTTGAGGTTGAAAAAAATATCAAGAAGAACATCTTCAACAATAGAGGTAATTGGATAACAAGAGTATTTATTTCCTAACCTTTTGATATTAAACTTGATAGGTTTGGAACTCAAATTAATTATTGAGATCATTTATTTTTCTATCTCTCCTTCTATCTCAAGAAGATTTACACTTTATGTTGATTGGGATGTTATGTATTTTGCCTATTGTGTTGTTTGTGAAAGATACCTAATTCATCTAATAATGATGGTGGTGGTGGAAAACCTACTTGATCAAAATCTACTCCTTTTCTCTTCAACCATTGTAATGTTTTATCTATAATAACTTGAGTTCTACTTATAAGAGAAACCAACTCTTTATTATTCCAATCAATCTTTGGAATTATTTTTTTTCAATCTTTTATTTCTAAAAATTGGGATCCAAAGTATCTTATCATAAATTATTTTCTTAAGGACCTTTGCAAACCCAAATTAAACAACTTGTTTCATAGTGAAAAATGAGCAATCTATGATTCTCACATCTTTATCATCATTACTATCCATGAAATAGTCCTCAAAATGAGGAACATGATGATATGTAGTTACCAGAACATGTGTCATTAAACCTCTTATATCAAATGAAGCCCTAGTTTCAGAAGGTCTTATAGTGATGTGTGTCATTTCTTCTTCAACTATCTTTGCCTTAGCTAATGATGAGAATGTGTATCACCAATGAAAATAGGAAATTTTATTCATGCTTTATGTTTATTAAATAGGAGTTTATGAGTCTCATCTAGTTATGTTAATAAATCCATTAAGGCCTATTTATGATAAAAAAAAATATATGGGGAACATGTAAGGTGATAGATCACATCCACAAACCCTTAGGAAAAAGTTAGGAAATGAGTGAACCAAGTTCCCCACCTAGAAATTTATGTTATTGATTCTATAGAAATCCTCATATTATAAGGTTAACTTGAAAACATTTGAATCTCATAATAAACACATACATCATTTACCCTATAAAAATGATGATAACTTTCTTTTAATATGAGTTAAGGGTAACATTCATATATTTTGGTGGTTCAGAAGTTTCCCACCTGAGTCAGTTCACCATATAACCTCATTTTTACAAATTACATGGACCAAATATTAAGTCATGTAGAATTTAAAAGTTGTCTTAACTTTAATAAATTGCTTATGAATTGAATCAATAATCAATTTACTCCAATTTATATATTGTTTGGTCTAATGAATGATCCAAATGTATGTATACATCTAGTTCATGAAGTATATTACCTTTGAACTTCCAACTACCCTATGTAGGAGTGTGATAATATTGTTTACTACATTCATGAACTAAAATATAGGAATGTTATTTGGAATTTTAGTTGTTGAATGTTTTGGTTTAGTGATTCATTACTTATTTACCCATTTCACACAAGAACTAGTATTATCATCCCCAAACTATTTAGCTGAAATAGAGGATAAGTTCACATATGAATTTCATTATGGGATTTATATCAACTTGTCGATATGCTATAGATTTAAATATATGACATACTCTCCTTTAGGTTTTATCACTTTCATCTTATCTATATCATAATGTTCATATATGGTTAGGACCAATTTTGGGATTTGCACTGAGGTCAAAAAAGAAGATGCATTTGTTAACCCATTATCATGAATACTCTGACCACAATCTTTATTATGCACCCCATGGATTATATTTAATAAATCCTCCATAATTATATCACCTAGATTTATGTCCATTATATTTTTAACATTTGATTCCATACTTGGAGGGATACAACTTGAAATAAATACTTCATTTTTGTTTCATATTCTCCTTGTGTAATCTTATTTAGAGGAGTATTCTTTGGGGTACCCTTGGTAGGAGTGTTGGATGCTAACATAAAATAAAATCATAATTTTAAGATGAAATTACATTAGAATATATTTGACCAAGAGGATACATCAATAAAACTAGTAAAACTATGTTTATCAAGAAAAGTGCCTACAATGTGCTCGGGTCTGAGGGGTAGTTTAGGTACTACCATTGGGTTCCAATGGTGGTTTTTGAAACCACTAAGAGTTATAAAAGTTTTTTGAAATTGATTTGGTATCTACCTAGGTTTTTTCACCTAGGGTGAGATCCATTGAGAGAAGATGAAAAATGAAAAGTGAAAGGAGGATGAAAACTAGAAGCAAATAGGGAAGGAAGTTGCAGATAAATTATATGGTGTTGGAGATAAAAATAGGATTTTTTTGGTTGTAGAGAATGATGTAAAAATATTATAAAAAACTAGTTACAAAAATAAGAGAATCTTGTAAGTAAAATGAAATCATGAATTTTTGATAGTGAATGAAAAAGGAAGATAGATGACTCACCTATGTAAACTCTAAACCATAGAAAAATATAGCTTGGAGATTTGGTGGAAGGCAAGTGACTACAAGCATTCAAATGGAAAAATAGTTGGAGTAATATAGATCATTTAAAATGCATTCAAAGTCAAAGTAAAGAGGTAAGGAATAATGGAGATATCAAAAAAATATATTTTTTATTTTCATATATAGAGAGAACACCATTAATGGCTAGAAAAAGGTAAGACTACCAAAAATATGGGTTTTTAAGTTATGCATGTAAGGTAAATAAGGTTTGATAGGGTGTTTACATGCACATTGGACTATGTTGGTTATGTTTGTAATACTAGTAGGTCCTAAAAATGGTGTTTTCATGTACTATAAGACCCACTATTGGTGAAAATAGGGTATTTGGACCCTTCTAGAGGTGTTATCAACATAGATGGGTTATGTCAGGTGTGCAAGCACACCTCTAGGGTAAGATAGGGATCTAAGCACTTTTTTCAAAATTTAACCTTATAAAATCATATTTTTAAAATATCATAAGTATTTTGCATTTTTCACTTTCACCTTGATCAATTATTCTTGTAAAAATGAACAATTTTCTAACTAATTTTGATCTTCATTATATATCACATTTTTTATCATTGTCAAAAATTGTGATAATAACTAGTTCTAACTAGGGACCTCAAACTACAAGGAATGAGATAAGAATCTAAGACTCTATTTTATATATTAGTGTACTTTCACTGGGGCATAGAGTCATTTTTAAAATTATTGATATAAACTTTTTGGGAATCATCTTTTGTTGTGATCTAACCAAATGATATCTAGTTCACCAATCTCAATCGTATGAGGCATGAATATACACTATCAAGTCAGATCCCATACTATAAATTTTGATGATACCAATCCAACCAACTGATATCTACTTCACCAATCTAAGTCGCATGATACATGAAAATGTAATGTTGGTCTAGATCTTGTTGAATAAGACTCTAATTTTTATTTCTCACTCACTTAAAGATGATGCTAATTATTTAGTAATTATCAAAACTAAAAAAACTCTTGACATTGAAATTTGACAAGACTGAAGATATGTGTCTCATTTGACCTTAGAGTAAACATTGGAAAATAATACCAATACATGTAAAAGGGAGGGACAATAGACAATTTTTTGTGTCTTATTGTAAAGCATATTAAAAATTTGTACACATACAACACAACAAAAATAGGATGGGGTAAAGGGAGATAAACCAAAAACATATGTACATTTTTACTTGAATAGATTTAATAGTTTTCAATTAAAAAAGTGATTTAGATATTTCCCACTATATGGTAATTAAATATGAATTTCATCATGATCCACCAAATAATATGTGTTATCACTATATAAATGATTGATTTTAAAAGGACCTATATAGAGAGAGAGTCAAAATTTTCATGACTTCCTTTATGTTCTCAATGTTTATCCCATAATAGAACTAGATATCCAACCTCAAACTCCCTATGTTTCATTTTTTATCAACAAATATTTTTATTTGATCTTGATATTCTATGATTTTTTTAACCACATGCATCCTTTCTTCTAACTACTATAAATAAAAAGTCCTCTTATACAATGATCTTTCAAAGTTGGGGTTCTCAATTGCTCTAGATAACTACAAAGGTGGTAATTCAAGAGTTAAAGGAATATCTTCATCCACTCCATAAAGTAGTTGGAATGAATACATCCCTATTGCTTTCTTTATTTTTATATATTCTACCCTTACTACCTCATATATCTTTTTATGCTAGTCATTCTAAATATTTTCAACCATTGTATACATGATCATGAATAGGTTTTTATTACTTGATTTAGACCGACCATTTTCATATGGATGGTAATTAGATGAATGAGATAATATTATGTACCCATAACAAAAAGTGATCATTTTAGAATAAGAAAAATTTGAAACATTATCAGTGACTATTGTTAGTGGAACTCCATATCACACCAAGATATTTACTTTGATGAAGTTAAAAATGACTTAAAAACTTCTCTATTTGAATATAATAACTTCTACCCATTTAGTGAAGTGATATATTAAAATAATAACATGTATGTTACTTACACTTAAATAAGGATTGAGTGAACCAATGAAATCTAATCCCCATTACTGAAAGGGTTATTCAATTACTAAAAATTAAAGATGAAGTGTTATAATCTTGGGATTTCCTATGAATTGTTGACATGATTCACATTTTGTGACCCATTAATATGAATCTTTGAAAAGGGTAGGCCACTAATAATGATCTCTAAATATCTTATAAGTTTTTACTCAAACTAAAAAATGTCTACCACAATTTTGATCATGAAACACCTATAACAATTTATTCTTTTGTTCTTTGTCAACACATCTAAGAAAGAAGCCATCAATGATTTTATTAAAGATTACCATCCCATATTACATATTTATTATCTTTTATCTTAACTATCATGTGTTATTTTTCACTCAAATGTGAATGATATTCATCATAGGCTAGAGAAAAAGGAGATATAAAAAAACATTCATTCATAGAGCCAACAAACAATAATAAAAGGTGCTCTTTATTATTCTGATCATTAGAAACTTTTAAAGAAATTTATTGGGGAGTCACTTGCTCTTCTATGAACTGACACAATTTTTTCCTTAAACTTGATTTATGGATTTTATATCAAGATCATACTCCTAAACCTTGGTTATCTAGTTACCTCTTTTTGATCCTAGTTCTTCTTGATTCAAAATGAATTTAATAATTATATTTGGCACCATTACTATCAAATGTGAATGCAAGATATAGTATCTAAATTGTTTGACATTTTTCACAACTATATATACATGTTTCTCTTCTATATAATACTTCAATTCATAATAATTTATATTACATCTCATTAAATCTATTGGAGATTCAATTCCTTATTAATTTTTTCTATCTAAGATATAATAAAGAGTATGCTCTGAATCATAATAATATATGATAAATTCTTTTTTGAATTTTAGGTATAATAATTTTGGAAAATGAGTAATAGCTTCTTTAATTTTCTCAAATGCCTCTTTCCCTTCATTATTCCATTTGAAATAAGGTTTTCCTTTCATTATGTATATAATGCACCTAATAAATTATGCAAAATCTAGAATAACTATTCTCAATAAATTCACTTTACCAAAGAATGAATGCAAACCTAGTTTAATAGTAAAAAAAGATAACCTATGGATTAATTTAACCCTTTTTAGTTCAATCTTGATTCTTTCCTTAGCAATGATGTATCCAAGAAGTTTCCCTTCAGTTACTCAAAAGACTAGTCTTTTAGGGTTAAGAGAAATGTAATCAACATTTTTTTAATATCTTTTCAAGGTGCTCATAATGATCTTCGCTATTATCTGAAAATATTATTAGATTATCTAGATATCCCATAATTATTTTGTTTCTAACTTTTTTTAAATAAAGATCCATGGATGTCTAAAATATATCTCATGTATTTATCAATCCAAATAGTATTCACTTATGTGCACATTTACCCAAAGGAGTGGTGAATGTTGTTTTCTATTGATCTATCTTATTGAAATAAATAATATTGTTTTATTTTGATCATTGAGAGAATTTATGTACCTATAATTACTCATAGGAATTAATCCATGATTGGTAATGTATAGTTGTCTTTGAGAGATTCTTGATTGGATTTTATAAAATCCACATAAATCCTACTTTTCCCCTTTTTATAAAAAATAAGTACTATATTAGCCACCTAGGTTGAGTGATGAATAAGGAAGATAATTCAATTATCAATTATTATTTGTATCTCATCTAGAATCATACTTGTAATTTTGGATTGTGATTTCTTTGTTTTTGCTTGAATGTATTCATGTCAAGATTCAAAGGCATTATGTGTTACATGTCTTATGGATGAAAATATTTTAGGTCTTCATATGAATATGCAATAATATTTACATATTTTTAAATAATATTAACAAACTTTCTCTTTTTTTAGTTGAACAACATTTCCTAATATTGATAAACCTGGGTTGTTCTTCATAGCGAATATTCACTTTTTCATAATTACCAGAATTAAGAGTTCTATTTTTACCTTAATTTTTATAAACCTATCATTCTTGTAAAATAGTTATTTTAATGAGACAAAACCTCTTTTAATATTTTTTACTTTCAACTTGAGAACACCATTTTCATCTTTTTCATTAGTGATGCCTTCTTTTGATGTTTTTGAAGAAGATGCCTAGTATCATGAGTCACTACCTTCAAATTACAAATTTATAAAAATGTAAACCTTCTAAATAAAATAAATAATTTTTTATCATTATTGAAGACTTTCCAATTCTATAAATTATCTAATATAATAGGTTGATACACAACATTAATCATATATTTATCTTTATCAATTTTAAAATGTGGAATTAATAAGGAATCCAATATTGTGAGTGTATCTGCTTTGGAAATAATTTATATTATGATGGATTGAATGGATAAATACTCAAAATGTTCTATTTAATCCTATAAATTACTCCTATAATGTTTTAAAAAATCAAATTTTACCTGATATTAGCCTTTGATTTGCTTAATGACCAATTATGCATGACCCAAGGCTTTCAGGTTTTTTATTTCCATTTTTTATACAACTTTTAGTCCTAACAAAAAAATTTCATATTCCACCATGTTATTCATGCACTCAAACTATAATTTATAATAAAATGTAAAAAAAACTCTACTTGGTGATATCAAGACAATCCCTACACTAGATCTTATTAAAGAATAATTGCCCTCAAATTCGAACATCCAAATTTCAGTAGGATCATATTATATAATTTATATCATGTCCATGTCCTTTTATGACATCAAAAAATATTTTCCTATACTTACATCTTCATACAATATCTACTCTAGGGTCATCAACCTTTTGTATAGTTTATTTTGTTTTCATTTCTAGATCTAGACATTATTTCACTCCATTAACTAGAATCATTGCATGTGATAGATCTAGCTAAATCTCACCACCAAGTTCCATACAAAAAATTCTTCCCATGAGAATACCATATGATTCTAGAATATCTTCTCTTAGAATATTTATTTTTATCCTCTTTTTGGGAAAGGAGGCTAAGTTAACTTGAGCATCTTTGATTTTGCCAACAAGAGGAACTTGTTTTGATTCCATGGAATTATAAAGACCAAAATTATGTTTGTAGATTAAATCAAGGGCATGGGAAACTTTAGAATTCATCACATTATTTGAGGCAATTGTATAAATTATACAATCTCTAACTTTACATCCTTTAAGGAATACAAAGATGTAGAAAAAATTAACCTTATTTGTTTTATAATTCATTATAGCCATAACAATTATTGGGTTGGAAGAAGATGGTGCATCTAGTATCCCTTTGGTATTGGTTTTATTTTAAGTATGATTATTACCCTTAATAGACTCTACTAACCTATCTAGTTAGTCTAGGTATGTTTTCAAATATTCTGCTTGTGTTATTTGGATTTTAATTTTAATTACATGTTCAATTATGTTAAATCATAAAAATTATAAGAAAAAACTTGTATAGTCTAGGCTATATTGATATTATTGACATGATAAGTGTTTTTTCTAGTAACTAATAAATCATTAGGAAATGATTCACTTGATTTGGTCATTAGTTGTTTTCCATTCATCTAATCAGGGTGGTGTTTCTCATAGAATAAAAAATCTTATAGATTCATCCTAATTATCATTTTGTTATTTTCTCTAGTTTAGAGATCTTGTGAAGAATAAAAATTATTGACTATTCATGTATCCAACACTATCTTCATAATCCTATTATTTTGAAGTATATTCTATGAATGCATTTACAGAGTCACCATCAGGTTCTTTAATTTCACATTCTTGAATTTCTAAATTTTTTGATTCATTTTCTTCTTCAATCTCTTCATAACCAAACATCTCTCATGTTTCTAAAACAAAATTCACAAGTTAATTGTTATATTTCTAAGGAGGAGATTTTAGTTTAGGTTTATATTTAGTATTTTTCAATCATGGATGGTCTCTTTGAAAAGGGACATAAGTTTTTCTTGGAATGTCTTGATAAGGAGAAATGATAGTTTTCTAAGGTAATTATTTTTTTAAAGTTGTTATGTCATTATCAATGCAAAATTTGTCAAATGGAAGATTGCACTTTATTCTATATTTTACTTTTTAACAGTTCCTTTTTTAGTTTTCCAAACATTATCATGTCATCCTAGACACCAATAGCCAATTCTTGGGTTATTTCTAAATCTACTAGTTGATTTTTACTTAATTGATAACTTAATTCTTATAACAAAGAGTTGATAAAAAAATGTTTCTTATTTTCATAGTTGGCATTTTATTTAATAACTTGTTGAATTTGGCAAAAAAAACCCTCATAGGGTCATAAATCTCCTTTTCCATCTATGTGAGTTGAGTAGGAAATGCATGCTCATCTTCTGCTATTTTAAACCTATTTTCAAACTTAGTCTTCATAATATTCTAATTAGTAATAGAACCTAGGGTAAGGTTGTACAAATAATATTTAGCTCCATCATGAAGTCTTTAAATGAAAAACTTGATGACAACATATTTATGTTCGACACACAAAATACCACATGTGATATTGAAGCTATCAAGGTGTTCATCTGTACTTTATTTTACATTAATAATTAACTTTAGGAAATTATTTATTGACCATTTTTAAATATATTTTAATTTCCATAGAGCTAATGGGACAATCATATTTCCCCATGGTAATGTCATGGTTTAGAAGACTGATTATAATGGAACAACAATTCTTGATAACATAAGAGATTGGATTTTCAAATTCCCTCCTTGTGGCTATCAATTTTTCATAGGAGTTTAAGGAATAATAGTTGTTATTTTAATTTTTATTTAACATTTAGGACTTAAATTGAAACTAGAATATTCTTGTAACTGATAAAAAGGGACAATTTCACCTTTTAACTTACTAGCTCTAGTGAATCTCCTTTATGCTAGTTTGAAAGAATACTATTGGCATTGCGGTACATGTTAAATTTGAAGATCTCTCTAAGGAAGCCTTCTTTGTCATGTTCTTCATGAATCTATTTCTTCTACTCTTTATGTCAAAATAACCCTATATTCTTCTTATTCTAGAATATTAATAGCTATATGAAAATGTGTTTAAATAGTTTTATTATCGCAAACAAACATTCTTAAAACCAATGAAATATATTCTTATGTTTGACTAAACAAATCAAGATTAGGTTGAATAATTAGACCCCAAGGATTTTAGATGGTCATGAGAATATATTTTAGCTACATAAAGTCTTTGAGTAATAATATGAGTTATTTCTTGTGCTTGTCTTCTCAATTATCTTCTTGAGAAAATTTCCATGCCTCTTATATCAATGGTTGCACAATCTTATTATGTGTTGATTAATAAAATTATGGTTTTGAGTTGAGTGTAATTATTCATATTATCCCCAGTAAATTTTCAAAGACTCAAATTAATATCTTATCCTACTAAATATATCTAATTTAAACTAGGTTGATAATTAGGATTTTGAAGGACTAAAATTGTTATTTGATTTCACTAATTCTAAGCTGCTAAATAAACTATACAATATTTTCTTCTTACATGAATTATCTCTACTCTTTTTTCACATTCTAACTCTTGATTCAAAATTGTTAGGATAACTTTGAAACTGAGCTATTGAAACCTAGTCAGAGTCCCAAGTGAGTTGTCTAATATGCAAAACAATATCCAACTATGTATATTATTCTAACTCTAGTTCAAGTTGGTTAAGTTTTATTTTAGTTTATTTCAAGGTCATATGGTCTAATATCTCAAAATTTGGGTTGCATGAATATTTCAAATACATTCCCCATAGTGGGCACCAAAAACTTTTGGCATAAAAATTTGACTAGGGATAAATATGCATTTATCATTAATACTCAGGGGGTGAAGCCCATATCCTATTGGTAGGCAAAGATAAATTTAATTAAATATAAAATAATTTAGTAAATAAAAATATTTAAAATAAAATTGAGTTTTACTAGGGTAGTACTTTTAACCTGAAGGTATGAAAAGTGTGGATAAAGGAAAGAATGATAGAGAAATCTACAAGAGAAATAAATTATGAAAATATAATGACAACACAACTAATTGGATCAATACAAAAACTTATTGGAGATGTTAAAATAAATATAATGTAATTTCTAATGAAAAATATCTTTCATTCAATATATGAGAAAGACATAAATACATTTATAAAAATGCATAACATACACTAAAATGACCATATTATTAATAATAGAAAATGATGATCCTTATGTATTTATTTTTATAAAAATTAAACTATTTACTTCCTAACTCTATTGTGATTTATCCAAAATAAAAATAACAACTATAGATTCAAAAATATGTAATTTTTGTAGTTACTGACTAGTTTATAATACCTTTGATAACATTCTAAAGATAAAAATGTGAACACATGCAAATAGTAAATACACACATTATCTATATATAAATATTTGAACACAAGGTCTGAAAAATATCTCCTTTGTATTGATTTTGAGGGATTACAAGCATAATTTCCACTTTCATTTTTTTTATCCAAAATTTCTAACTCTTAAGACCCTTACAATTGAGCCCCTAATTCATATTTATAGCTTAAACTATGTGGTTATGGTGTGGAACCACATTTTTTGCATGTTAGGGACTTGTAAATAAACATTGATGAACTTGCACATTAGAAAAATTGTAAAATTATGTTGAGCGATTTTGAAAACTTGTAAAATTGTTTTAGTGTTTTTACAAGTTGAAAAAGTATGTTAGAAAATTTTCACAACTTGAAAAAGTGAAATAACAAATTTAAATGACTTAAAAAATTGTAAAAATACCTTAGTACAATTATATGAGATACAATGTGCAAAACACAAATACATATTATGATTTGAAAATTCTAAGTTAGGAACTCAAACAAAAATCTTTGATGCATCAACCCACTTCTTCTTCCTAAGGATAATATAAATTTCTTGTTGTTGTTGTCAAATATTTTTTTCTCACTTTGATATTTTTCAAATGTCTATATTATCTCAAAAATGTTTTCTTCATCTGGATCATCTGAGTACATGAACCCCACCTCTACATCAAAATGTTTATCCACCATTTTATCAGTAATGGTATGATTTTTATTCACTATCACATTGATATTATCTGAGTTGCATTGATACTTGACCAATGATGATTGATTCAGAATTAAAAGTAGGCTTAGGAATCAAAATCTCCTCAATATTCTTCTAAAATTGTTTTGCAACAGTTTTTGATTATATTATTTTGTTTTTATTCATTTTGGTATTATGCACACCCCAAAATTTATTATGAGGCTTCCTCTCACATTTTAGGATTGGTGAAGAGGCTCACTCTAAGGCTTGAGTTGTAAGGTGTTTAGTTTTATAATAAATTATTGGTGGAATAGTGGTGAGCTACATCAACTATTTACCATGGGTGAACTGGCTATGGATGAACCTAAATCTACTTGGAGTGGATGGAAGGATGATTATTGTAACTAAGATGGGTAGGATTTTAAAATAAACTTCAAAAGGAGGGAAGAGTAAGGTATAAAATAAATACTATGAAAAATCTAGGGATAAAGCCTTTCAAAACTAGTATTTAAACTCAATTAGGACAAGGAATCTACACCAATATATTTTTTAAGTTTTTGTAGCATATAAACAATCAAATATAATAAAGAGTCAAAGGAAAAAAAGACATAATATAATTCAACATGAATAAATTAAAAGTCACCTAATTTCCAAATTTTTATTATACATCTACAAAAGGATTATGATAATTATGAAAAAGATATTTAAATCATCTATAGATAAAAGTTAAAGTCTATTTAAAATAGATACCTCATACATAATTTAAGCACTAGCATACTAGAATGATGGGATGTCTCAATAAATCCATATAATTAGACAAGAATGAATATTTGCACATAGAGATCAAGTCAAGAATAAAATTAAATTTTTACATGTATTTATAAGATTGTGATAGGGAAGACCTCATATATTCAAGCTTCACCTAAAATTACAAGTCAAAAAAATAGAACCTCTAGTTCAACATTATGCAAGGATGGATGTTACAATAATAATACTCAAAATATATTTTCTAGCTAAAAATAATTTATGCATGTATAATAATAGATTGGAAAGAAAAGTCTCACTTTTATGATAACCATGAAAATATATAATCATTATAAAATTGGAGTGTTGATGCAATTCCTTTAATTGGATTAGTTGATGAAGATATTGTCATTAAAACTATGGCATAGACTAAAAGCTATGTGAAGTTAGGGAAGCACTAGTTTCTTGTTGTGAGACTATTATAGACCCATAATATGACTCTTTAGAATTTAACACTTAACTTAGTGTGTAAGCTACATTAGATTCTTTATCTATGACTTCAATATTTAGTAGTGAAGGCTTAAATTTTTTGACTACATTCATTAACCTTTCTTTCTCTACCTATGAGATATTGAACTCAAATACTAAATTTTAAGCCTTTGTCACTCTATCTGGAAAAACCATCCAAGTATAGTATTCAGAGTGGAGTAAGTTCTCAAAATTAGGTCTATTGACCAAATCCTCTATTTGGGTAATTACCCTAGTTACTCGCATGCCTCCCAAAATTTTTAGTTATTTATTTTCATTATTAATGAAAAGACTCAATAACTTATTCATTTGTCTATGAAAATCTAGGGAGGCATCCCTTTTATTAATAATGTAACTTAGGTATCAAGATGCATCCATGTTGGTCATCAAATTAAGTTGATCAAAATCACTAATCCTAGAACACAGGACCAAAAAGTTCAATATTATTTATTTTTCCTTCATTCTATACCATAACGTAAAAATTTCTATTATATGGGCCTAACTGGCATCCTTGGATTATCTAATATTGAGTAAGATGTTATACAACTTTCTACCTCATCAATCACCTCCAAAAAATCATGTATAATATGAATTTATTTCCACCTCTTCAAGGATTCCTTGGTACTCTAGTGCTTCTCCTTTAATGTTGAACTAGTATAATCCACAAAAGTATGGAAATCCTTAATGTATTCCATATGATCATTGGCATTTATTCTGGGTCTTTTGGCTAATCAGAATAAGTTTTCTCTTTGTTCAAATTATCTATCCTTTTGTTTTTGTATTTATCATTTTCCTCTTCCTCACTCTCTATATAGTTCTAATTTATTTGTTAAACTATGTGGAGACTATGGGTATCTCTATCATAACCAGATTTTTACTTTCATCTCTAACGTTTTGCATCTCCCTAACCCATTGATGAACTATTATTTTCACATGTTTCTTCTCCTTGAGTTATTTTTGAAGATGTAAAAGATTGAGATGTAATTGTAAGGGATGTGGTCACAACGGTTGGTAGTGAGACACTTATTTGAATGGGGACTTGGGGAAATTTTTGGACAACCACTTTTAATGGAGAGATTTATTTCTTAGGTTTCACCTCAATCAATAATGTAGTCAACCCTAGGGTTATCCCACAGTCATGGTTGTTTTTGGTAGGGCCAATGACTAGTTCATGTGAATATCTAGTTTTTTTAATGTCTTTTTTTGGAGATGGTGGATTATTAAAAATGGAAACTATAAAGAAATTATTAAAATTTAATTTTATAAGAGTCCTTATTAGTTTTGGTGAGGAAATAATATCGAAATCTATACTAGTGAAAATATAACTAGCTGAAACAATACTAGGCATTACTATAGGTAAACATACAATTAAAATTTGTACATTAGGCACTAAATAAATGATAAAATAGACTATCTAATAATTTTTTTTTACTTTGTTTTGGTGTGAGCCTGACCAAGGTGTCTCCTTATTGCTCAACTACACTCACATCTTTTATTTTCTCCAGATTAACGTCTTCATTTTCTGATTATACCATTCCTATCCCTTGGTATTCTTATTTTTATGGATAATCAACCATATATATATATATATATATATATATATATATATATATATATATATATATATATATATATAT
>JARHVA010000199.1:6722500-6730000 GCA_037957365.1 Torreya grandis | reverse complement strand
TATTTATTATTTTGTCAAGATAATTTGGGACTTCAACATTGACAAGAGATTTTTGCATCTAGACAAATTTAAATTTAGTGTAAGTATCAGGAAAGGGAATAATAATTTCAAGAGTCTAGAATTATTTTGATATTATTTCATCATTATTTTCTTCATCCAAAGGATTTGGGGTTTTCAGTGAAGTTTTTGGAATCAATTCAGTATTCGAAAAAGGATGATGAGGGAGAGAAACATTAGGTTAAACTGAAGATGTTGGTAACAATGAGGTGTCAGATGTGAGGAATTGTTGAGGATTATTTATTAAAAATATATGGGGCTGAATAAAAATATCAAGTGAAAAATATTTAGTAATAGAGCTAATTAGAAAACATGAGGATTTATTTCATAACATTTTGATCCTCAATTTGAGAGGTTTAAAAATCAAAGTAGTTATTGAGATTATTTTTTATATATCTCCTTCTATCTCAGGAATGTTTTCACTTTGTGTCACTTAGGATGTTCAAGATTCTTCTTATTATTATTTTTTGTGAAATGTCCCTAGTTCATCTCTTATTGGTGGTGGTGGTCAAAAACTTGCATGCTCAATATTTAATCCACTTTTCATCAAATATTTTAATGTTATATTAGGAATAGCTTGAGTTATAATTACAATAAAAATTGACTCTTTCTTATTCTAATCAATCTTCATAATCAGTTCTCATTCAATATTTTATTTTTGGAAACTAGGATCCAAAATATCTTCAACATCCATTATTTTATTAGGGACCTTTATAATCCCAAATTTAACAACCTATATAGTGAAGCATGAGTAATCCATGATTCTCACATCCTTGTCATCATCATATTCCATCAAATAGTCCTCAAAGTAGTAATTTGATGATATGTAGCTCTAAGAACATGTGTCATCAAACCTATTACATCAAATGAAGACCTAATTTTAAAAGGTTTTATAGTGACACATGTCATTTGTTCTTCAACTATTATTACCTTATCCAATGATGAGCACATGTATCTAATAATGGAAATAGGAATTTTTATTAATACTTTATGTTTATTGGCTATGATTTATGAGTCTCAACTAGTTGTCTTAAAAAATCCATTAATGTTAATTTATCATCAACATACCTAGGGAGAATGTAAGCTGATAGATCATATCCATAAACACTTAGATAATTTTTTTTTTAGAACTGAATGAACCAAGTTCCCCACCTAGTAATTTATGTTGTTACTTCTACATAAATCATCATATTATAAGGTTCACTTTCAAACATTTGAATCACATACTTAATAAATGCATCATTCACCCTCAAAAAATGATGAAAAAATTCTTTCAACATGAGATGAGGGTAGTATTCATATATTTTTGTGGTCTTTATGTTTCCCACCTAATTCAATCAACCATAGAACCTACTTATAGAAATTGCGTAGACCAAATATGAAGTCATATAGAATTTAGAAGTTATATTAGCTTCAATCAGTTACTTATGAATTAAATCACTAATTAGTTCACCCTAGTTGATATATTGTTTATTATGATGAATCATCCAAATGTACTTGTAAATCTAGTTCTATAAATATCTTGCCTCTATGCTTCTAACTACCCCATGCAAGAGTGTGATCATTTCATTTACTTCATTAATGAACTCAAATATATGAATATTCTTTGGAAGTCTAGTTCCTAAATGTTTAGGTCTAGTGAGTCATTACCTATTTACCTATTTTGCACAAGAACTAGTATTATCATCCCATAACTATGGAGTTGAAGCATGGGATAAGTTCACATATGAATCTTGATCTATGAGTTATATCAAATTATTGATATGCTCAAAAGATAAACACATGACATACTCTCCTTTAGGGTTTAAAACCTACCTCTTCTCTTGATCATTTTGTTTAGCTATGGTTAGGACCAATTATGGGCTCTACACTGAG
Source organism: Torreya grandis (assembly GCA_037957365.1). NCBI lineage: Eukaryota > Viridiplantae > Streptophyta > Pinopsida > Cupressales > Taxaceae > Torreya > Torreya grandis. The sequence continues at coordinate 6,728,068 of JARHVA010000199.1, read as the reverse complement.
GTCAAAAAATTAGATGCATTTGTTAACCTAGTGTCATGAATACTCAAACCATAGTTTATTCTATATACCCCATTAATTATGTTTAATAAATATTCCTTATTGATATTACATATATCTATTTATATTATATTTTCAACATTTTACTCCATACATGATGGATGAACATCATCCTAAAATAAATACTTCATTTATATTTCCTCTTCTCCTTGAAAAAACTTCTTTTGAGGAGTCTTATTCAGGGTGCCATTAGTAGGAGTGTTGGATGTCAAAATAAAATAAAATCAAAATTTGAAGATGAAACCACATTATAATGTAGTTTACCAAGGAGATATGTCAATAAAACTAACAAAAACTATGCTTCTCAGGAAAAGTTTTTGTAAGGTGTTCAGAGTTTGAAAGGGTGGCTATAAGGTGATTAGGTCCCATGGGGAGTAAAATAAATACTATCAAGTTATAACATTCATATTTCTAACCAATAAGAGTTTGATAAAGTGTTTTCACCTGATGTGGGATCCACCTAGGTGTCTTCACCTAAGGTGAGATCCACTAAGAAAACAAACAAAAATTAAAAGTGAAAAGAGGATAGAAAATAGAAGGAAATGGAGAGGGAGGTTGCATAGAAATGCTAGGTTATTAGAGGTAAAATTAGGGGTTTGTTTATTTTAGATAATGATGTAAAAATATTATAAATCCTATTTTAAAAAAATCCTATAGATATATGTAAATCATGAAATTTTGCTAGTGAATGAAAAATGCAACTAGGAGATCTAATGGATGGTAGGTGACTATTAACAATGAATATAAAATAACTAGAGTAAGATAAATTCACAATAAAAGAGATCCAAATTCATATCAAAGAGGTAAAGAATAATGGTGAGATCAACAAAATATATATTTAACTAATATGTGTAGATAGAACACCATTAATTTCTAGAAAATGGAAAGACTACAAAAAATGTGGGTTTTTAACTTGTGCATATAGGTTACCTAAGGCTTGATGGGGTGTTTACATGCATATTAAACTCCATTGGTTGTGTTTTTAATACTAGCAGGTTTCATTGGTGGTGTTTACATGGATTGTGGGTCCCACCATTGCTACAAATAAGTAATTAGACCCCACTAAAGGTGTTATCAACACTGAAAAATTTCATCAAGTGTGTAAGCATGCATCTAGGGTTTGATGGGGAGTCTAAACACTTTTTATAAAATTGAACCTTAGAAAAGCATCTTTTCAAAATTTCATAAGTCTTTTACATTTTTTTATTTCACCTTTATCGATTATTCTTAGAAAAATGAACAACAAGATTATAAATATCTTTAATATTCATTATGTTTTACATTTTTTTACCATTTTCAAAGACCATGATAATAGGAGCAAAAAAAATGACAAAATAATTGAAATTTTCCCTTTTGGAGCTTTCTTGGTCACTACCTATAGGTAGCCATACACATAATTAACTTCATACAAGTATATTCAACTTTAACACACTTGGATTAGTTATCAAACACCTATCAACTTCCTAAAATGTTTGGAAAGGTTTTGTAGGTTAAATATTTAGTTATGGGTCTTTTTCTCCATGGAATTATTGTCTATGGTTTACCTTATTCATACAGAGCTAATAACTTGCTAATGATGATTAATAAATATATTTTATTTTTATATAACACTAAAACCTATAAAAAAATATTTAAAAACCTCTTCTTACCTTCCCAAATTGATAAACAATCTCATGGACTTGTTTGCACATGTTTATGGCTAGTTATATATTACTATGTATATACAAATATATATTTATAAAGATTTTTAATATAAGTACATTGAATTGGCTATCAAATCATTATATAGATAATTAAACCTTACTTTAATCTTATAAATTAGCTAAAACAAGTATCCAAACAACAATACTTTGTATCCATGTAATAAAATGTTGATCTTTACATACAGACCTCAAAACTCTTAATGATAGACTTTTAATAATTCAAATATTGAAAACTCTTAAAACATATAATAAAAATAAAAATTAAATTAAATATTTCATTTACTCATTTACCAAATTTAAGAGATTCTTTGAACACATTTTCATCATTTTATTAATTAGTCTTCATACATACACTTACAGTCCTATAGACTGCCAAGACAATATAGGTGTAAAGTTCTTATTCCCTCTTAGTCTCCTATTCTATCTTATAGCAATTCATAATTTGACCTTTATATATTTTTTCATTTATTTATTAATCTGATTGATTCAATGATTATCTTATTCTAACAACCATATTAAACATAGTTACTTTTCCAAGATATTTTCCTCTTAGCCTTACATACTAAAACGAGTCTTTAATGTAGGATATATCTTCTAGACAAGGTTCATAGAATGATTTGCATTAACCTAGAGTGAATATATGTTTTTAATGAGATAATAGTCCCTTGGGATCATGATGTGCAATTACATGTATTCTACAAATAGTTATACCCCTTACAAGCTTATATAATATTTCAAATATTCAAATATTCCCGTTTTTATAGGTAAAACCCAAACTGTTATTAAATTAACCTAGGAGAATACAATTAAAGAATTTTAGGCTTATTTTTAGCTTTTAAAATACCCCTAGTATCTTTCAAGACTATGAATAATTAAAAATTTAACATATATACATTGTTGAAATGGTTCATATTCTGATGCTCCTACATCACCATCATAATGCAATTGGGATAATTTGAAAAATAGCTTTATGGAAAAATATGGGTGTGTTAAACTAAGATGATTAAATGAGGAGGTTCTCATGTTAGATATGGATAAATAATCATACCTAAAAATAATGAATTAATGTCTAAAATTGAAGATATCCATTCCAAAGAAGATATATTTTGGAAATAGAATTCAAGGGAAAATTGGTTAAATGAAGGAGATAATAATGATTATTTTTCCACAATCCAAACAAATAAAATTAAAACTCAAAAATCATACAAAATTCATAGTTAAAAAACTCAGTCATAAGATTTTACATATAATATGACCAATTGTATTGTTCTCACTATCACACAACTTTCATTCATCTAAAATTATCAAATCACCTAAAATTATTAGATTTGGATCAATGGTCAAACATTACACTTCATTGATTATAATGGAATTCAAAAAACCTTATTTATCATAAATTAGTTTTACAATATAATAATAAAAGATGTAAAGTCTTAAAAAATAAAAATGTAATAGAATGTCAAGTGAATGCCATATAGGCACATGTACAATGTTAATAATACATATATTTCCATATAGGCATACAAAAAATGCTTGCATTGCCATATAGGCATAAAAAAGTACATCATGTAAGGAATGAGATAATCATCAAATAGCATCCATATCTTTGCCTTCCTCAAAGAAGAACCTCCTTGGAATGCCCTATTGGTAGATGGAGATCCCTCATATGCCTTGGATTGCTCTAAGATCTGAGTATGAGTCATATGGTCATAGCTTAATTGCATCTAAACATGTTCAAATAAAAATATTATTATAAAATTAACATAAAATACATATAACCAAGTTAATAAATTAATTTTAAAATAGAATTAAAAATTAAACATGCACTTGTTATAATCTCATGGTTCCACTTAATCTGATTTTGATGTTTGATTGGGTCAATGGTAGGTTGAGCTACATGAATAGGCATTTAAAATGAGGAATAAATGTGATAATTTTCCCTATTAATCTTTTATATTAGACTATCAAATGTTATGGGACAACCAAACATACACAATACATTCACATAAGTTATATTTATCAAGAAGGTATATAGTAAAATTATTAAAATATATATTTTACAATTCAAAATTACAAGTTAATATGTGCCTATATGAGGGCCTATGCAGATGACATTGATACAATAATGCCTATGTTAGTCTCCACTCTAGTGATGGAAGTATGTTTGCTTCAGACATCAATTTAATAAATAATGTCTCACTTAGTATTCTATAAAGTATCAAATATATATGGCAATTTTTTATCCTTTATTAAACCAAGAGTGTAATATTAAATCAAAATTTTAATTTTGTATAAGTAAAAGATGTCATGATAACACATGAACATGCAGTAGTGGATGGGTAAGAAATAATCTCTACTCATGGTTATGGAAGAGTTTCTACTTGAGACACCAACAAGATAAACAAGGTCTAACTTAGTTTTCTTTTAAGTATCAAAAATATATGGCAAATTTTATCCTTTATTAAACCAAGAGTGTAAGATTAAATTAAAATTTTACCTCTATATAAGCAAAAGGTGTCATTCTAACATAGGAAAATGCAGTATTAGATGGGCTAGCAACTGGATCCATATATGTAAATAATGTTTGTGTCAGAGCAAATCCTAAAAATGTGGACTATGACAAATAAGGCACTATCTCTTCCTGAAACATAAAAAATTACATATATATTATTCATTTTCTATGTAAATTAATTTTTTAGATTTTAAATTTTTAAAGATAGATTAAATTTGACATATAATTTATATAAAAGATACATGTATCCATGTAGTGGCTGATGACTACACATTAAATGTGCATGCTAAAAACTCCTCACTCAAGACTATATCATTTAACCCCTCTAAACCACCAGCACAATCATCATCATCATAAGGTCTAGTACATATATCTACATAAGATCTACAAGGATGTGGTTAGGTATGTACACTAGGTGGCATATATCTAGCATTAGTCGATCAAATCCTACTTTTATACTAAACAAGTGTATTACTTACTGCACTAAGTGCATGCAAAGTGTCAATCTCTATGACTTCATTCTCCATATATGGGATGTAAAGATGAAGTGGATTTTAGTAGAGATCCTTACAAGCTGATTAGGTGCATGATGTGTACATGGTCGATATTTTGTAGAGGCTTTCCCTTGGATCTAAAAATCACCATAATCAAAATAATTTGGAATATCATTGAGAATAAAATCATAGTATATTTTCTTCAAAAAATATAATGGGACCTCATGGTTGTTACATGGTGTATAATCAAACACCATCCACTATCAGTCCCAAAAATTGGCTTTGATCAAATTTTGGTGGCACTTATGGATTGGGAAATGTTTAGCAATGACTTGATATGGTGCATTGGTGGTTGGGTTAATAAATAATGAATAAACCATTAATTTTTATATTTTTTTATTTTTGACCTCATATGCTAATATTTTATTATCATATTAAGCCATAAAACTATCTTTATATTATGTCCATATATTAATTGACTTGTTATCAAGTCAACTTGACCCAATATTGACACTAAGTTATTAACTAGATAAGTGTGGTGGGTGTTGGCAGATTTAGGATCCCTCATTATCATGATTACTTGTTTAATTTCAATTTTTGTTACATAATGTGTGAAACTAGATCATTCTATCTACATAGGGGATCTTATGTAATTTTAAGAGGGTTAGGTGAAGGAATATGAGGGTTAGGAGAGTTAGGTGGAGGGTTAGCCACAAGATTAGGAGGATTAGGTAGACATATAACTAGAATATTAGGATGTTTAGGAGGAGGGTTATCTATAGGATTAAGAGGGTTAAGTGGA
>JARHVA010000199.1:6432500-6717500 GCA_037957365.1 Torreya grandis | reverse complement strand
GGTATTTTAGATGACTATTAATGTCAAATAACCTATTCTATCTTGAAGAGACCTAATTAAGCAAGGAAGGCTAGAGACCAATTTGAGAAGGGTAGAAGTGTGTGAAGAGATAAATAAGGAGATAATAATAAATTGTATGATAAATAAATGTTTATAAATGTGATTAAATTTTTTATGTGTTTAATTTGGTATTGAGTCATCTAAGGGGTTGGTGTCTCCTTGCAAGTGTGTGTTTGCTAAAGTTTAGTCAAGTTCGTGTTGCCTAGTTGGGGTTGATGCTCCAAGTGAAGTTTGTGCTTCACTAAATATTTATGTTTTAATTATATTAAATTATTACATTTGAATCACCAGTGTTTTTTATTCCCCTTGATGGTTTCCCACTCAAATAAGTGTTATGTGTGTTATCCTCTTCTTTCATGCTTATGGCTCTTAATGTGTTGCTAGTTTACTATATTATTTTGATAGTTCATGATTGATAAGGTAAAGTTGTAAAAGTTTTGAAGACTAATTAAATCCAAATTTTATTCATTATTTTTCTAAAAATGTGTATCATATCATGGTCCTTTGAGGTAAGTCTAATACCTTGTATATGATCCTAAGAAGCACAAAAATGTCTTATGATCAATAAGAAGAAGACAACATGTATGATGAAGAAGTCTACTATGATAATTAAGAAAGATAAGTTGATGTAGACCTTGAATATGAGCTCATAAGTAATATTTATGATTTTAAATATCAAAATAAGACTATCAAAGATATCAAGAGTCGGTTAGAATAGTTCAACACAAGGTGTAAGACAAAGGAAGTTGAGTATGACTAGTTAAAGATAGAGCTAGATTCCTTGAAGGTTGAACATAAATAGATCATAGAAAAATTGATTAATTTTGAGAGAACATGTTAAATAAAAACAAATCAAGAAACCTAATGCTATAATGGATAAGTTATCATGGAACCATGGTAAGTACATAAATGTTATTTGCTACATCTATCACAATATATGACACATTGTAAGATTTTTCTCTAATAGAGTTATAATGTCCAAAATATTCAAAAATATGTATGAAACTCATATAATGTATAATAAGGATCAAACATAGGTATGGAAGCCAAAGCAAGATTGAATTTATTATATTGATTTGAATAATTAAGATGGATTATTTTCCAAGGAGGAACCAAAGACCAAAAAGGAATTTATGCTAGTTCAGACTACCTTTTAGATTCAAGATGAAATTAGGAAATGGTATATTGATAGTGGTTTCTCAAGCCACATGATAAGAGACATAAACTAGTTCATCTCATTAAAGAATAATGTTGTAGGAACAGTGAGGTTGGGAGACAACACAACTACCAATATAGTTGGTAAGGGTGTTTTGAGTATTGAAAATGGAAAACCAAGACATAAAATGTGTTTTATGTGGAAGGTATGAAACATAACCTGACTATTGTGATTCAAATGTATAATCAAGGACACACACCAACATTTCATGATAGAGGTGTGAGATAAGGAGAGCCAAATCAGGAAGGCTAATTGTGAATGCCAAGAGGACTGAGAATAACATATATGTATTGAGTTAGATAAATAAGGAGATATGTTTCATTAGAAAGATAGATTAAATTTGGATATGGCATAGAAGGCTATGTTTCCTAATCTTTGACAACCTAGTCAGGGTTAACACTAAGAAGTCTATGAAGAACATGCCTAAGATCATAAAATCAACAAACATCCTTTGCAATTCATGTCAACATGGTAAGTAGAGTAGAAGAAGGTTCAAGTCCAAGGATTACTCTACTAAAATACCCTTGGAGTTAATACACATTGATCTCTATGGGCCTAAAATAATTCAAAGCATTCAATGGTATATTTACTTCAGTTTACTCATTGATGATTACATAAGAATGACTTGGGTTGCATTCCTAAAAGATAAATCAAAAGCTCTTGATAAGTTTAAGGAATTCAAGCTCTTGTTGGGAATGAGAATAATGGAAAGATTAATTGCCTAATATTTTATAGAGGAGGATATTTTTGGTCTAATGATTTTTATGACTTTTATGAGTTTCATGTTATAATGAGATAATTATTAGTATCTAGAACACCTCAACAAAATTGGGTAGTGGAAAGGAAGAATAGGACAATTCAAGAGATGGATAAAACTATGTTGAATGAGTTTATATTATCTGATGGATATTGAAGAGAGATAGTAATCATTATTGTCTACATTTTAAATAAATGAAAAATAAGGACAAATAGAAACAAGAATCCTTATGAACTATGGAAGTGCAAACCTATAAATTTAAAACACTTTAGAGTGTTTTGGAGAGAATGTTTCATCAAAAGAGATGATGAAGAATTGGGTAAGTTTGATTCTAGATATGATGAAGGTATATTATTAGGATACTCATCAATGATATTAGACTATAGACGTTATAACAAGAGACTACAAAAGATAATGAAAATTACCAATGTGAATATTGATGAGACAAGGAAATCTCACTCAAATTCAAATAATACTTTAGATGATTTGGAATTCAATAATGAAGATGATACTAGAGATTTTGATGAGGAAAAATAAAAATTTGAAGAGAGACATGAATCAAAAGGACCCTCAATAAAAATTCAAAGAGATCACCCTAAATCTTAAATCATTGGCAACAAGAATGTAGGTATGCAAATAAGGAGAAGATTGGTAAGTAATCTAAATTTATAATGTTGTTATATTGTCCAATATTGAACCTAAGAGTATTATAAAAACAAGAAAAGATAAATTGTGGATAGTCCCTATTAAATAGGAGTTAGATCAAATATATAATAATGAGACTTATGAACTAGTTCATAGGACTAAAGATACGAATGTCATTAGAACCAAGACAAGAAAAAAGTTGAATGAAGATGGAGAAGTCACTAAGAACAAGGCTAGATTGGTATGAAATGGATATTCACAAGTTAAAGGGGTAGAATTTGAGGAGACATTTGCATGAGTAGAAAGATGGGAGGCCATCAAATTGTTTCTAGCTTATGTAAGATTAAAAGGATTTAAGGTATACTATATGGATGTCAAAATTTGCCATTTTGAATGAGAATCTAGAAGAAGTGTACATTGAGCAACCTGAAGGGTTCTCACTATAATATGACAAAGACTATGTTTTTATATTGAAAAAGGATATCTATGGTCTAAAGTAATCTAATACATCTTGGTATTCTAGGTTGGTTAAGTATCTATAGGATCAAGGATTCAAAATAGGAGTTGTAGACATTAATCTATACATCAAGATAGAAGATGACCATTATTTTCTAGTAGTTGTCTATGTAGATGCCATAATATTTGGTTTAAATAATGAGAACATGACAAAAAACTTTGCATAGGTGATGAATAAATATTTTAAGATGCCCATGCTATGAAAACTATCATTCTTTCTTGGGTCTCAAATCAATGAATCTAAAAAAGGTATATTCATCTTAGAAGCCAAGTATATAAGAGAGATGTTGAAGAAGTTTGAGATGGAGGAATTTAAGGTAGTTCGTACACCCATGATCATAGGATGTAAATTGACCAAGGAATATTATTCTTAAAAATTCAATCATATGTCATATAGGTCAATGATTGGAAGTTTATTATACACCACTACCTCTAGACTTGACATCATGTAAGCAATAGGTCTTGTGGGAAGGTTTTAAGAAGATCCAAAGGAGAATCATCTATAATAAATCAAAATGATACTCAAGTATCTCAAGGGGACTATGGAGTATGGATTTTGGTATCCAAAAATCAACGAGTTTAATTTGATGGCCTACATAGATGCAAATTGGGTAGGAAGTATAAATGATAGGAAAAGTACCAATAGAGGATTATTCTTCCTAGGTGGGTGCCTATTTTCATGGATAAGTAAGAAACAACCATAAATTATAGTTTATAGTTGTGATGTTGAGTAAATTTCATAAGATTCATATTATACTCAGGTCTTATGGATGAGAGAAACCCTAAAAGACTACAAGGGGGAGTATGATAGTCCTAGCCCTATTTATTATGACAATACAAGTGTTATAAGTGTCTCAAAGAACCCTATCATGCACTTAAGGAAAAAAAACATTACCATAAGGTATAATTTTTTAAGAGAGAAGGTAAGTGAACAAAGTTTCAAATTTGAATATGTTTCTAAAAAAGATCAGATTGTAAACATCTTGACCAAACCACTTCCAAATGTAACTTTTGAACACCTAAGATAAGAATTATATGTAATTCTTACCCCTAGTAATCATTCAATAATCCAAGTACTTATTAATATATAATAATTATAATTATATATAAGAATAGGTGAGTTTTTCCAAGAAGTTATGCATGGAGATAGGGGAACATGTTTGTTTTATGTCTCATAAACTCATAGTTCTGTGTGTTGAGTATTTTGGTTGTAAGGAGTGTGATCTAATGAATTGCAAATATCAATTTGTAATTTATGTCAAAGGGGGAAAAATAAAATAATGGGAATATAATTATGATCATTTTTTGGTATGGTTTTCCATCAATGACAAAGGGGGAGATTTTTTAGCATTGTTTCTATTGTTGAGGTTTGGCATTGAAATTGTCATTGATGTCAAAGGTTGTTCGTGAGGAAATTGAATAATGTTTTTGTTTGATTACATATTTGAGAGGTATTAAATTGGTTTAGAAACATATAATGCATGTGATCAAGGTGTAAAATCATAAAAGAGTGTTTCAATATTAGTTTCCAAAGTTGTCAAGTGTTTTCACCTAGCAAAAGACTTGAGAAGGCTTGTGCATAGGATGCCTAGTATTATGTATGAAGGAGCATGGTAGCCTAGTGAGTTAGATTAGAAAATTAATATGAGGATATATATATTTTATTGAGTATTAATATAATTCATAGGATCACTCAGGTGAGTTTTAAGGTGAGCCTATAGGGTTAGGATCTACAAACCTAGCATGCAACTAAAATAGTTTTAGAACCTGCCTGCCCTAATGAGGTGTCATGAAGTATTGTAAAGACATAAAAATAATGTATGGTAGTGGTTTATCATGTTAATATGTTTTATTAAATTTATATTATGTGTTTACATCCTATACAGTGGCTAAAAGGTCAATTTCAAAGCCTAATGTGACTTGTAGCTCAAAGGCCTAGAGGGTAAAGAGAGAGAGATGGTGGCCAGATGGGGTATTAAGATAAGTTTCCAATGAAAGTGTGAGTATTTTTGAATTTATAAAGTAATTTAATGTTTTTTTAAGTATTTTTAACAATTTTTAGGTCAAAATTTTAAGGTTAAGCCAATAAAATAAGTTTTGAGGTCTCTTGTGTGCATAGAATGAAGGATTCTCAACCCGAGAAGAACTTTCAAGTGTTTATTGGTACATATAAACTTTGTATGAGAACCTAATATATTAATGGTATATGGGTAATTTTATTATATCAAATTTATAATTATTGGATTCTGGAAGGAAGGGCTAATCTTTATGAATGAAAGATAAGATTGAAATATGGTTTAAACCCTCAAAGAACCCTAATAGTGACTTGATATGAAATATGTTGTTCTAAAGTGATAAAAATGGATTGGAATGATTGGTTAAGTAGTTTTAAATTGTATTAAACTCCACCAAGAACCTCCATGTTTGATTTTTTTAAGGTGAGTGAGTGGACCCTAAAGGAAAGGCCTTATTTTTTGGAGATTTATTGTGGAAATTAGAGTTGACCAAGTCAATGTTGGTAAATAGATGGAGGATAAAACTTGATACTTTTATTTTGTTTAAATGGTGGTTTATATTAATTTTATACACTTATGAGTGCTAAAATAATCTTAAAATTTGACCAATCGCTAATAGGCCTAATGGTGTAGATAGTGAGAGAACTAGGAAAAAGTGAGAAGTTGATTAGGGATGTGTTATCATGGATTAGGGATGAATCCAAGTACATGGAGATTTTTTTAAAGACATATAATAAATTTTAATGTTTTATATATGTTTTTTATGTTATTTTATATGATGAAAATGTTGCTCATAAGTTGACATGTCTTGTTTAGATAAGACAATAAGGTACATGACTACAAGATTGGTCTGCAAGATCAATATTTCCATATGGCCATATTATATATCTATTTGATAATATTATAATGAAATAATAGTATAATATAAATAAATCTTAACTATCTAAAATTATTTTTACATGTGTTTTAGGTCATTATTTATATGACTATGTTGTGAGGCTAGTTGGCAATTCTGACTTGGCTACTTGAAGAGAAGGGTTTGAGTCATTTTTCCCTATGTAGTGAAGTATAAGTAAATTGGTGAAGATTTTAAGTTAATTTATATTATATATGTGTGATTTTTTTCTATTTTTTTTGGTAAATTTTTTCTTATGTTTCAATTGTTCAAGATAGACTTTCTAGGTATGCACATACCTAGTATGAACAATGTTTTCAGAAGAGGTTCAAGTGGTGTTTGGACCTAAAATGTGTTTTGGACATAAATTTAAGTTTGATAAGGTATATTTGAGTTATATTTTATATTTTAATACCATTTTATAATTTTTATAAAGATCCAATGAGTGCAAAGAGTAACGTGTGCTAATGAAGGCCTAATTGAATTAGCTCTCTTTAAGGCCTAAAAAGAGGTTTTCATCTTATATGATATTAATGAAATATTTTAATGTTTTCTTAATATTTTTATAAAGTTATAATTCCTATTTAATTTAAAATATAAGTCTTAAAGTGTGTGTTTCTGACCAAAAGGTGTATGAGCAAGAGCCTAGTATAAGAACAAGGCCAGGAGGCCTAATTGGCTAGTTAGCATGTACGTGAGTTGAAGTGGAAGATATAGAATTTTTAAGAGATACATTATTTATTATATACCATCATAAAGGTGAAAATAAACTATCATGAATATGTAACATGGGTATTGTAGATGACTATCAAGTTCAAATGACCTACTCTATCTTGAAGAGACCTAATTGAGAAAAGAAGGCTAAGGACTATTTTGAGAAGTATAGAAGTGTGTGAAGAGATGAATAATGAGATAATAATATATTGTATGATAAATAATTTTTTATAAATTTTATTAAAGGTTTGATTTGGTTGATTTGGTGCTGAGTTAACTAGGGGTTGGCACCTTCTTGTGATTGGGTGTGTGTTAAAGCTTAGTCAAGTTGGTACTTCACTAGTTGGGGTTGGTGTTCTAAGTGAAGTTAGTGATTCACTAAATATTGATGTTTTAATTATATTTTAATATTAAATTTTCATCATCAATGTTTTTTATTTCCATTGAGGGTTTCCCACTTAACTAAGTGTTCTATGTGTTATGCTCTTCTCTCATGCTCATGAATCTTAATGTGTTGCGAGTTTACTATATTATTTTGATAGTTCATGAATGATAAGGTAAAGTTGTAAATGTTTTGAAGACTGATTCATTACCCCCTCTTAGTAATTATGTTTCCAACAACATTTTTGATATCAAATAATTAGGTGTGGCTATAAGATTTATTAGACTTTTCTTAAATTGATTTATGTTGCATAGACCCAAATTTTTTTACCATTACACCTTACCCATTTAAAATAATTATAATGTATTATTTAATTTAGTTAATACATTATACAACCATTTAATTTACAACCATAATATATCTTTTTTTAGGTTTAGTCAAAGTTACATTATTTTTCCATAGTCTTATGATTTGGAACCATTTATTATTAACATTTGTGTTATACGTAACCCTGATGAACCATATAAATGACATAATTTGAAACCATTCCTATATACCATATTAGCCACTACATGCCAACATTTCCTATATGCCTTGGACATTTCCTTTTTTTAAATACTCTAATTATGATATATATATATATATATATATATATATATATATATATATAAACTATGTTTATGGGAATGAAGTTAGTTTTTGTCTTGTGATTAAATTTGAATATGTTATCCTTTATTATGATGCTTTTAATTCTCATATTGTATGTTGAGTGACTTGAGGGACACGGCCTACATGTGGCCCAACTAGATGGTTATGTCCTATAGCAAAAAGATGAAGTTTGGACATACATGGCCATAACACCATATTGCATCTATGGAATTGATGGATCATAACTAATAGGCTTTAATATTTAGCCATTAGGGATTAACATAATAAACATAAATAATTTCTTGAATCTTACCTAAGCATGAAACCATTGTAACATCTATCCTTTGCATTGATTTTGGTCCAAATGACAATGATTAGAGAATAAGCATGTATGGTCATATATAAGAATACGTGATGAGGAGTATGAACATCAATTATCTATATTATACTACATTTCACTCCTTTTAAATTCCCAACAACATCACCCCTATTTATGCCCTATAGGCATTACTGGCTAAATTCATTATAAATGAATAATCTCAAGTTGTTTTAATTTTTTGTTGAGAAAATAACCATAGCCTCTTCTGTATATATTAGAATAGATATTTTGGATAGGTATTGGAAAAGATATGAATAACCTAGATAATTTAAGTGTGACGAAGTAATATTATTTCAGTCATTATAATCTTCCTATATCAATAATTACCTACTACAAGATATGAATAAATTTAGTAATTTATAGTAAACACATTATAATTCTAAGGGAAGGATTAGATCTCAAGACCAAATGCGGAGGCCCCCTTAGGATTAATTTTAGGGAAGATACCAACTATTTAGACTAGTTAAGTATATTTAATTTCTAAGTATTCATTTACATTATTTAATTATTTATATGTTGTTTGAGTATCATAGAAGATTTTACTATTGTGAATGCATATTAATTCCTTAATGAAGCTTCCACAACATGTTGTTTCACTCAATTCTATTCATTTCATTCATGCAAACATGATTTCATTGCAATTAATTTAAATTTATGTAATTACCTTTATGAAAGTGTGATTATATATGATTATACATAATCATTAAGTGACTTAAGTGTGCACATATGATGACATCACCATATCAAGCTAAAATGCCGATAGGTTGACAATTAATGAAGTAGTTATTTTATGCATCAAGTGGTTATTTTATCCTATGAGAATATGTGAAGTTGTAAAAGGTTATCATGTTCAATTGGTGATATATTCTAATAATAATTTTAACATTATTTTTGGGGAATGTGTCACACACTTTAAATCTCCAAAGATTCACAATCTCTTTTGTTGTTTTCTGCATTCCTAGATTAAAAAATTACTACTTTATATCTTAAAATGCACTACTGTATATATAAAAGTTTATTTATTTCTATATAAGTTTTTTTTGTAAGATTAGAGTAGTAAAAATATAAAAATAATAATTTTTACTAACCATGTTCAGGACAGGGTAGATAAAATACATAAAAAAGAGATTGGTTGATTTACATGCAAAGAGAACATGATCATCTAGGTAAACTCTTTCCTAGGTAGTTAAATTATACTGTAGAAACATAGATACAGTTTATACCAATTGATGAATATGAGGAAACTCTTAGAGACCATCTACAATTATTAGTAGAATAACTAGAAAAAGAATAATTCTTCAATAGGCTGGTAACACAAGTTAGGAATTTAAAAATAGGAAGAAGTTCATACACCTGATAAGGACCCCTCTATACCATCTTTAAGAATTCCTACTTTATCACCTCATACTAAAGAATATAAAATTTATTTATCTTCATCCTCACCCAAACTTCTTTCCAACAAATCATTTAAATCCCTTATAACTCCTAGAAGCATTAGGGATATCAAAATTGTTGAATTAGGAAAGTTCTTTACTGAATAATAGATTTAATACTTAATAACTTCCACTCCTTCAAATTTGTATAGGATACCTTATATACCTACATAAAAATCCAAAATATCTATTTACTACACACAAAGGAGTATATATATTGACAAAAATTTTAAAGAGTGGTGGAAGAAGCTTCAAGTCTACAGATAGAAAGATTATTCATGGAAGACTATCAAGAAAAGAATACTACTAATGAGTCTATAAATTTATAATTTCCCATCCACACCCCTAGGGTAAATTAACCTATGAATAATATCCATCATTATACCCTCCCTAATTTTAGGTGAAAGTCAAGTGAAGACCCAAATACATTCCTCTTTTAGTTTTATATCTAATGTCATAGTTATGATTATCAGCAAGATGATCAAAATATAAAGTTGTTTATAGAAACATTCAAAGATGTAGCTCTTAAATGGTTTATGGGACTAGGTAAGAATGCATTTTCTACTTGGGAATAAATTAAGGACAAATTTATATCTAAATAAAGACTATTATCAAGGAAGAAACTATAAGAGGGATTACATCTCTAGGTTAACACAAAAAGAAGATGAATAACTAGAGCACTACATGGAAATGTTCATGTTCAACCTACAAAAATTGAAGTAGACTGTAATGGACAAAAAATCCATAAAATTGATATGGAGATCATGTTTATTATGTGGATTAAAAAATAAAATTCCACCTAGGCCATTTAATAAAGTTATGCCATCTAGTTTTATATTTCTAAATTCTCAATTTTTATCTAATTAAAATGGACTTAGTTTATGGGCACCCATGCAAATTAAAAAATGGTCTCAAAAAACAACCTAACCTTAGGTATTTGGTAGCCACCTAAAAACTAGTCTTGGAAGCCCCAAAACCAAAACCAATAATGGTCTTATCCTTTCAATACATGGTAACAATCATCAATAAATAGCTAACATTGGCTCAATATAGGTGTTGGTTTCCCATATCAACACCATTTCAAAATTAATCACAACCAAATTTAATTCCACACATCTAACCACCTCTTAGATGACCATAACTAGCTACCCAACCTATGCCAAACCCCATAAATAAGTTAGTTTAGACAACACAAACCACCAATATAATTCAATATCAAACTTAAACCTTAGATATTAATTAATTACATCTCCATTCAAGATGAATTTTTCCATAACCCACCAAATCTATGATCACAAAACCTTTTGAGGAAATTATATTCAACCAAACTAATCCAAAAACCTATGAACTTATTGCTACTCCTAAACTAGATTCTAATGAAACATAGAAAGGGCCTACCAACCCTCATTTTCTTGAGAGGTTAAAAATCTAATGCTCTGACTAAGATCCCAAATTTGATATCTTAGGATAATTGAAAAATGTGTGTGTCAATATTCCACTATTTAAATCCGTAAAATATTTACCCATATATTCAAAACTTTTCCATGAATTATAATATAATAAAATTGGCTACAAAAATAAGGATCCCAAAATTATCCAAGTAATTGGTCAACTTGCAGACATCATGTTAAGAAATATAGTTCCACACAAGTGATTTGATCCAAGTATTCTTGTAGTCAATTTCAACATTAATTCTCAATTTATATCAAATACATTAATTTATTTAGGGGTAGCCATCAATGTTATGAATATGTAAACCATGCACAAACTTATACTAAAACAAATTTTCCCACACCTAGTGTCTAAAAAATGGCTGATAGATCAACTATCAAACCTAAGGGGATGATTAAATATATAGTCATCATTATAGATTAATGAGAATATCTAATATATTTCATCATTATACAATCAAAACCTAACCTAGAAGGCTACCTTCTTATCCTAAAAAGTCCATGGATGGACACAATCAATGCATTCATTAATAATAGATCAGGAAAAGGTTGATTTAAAATGGAAATGACACTAAAAAATTAGTGTTATATCCACCAACCAAAATTTATTATGAATAATACCAACCTCCTTGGGTAAAGTAAGTAGATGAGCAATATTTTTATTTACACACTTTATGTACACTTGATCTTAGCACATCCATCAAAGATTAAGAGGAAGACACACTCCTATCTCATATTTTACAAAACACTTATCAATAAGACCCTAAAATAGATAATCTTTTGCAATGTACAACATGCCCAATTGAAAATATCTTACTTGATATTAGTCCTTATAACCTTATAAAAGACATTAGAACCTTCCATCAGTGATTGCAGTACCATTTTAGTTATTCACCATTGATAGGTAACATTGAATCCATGTCATCCCTATCGAATTAAGTGGAAATCCTTCTAAGAAAACCCATCATTATCAACAATAAGTTGACACTCTAACAAGAAACTAAGTTAGTCACTATTCTCCAAAAACATAAGACATTTTTATTTGGATTAACATGATATGAAATATATACCTATGGATTTATGCACCCATCACATACACATCAAAGAGGAATGTAGACCCATTTACCAACCATAATGTAGGATGAACCCTATTGTTAAATATATATATTCAAAATCAAGTTGTAAAAACTATTAGATGCAAGGTTCATCTATCCTATTTTTTATATTCAATAGGTTACACCCCTTGTGATTGTAAATAAAAAGAGGGTAAATGGCATATATATGTAGACTATAGAGAATTGAATGTAAATATAATTAAGGATCATTGTCCCCTTCCTTTTATTAGCCAAGTCCTTGACACATTGATAGGAAAAAAATTTGTCATTCTTTGATTGATTTATTGGCTATAACCATATTATAATAGCACTTGATCATCAAGATAATACTACCTTCACATGCCCTTGGGGTACTTATGTATATGTAGTACTTCCATTCAGTCTATGCAATGCTCCAACCACCTTCCAATGAGATCTATTGATGATCCTTTCTGATCTCTCCCATGACTATGTGGAAATTTATATGGATGACTTAACCATTATTGGATAAACCTATGATGAAGCCCTTAAAATACTTGAGAAATTCCTTAATAATTATTAAGACCATCAATTGTGCCTAATTCATGAAAAGTGCTACATGTTAATGACATAAGGTATTGTGTTGGAACATTGCATCTCACCTATAGTTATTAAGGTAGACCCTACCTAGATAAGTATAATAAAAGACTTACCAATTCCAAAGAAATAAAAATATGTTAAAATTTTCCTAAGACATGTTGGTTATTACCATGTATTTATCATGGAATTCAACATAATTGCATCACCTTTATTTGTTTTTTTTTCTAAATATGATAATTTTATTTGGACTACTACATGCTATGAAGCATTCCAAGAGATTAATAGTTTAATGAAAATAACTCCTATGTTAAGAGGTCTTAATTAGAAGTCGCCCTATCATATCCATACATATGCTTTTTATTTTACACTAGGAGTTATCCTTGTCTAGAAGTAGTCTTCAAGCTACACCATTTATTTCATCAAAAAAAATTATAAGGAGATGAACTCAACTACATAGTCATAGAAAATGAATTCCTTGTTTTAATTTATATTATTAAAAAATTTAGACACTACACTACTTGGTATCAAGTCTTCATCCATACTAATAATGCAATAATCAAGTGTTTAATGAATAAGCTTGTAATAACTAGTAGGATAATTAGATGGTTGATTTTGATACAAGAATTTGATATAACCATTTTTAATAGACCAAGGAAGGACAATAAAATTGTATATTTCTTATCCCAATTAAAATATAATGAATAAAGTCCCATAGTAAATGACTCTTTTCATAATAAACACTGTTTTACATTAACTAATAATACTCCTTGGTATGCACATATTGTTAATTATTTGGCCACAACATTATTACCATTACATTTTTCTCCCCCAAAAAAGTAGAATTTAATCACAAAAGTGGTCCATAATCATGGATATATGGGAACCTACTTGTCATGGGAACTGATTTAATTATGCATCATTGTATCTAGGAAGATGAGGTTGTTGACATTCTTCGAGCATGTCATGATGATCCCTGTGGGAGTCATTTTGCTCCAAAAAGGACTACCATTAAGATTCTAACTATCAAATATTATTAGCCTACTATTCACAAGGAATCCTTTGAATACACCAATTTATTTTATCAATGCCAATGTATGGGGAAACTCACATATTTAAATGAAATGTCATTAGAGCCTAATGTTCATTTTAGAACCATTTTATAAGTGGGGACTTGATTTCATGGGTCCCATAAATCCCAAATGAAATAATAAGGAATATATATTGGTTTTCATGGATTATATCAATAAATTAGTTGAGGTGAAGGCTTTAACCCATGTAAGAGATGAGAAGGTAGATAAAAATTTATGAGTAAATTTTTAACACATAGAATGTACCAAGATAAATTATTAAAGACCAAAGTCCTCAATTTACATATAATGTCATAGATGCCCTTGTTAATTAATATTAAATCAAGCACAATAAATCCACCCCTTACCATCCTTAATCTAATAGATAAGTAGAGGTCTTGAATAGGGAATTAGAGAACATCCTCACCAAAATAACCAATATGCACTATAAATATTGGGAAGCTCATCTTCATGAAGTAATTTAGGCATACTAAATCACATGGAAGACCACAACTAGGCTCACTCCATATGAATTGGTCTATGGAAAGAAACCTATGTTTCCCATTAAATTTGAAGATAAGACCTTGAGGACAACATTAGAACTTGGCCTAGATTTACCATAAACACAAAAGGATAGATTCCTTATAGTTGAATGCCTTGGGTGAAATTTGAAAGGAAGCACTACATCATATTAAATCCATGAAGTATCAAAGGATCTAATGCCATGATAAGTATATAAAGATAATATAGTTTCATCTAAAATATCATGCCCTACTTTTTGATTCTAAATACAAAGACCATAAGGGTATGCTAAGAACTAGATGGTTTGGTCCCTATGAAATAGAGGAAATATTTAATAATGGTATTATAAAATTGCATACTATTGATCATGCACACTTATGCCTACTAATCAATGACCATAGGCTATTTTTTTTTTCAAAAATACCCTTCCAAAGGAGAGCTTCACTTGACATCTTATTGATGGACACACCTCATATTCCTCTCAACATGTTGTAGATATTGCTTCTACATCAGTAGGGTACTATAATATACCATTTAACTCCATTTTTAAATAATAACCACTTTATTTTAGCCAATCAAAAAAATTATTTTGGTTGGTTATAAGCTGAATAAAAACTCTAGTTAATCAGTTGTCTAGTCAATCAAGAGAGTTATAAAATGTCACAAAAGAATCAATAATTAAAACTTTTGGGCATTGTTGATGTTGACAAGTTTGACCTCCCAAGTCAAAGTGTCACTCCTATAATTTGCAACTTTGCTTTTCAAAATTGTTTACCTTGTTCATAACCCACCCCATGCCTTATGATGTTCTAAAATGAAGATGTAATAGTCTTGTTAGCATTGTTTAAGGTAGTGTCTTTACAAAGCATTACATTACCTTAAAATTTGGTCTATTGGGTCCTAGGGATATGTTATGATGTGTCAAGATGGAATATGGTCCTTATAATTTATTCCTTTCATTTTACTACTTGGTATAAATCTTATTAGTCTTAATTGATGAAATTAAGGTAATTTAACAAAGTTTAAAGTTTTTGGAGAAACCTAGTTTCAATTATGGAAAAATTAAACCTCTTCAAGGTAATATTACTACATGGAGAATTAAATCCAATGGTTTTATAAACATGGCTTTATAAAGTTATATAAGCCATCTAACCATGCATTGTTTTTCCACCATGCTTACAATGCACTCTAAAGTCACTTAAGTCACTTTTTGGGCTAAATTAAGGAGTTTTAAGAAAAAGTGAAAGTATTTTTTTTCAAAAGGAGTTATAATGTGAATATTTCAAGATAAATTCAAGGTAATTCATGATCAATTACTTTAGTTTCAACTCCAAACAAGTAGTTTAA
Source organism: Torreya grandis (assembly GCA_037957365.1). NCBI lineage: Eukaryota > Viridiplantae > Streptophyta > Pinopsida > Cupressales > Taxaceae > Torreya > Torreya grandis. The sequence goes on along the minus strand of JARHVA010000199.1, from coordinate 6,701,780 downwards.
AGGCACTTGTATGGACTTTAAGAGCCCTCTTCTAGGTGAAAATGGTTTTAAAGATTATCTTCAACTCCCAAAAGAAAAATTCATGATTTTAATGAATTTTTAGGTCTAAAAGATACCAAATATGCTTCCTTTTCTCTATTTCCCTCTTCACAAGCTAGTACAGGTTAATTTCATGTGGATGGTACAACCCTAATAGAAAGAGAAAATTAGGGTTTGATATTTTTTATATAGGATGGATTCATAATGATATTTTATAAAATTCATTTTTTTTCAAATCCAACCCCTCTCCTTTATGAATAATATCTAAGAAGGTAAGGTAGTCTAAAAAAGCTAGTCAACCCCGCAAGCTGAATTTATCTCCTTGAAATGATAGTTTATATGATATGGATGCATAAGAGTAATTAGAAAGGATATTAAGAGGTATATATAAACATATTATACCTTAATATACCAATTTAACATGTATCAGAGGTCATTTGAGAAAGGGATATTCATAAGAATTGATTGTAAGTTTGCACATGAGTTTCAAGGTTTTATATAGATTTCAATACATAAAAATGATTAGAATATATTTCGACCATATTTTAACTTAATTAAAATATATCTAATATTTTTATCATTTCTTACTAATATCCCAAAGAGTCACATCATAACTCATCTTGAAGACTGTGTGGATCTGCCTTCATAAAACATGGTTTACAGTTCTTATCTTGCATGGTAAAAGGTTTTTGATAGTATAAACCTCATGAGAGATGAAATGTGATATTAAATAAATAATTTAAAGGTTTTAATTAATTATTAAAATCATCATACAAGGATTAATAATTAAAATTCAATCTCACTAGTCTATCTAGATTGTAAGTCTCTTTGGAACATAAAATGCAACACTCATGCATTACTGATGATACTCAAAGTGTAGAATGAAAGATTAAAATATAAAAAATAATTGAAAATGTGTACAATAGGAAATTTAAAAATTGACTTCATACTCAAATGGGCAATCCTAATTCCATTTTGAGTTTAGGATTGTATTATAACCTTGTATATACACTAGTGATCTAAAAGTGATAATTTTGCATTGCTAAGTGTCAAAAAAGAAGTAGAAAACTTTATGAAATAGATTAAATAACATTGGATTATTGTTCCATGGTTAAAAATTAATTATAAAATTCATAACATGACCAAAAATATACCTAAAACTTTGTAGAATTGTAAGTCCCTTTTTACTTAAAATAAGATGAGTGTTGATTTAAAAGATGAGGTGAAAGTGACTTGGCACATGTGGAAACTGAATGTAAATATTTTAAAGGATTTTTCAAGGAATGGAAGAAAAATATTCCACTATAAACCTACACTTTATCATACCTCAAGCTCAAATCTTTACCTTCAACTAGCATGTTTATAGATAGTGTGAGGAAAAAGAGCACATGGTGTAATAAATGAGGAGTGTAGAGACCTGTACATGGAGAAATTGATGATTTATATAAGTTTGGATTGAGTATGAATATATATAAGTTACCTTAAATTTATTTAGGATATTTTAATTAAGTATTCATGTGTATAATAATTTTAAATCCTAGTAAAAGAGATCTTCACCTATAGCTAAGCCTGTGTCAATCTATGATCTAAGAGGCATATGTATGAAGTGAGGATGAGGCTTAATTAGTTTGTATGAATTTTATAAATAAAATTAATTTATTCCTTAACACTCTCCAAGGATCATTAACTTTAATATTGGAAATGAGAAGCTCCAGAAGTCTGATTATATCAAATAAAGCCTAAACCTGCTCACATAGGCCTATGTGTGTTAACTTGTCAAGAGAGGAAGAAGGTTCTTATCATGTAACCCATTTGAATTTTTCTTATTATCATATAAATATTAAAATAAGTAAATTAATATTTTATATACCTATTCACGTTCATCATTCCATTTACTCTACCCCATTGAAGACAAAGAACTCAGATACATACCTATACTTGTGTCTTTGCATAATAACTATTGATTGTAAATAGTGTGGTAAGTAATTAAAGTGAATTTATTAGATATAATTAGAGTTTTTAAGTGTATTAATTAGGTAAATTAATATTTTATATACTATTTTATATGTTTTAAACTCTTCAAATAATGAATGAAAGGGAGCTCTTAGTTCATAGTCACCTACAAGCCTATTCGAGACAGTCAAGCCTACATTGGTGATTGATGTAAATATCAAATAATAAATAAGAGAAAAATATATATTCAAATAATTATTATATTTTATAATTTATCCTCACAATGTCCCATTTAATATCAAGGTGATCTAAGGTAGTGGAGAATTTAAGAAACCCTGTTTAGGTCTGTTAACCCAAGAGTAAAACACAACCCTATATGCATATAGTTTAAAGAGTAGGGTTTGTTAAAAGTAAAATGGGACATAAATATATAAAATAATTTATAAATATCTTAAAAATAAATTTTATAAATGGATGCAATGGTTTCAAGTTATAAAGAGCCAATAAAAAAAGAGATCTCTATGAACCTAGTCAAGAGGTCTAGTGCATACTATAGTGGTCTATGTGCCAAGTGTGAAGATTTTGGAAGTTTAAGTGTTTTTTATTAATAATTAAATTAAATATTCCCTTATAATTTAATTAATACTTCAATAAATTACCCCATGAGTTTGTAAACTATCCAACAGTGAGCAAAAAGAAGCTCTCATCTATAGAAGCCTATAGGCGTAATGGGACTGTTCAGGTCTACTTAAGAAGATGGATGATTTATACTAGTATTAGTTTGAGATAAATTATAAAATGGGATATTAAAGGTATATTATATATAAAAATGGTATTGTGGATTTTACAGGATTTTTAAGAAAAGGAAATGGCTCAAACACACTTGTTAGGGTCAAGAACACTAGTATACCTATAAACCCTAGACATGATCCAAGAGAGGTTGTAGAAGTTTTAATGAAATAAAATATTAAAAAAAATTTGGATAAGGTTAATATTAATTTTTAAAACCTCCATTATGTGTTTGGAATCAAAATCAAACTCCAAAATGACATTTCTAACTCATATTATCTATACCTCACTAAGCACAATCTTACCAGCCTAAGAAGCTCAAACTTTTTCTTAGATCGCTCATGAGAATATGCATGGTGTAATAATATATTAGGGTAAATTATCATGGTATATTAACTCAAATATTTAGGCATTATTTCTTAGGTTAGGGCCCTTTACTTTATGAATCGTTAAGATGATAAAGCACTCACAAGCTTCCTAGAAGATCAATTTTGACTAGTTGAGAGAGATTGGTATATTAATAAATTGAAATTATTTTTAATTAAAATTAAGAAACCTGTAAAATATTATTAACTCTTAATATACCTTTATCATGAATATTTCTTTTACCTACAACTGTATGGATTCCTTAAATGCTAGGTTTTTTTGCATTTTTTAGCTCAAAATAGGGTTTTTAGATCACAAGAATATTAAAAAAAAAATGGATAGATGATTTGAGTTGTATTATATCTATAAAATTTAAAACATATATACATTTAACATTTGAATTCTTGAGCAAATCTAGTTTTTCAAAGCAATTTAAAATAGGCTTGAGAAATTGCTAGTGTTTTGGCCATTTAATGGTTTAACCAACTACACAAGGTTCCAGAAGCCCAAAATTGACATGGAGTATTTTTATATCATGGGTAAAGTTAATAAAATATTTTTTTGAGGTTTCAAATTTGTGGGAGGCCATTTGATCAAAAACTCAATTTCTAGGCAAGGAGGCATAATAGAGACCTAACTAGAGAGAGAAAATGGGCTAAAAAGTGTACTTCCACTTAGAGTTGGGTTTTGAACCTTGGCATGAAGATTTAAGGGGATATTTTGTCCTAAAATATGTGTTTATATCTTCAATATAATTCATACATTATTCCATACAAGGATATTTATGTATGTTGAGGGCCACAAGGAATTGAGAGAAATACAAGCTAACTGTAAAAAACTAGGTCTTTTGGAGTGTTTTATGGATTAAAGTGTCTTTATTTAGATTTAATATAATATATATAGGACATAAATGGAAATATTTTTTATTTTTTATTTTCAAAACCAATTTTTCACCTTTCTATGCCATATTACAAAAGGAGGAGCTTATTGTATTCTACACACTCCATCTTGGATTTTTCATTGAAAAGTGGAGACACCCTTTGTTTTTAGAGGACTTATTTATTATTTGGGTATGAGTGTGTTTGGGATATTTTTTTATTATCTATATAAACTTGATGTTTTGGATATTTAATGACATTTGGTGTACCTACTTTCAATTTGAAATGACTTATTCAAACTAATCTATTAACAAAAATTTGGGAAAAATTGCTATGTAGGACAAGTATTCATATTTGCTTAGTTGGGTTATTTTATTTAGAGTTGATTATTTGGGATGTTTTTATTTGTAATTTCAAATTATTTGGTTATTTGGTATTTTAGTCTTTATAAACTTTTTAGTCTAATTTTTTTTTTAAAATTAGTTTTGATCGATAGCTTTTTGGTCAGAAACTTTTCTTCGGATCATTTTGTTCGGTAAGTCTTATGCAGTAACTTTACTTTAAAAAAATTAGTTTTGAAAATGTTTAGGTATATTATAACTTTATCTTTGGAATATTTCATTTTAAATGTTTACCTTTGGTAATTTTTTTTGTAGAAACATCTTCCCAAAAAAAAAATTCCCTAAAGAGCACTTGGCCTTTGGCAACTTTCCCTTCGATGAATTTCATTTAAAGCCTTTCATTCAGGAACTTTCCCTTCAGTGACTTCTGTACAAATATTCCCAAATGAATTTTTCTAAAGATAATTATTCTATTTAATTATTTTTATTATAATATTAGGATCACCATATTATATCATTAGGCATAGAATCAAAGGTATAGCCCCCAATAAATCATACAAAGACAAGTTTCAAAAGGAAGAAGTAACATCCTAGCACCCCAAATGAGTAAGCATCCTACATGGCATGCCCACCAGGCCTAGATGGTAAAGTTTAAATTGAATTAAGGTGATGAGCTCATATACTTTGGTGATTAATGAAATGAAAACTAGAATTAATATATAAATCTATTACATCAAGCCCCTAACCAAGTTCACCTCATTTGATTTTCAAGATCTCAATTACACATAGCCAACTATAATTTCAAAATCCCTCACTAGATTTTAAATGAATTACAATTTACATAACAAAGTTATTATACCACCATTTTAAAAATATTTTATCACACTATCATCAACCAAAATCAATAGTATCTTCATCTAGGGCATACAAGGGAGATCCACTATCATCCAAGTTCTTAATTAAGGACTACATAGAGTACTTAGACAAGGTTTTTCATGCGAATTTGTTTGAAAACATCCATGATAATTAATTTTCTCTATGGGATGTCATAGATAATTTTGATCCATTCATAATGTAGGATGACATCTTAGTATAGGAAAAACAACTTTAATCTAAATTACTACCATTAAAATGCCAAACACTTCACTTTGTAGCTGCCAAGCCAGAAGTCATGTCATGAGACTTATGTTTTGAGGGTAAAATTATAGATCATGTCTATCTACATTATATAAATAAAAACATAATAATTTCATTCATCTATGGATATGCATTCATGAAGTATTTAAGTCTGCCCATTCTCTATGTTACATTTGATTTAAATAGTGTAGTTACTTGGAATAAAAACAACAATATGGAGGAAGTAGTAGGGAAGTGGATTTTCCTATGTGAGACTTTAATTATCAATGAACATACTAATAATATCTTCCAAATCACCCAATTTAGGATGGAAATTCATTTAGTCATAGCATTATTTAATTAAATATTTATCCACTTGAGCATTCATTTCATGCATCTAAAGTGGGTACCCCTACTAGACCTTCTCATTACTTCAAAATGCAACTATGTATTGAGCAAGGTCATCAATTACTACCTACATGAATATATTATAAAAAAGGATTAGAATCCCCAAAGGGGAAATTTAGATATGATATCACACGTCTTGGATGCATTCATGGGGGTTGTTTTCCAACATAATAGGGTTTTATGGAATCCCAAACTTGATTATATCAAGAACATAATATGTGGATTATATTCATTCATCCACATATATGCATATGTAAAGAGCATTTCTAGAATATCATAATACTTATATCCTCAAGTTTGGATGGCCATTAATAGCCAACATATGGTTAGGATTTCAAAGAGCATTACAAATACACTCATGAATCTAAATGACTATTGGTTGTATCTAGATTATAAAATCATCATGGTTACTATAAATAGGGTAGAACCTCTTTGGATCCCCAAGTTTTTACTTGAAAATTTTGATGATCAAGATATTTCCTCCCAAATATGGAATGGTATAGATGAATATTTGACAAAGATTAAGAGAGGCACATTTTACAACTCCCATCACACTATTTAGAGTATGTAGTATACATTTAGGAGATATTTTAGATAATTTGGTAATGTAAGGAGGGATTATGCATTGGCTACTCTTCCCCATAGAGATTGGGACCCTCATGGGAGATTAAAACAAAATATTCATAACCTTAGCATCCTATATAAACATGATTCGATCAACCATGACTTCATATTCCTTATTGCTAAAGATGATGAGGAAGTAAAGGAAAGGAATGAGACTATGAGATTAATAAAATACTTGTTAAAATTGATACAATAAGGCCCCTCACTTACAATTAGTAAATCCAAATTCAAGATCCTAACATCACGAAGATGGATATACTATAGCTTCTAGAGTGTCAAGCCTTACCAATAGCTAGCAGACCAAATTCAATACCCTTAATAGCCATCTATTGTGATAACAACTCAACAAGAACAAGATGACGTGGTAGGGGAAACATAATCTAATATAAAAAATTAGGAAGATAAAGATATAGAAGAGACACCAGCTATTTCATAATAAGAAGAATAAAATACTTTTCTAGTTTAAGTATATATTATTAAACTAAGGAGATTAAAATAAGAATTAACATAAGTGATAATTAAGCAAAAGGTAAACATAATTGAGTAAGAGGTGGAGATAATTTTCCTAGAATCCTCTATTGAAGAAGAGATGTCACCTATTATAGTGGCTTCAATAGCCATAACATCTAGTATGATTCTTCCCCCTCCTCCCCAACCAGTGACTTCTCCATAGGTTGAGAGGACTATACTTTATTATCAATGAAAGCCCAGGGTAGAGAAACCATAGACTCCATCCATGGAGATATCTAGTAGAAAGTAACAACCTTCATTTGAAGGATATCTAAGTCAAGAGGTGGAAAGGAAAGAGTTGTATCAATACAAGGCTTTGAAATTACAAGGATTAAAATTAAAGGAACACCTCAATTGTGATCAATCTGGTAAGGATGATATCTTCATATCTCCATTAGTCCTTTATCCTATCATGTCATTACTATAATATTCTATTATTCCTTCCCTATTTATTTCTACTTTTAATCTTATGAAATTACTCTCTATTAGGCATGTTTTCAATCTTCCAACCACTACTCCAATTTCCACTTATGATTCTCCAACTATTTCTCCTATAGTTTCCATTCCTCTAACCTCCATTCCTTTAATCCTAGCCTTTGATCCCACTCTTTCAGTCTCCACCTATACTCCCACTCTTTTAGTCTCCATCTCTACCACCATATCCACCAACCAACCCATAACCCAAGTTACTACCTCATCTAATTAATTGGATTCACCACTACCTTATTTAGGACTAGTTCAAACCATAGCAGTGGTGGAAATAAAAAATCCCACAAAGAATAAAATTTTATACATTTTTCACCCTATGATATAGTTTGAGAACATAGTCTTGTCCAAGAAATGTGGCCCTCAATACCTAATCCATCCATTAAGCCTAAACCTGAGCCTAAGAATGATGCATAAATATATGCCCAACCATTAGATCTTACAAAGTTGACTCTTTTAGACTGGGTCAAGGATTTAGGAGTGTTAGATTATAATAATAAAAATTTAAAGATCACTAAGATTCCCACTATGATCTCTCTCTTTGAAAAATCCACAACATCAATGCAAATGGTTAGGAGGAGAATGATTGAAGATAATAGTGACATAGGCTAAATCTTAAAAGTAAGAGAAGAAATTTACTCTCTTTCAAAGAGGTAGGATAGAAAGAAGGGTTAGTAACATTATGTTGAGGACCTAAAGTCCTATATGTAGACCCACACTAAAGCAATATTGGCCATCTATGAGGGTAAGGAGCTAGTTAGAAAATAACTATAAGAATTGGAGACTTTTAGAGAGCAACAATAGGTATTACAAGTTCCCTCTAGCATAGAACAAGATTTATAGAATGCAACACTAAGATTATATGAAATTTTAGATAATATTCATTATTTAAGAGTATAATTGGATCCACATATAAATTTTATAACAAAATTGATTAAAATTATTAGATAAGATGAAAATAAATTAAATTTATTGGTGTTGTACACACTTAATAAGGCATTCAGTCACTTAAATTTGATGACCCCTTTAGAGGTAGTTAATGCATTAAATTTATCTATCATAAGGACTTAGGAGGCATAATATTGAGTGATTTATTATAAATATTTAATGAATAAGATTCTAAAATAAGAAAAGCAAGCAACACAAATTTTGGATTAGTTAGAATTAACAGGAGGTAGAGATAACACTAGAAAGTTACTAGCCTGAGCTATTTTTAATTAGATGATTCAACAAGTTTAAGATAGTTTCAAGAAAATTTTACAAGGATTGAGTATATAGGACATTTAATTGAATCTAAGTACAATGAGCAATAAGGCAACATAAGTGGAGGTATTTCAAGTTGGCTTTTGAGCTACCAAGATAGAGAATACAAGGCTAATAGAATGGATAGATAGGGTTACTAGACCTCATCTCCTTGATAGGATAATAATTTTGGCATAGAATTATAAAACATAGAAACATTATAAGCATTCATATTCAAAGAATAAAATATCCTCAACATGACCTATCATCTATACTACTTAGACCCTACCTAGAGTGCTAGTTACAACATTGTCATCAACTTTAGTTCCTCCAAGCTCAATGAGTGCCCCAATTCCACCTCTTATTTCACCTCACATTGTAACTCCAATCCAAGTTACAAGTTCTTACCCAATAATAAAATGTTAAACTCTAGTTTCGAGTATAGCTCCAATTACAATGGTAGCTCCAACAATAATAATAAAAAGTGTCAAAGAGGAGCCAATTTAGCCTTAGTCAAAGGTTATTATTTTGTATAATTTTGCATGTAATTTTTAAAATCAAATATTTAAGTCTTGTTACATACATGTTGTAATTAAAAAATTATATTTTTACCCACATGTACACATAGCATGCCTAAAACAATCTATAAGTTATAACATGCATTATAACTCTAGTTATCATGATGTAATCAAAGTTATTATATACATAGAGGATGAGGAAACCCATTATGTAATACTTTTAAATGCATGTATAACCCTATTTTTAAATGGTCAACTTAAGATATTGATTTTCATGTAATTTTCTTTATTCTTTCTTCTTCCCTTTCTATGTTAATGAAACTTAAGTTTCTTTATATGTATCAATTCAATAATTCTGAAGTGTGCTAATGTTAGGAATGAATTTGATTATTTTAATTAATTAATATTCATATTAGGTGTGTGAAAAAAATTGAGTATTGGTGTATTTAATCTGTTTAAGTAGTTATTATAGGTTGATTTGATAATATGAGGTGTGTAGAGGTATTTATTTTGGTATAGTCATCTAAGCATGAGCCATAACTACCCTAGACAATTTTTTGGTTTGATCTATAATATCTTAGATAAGTATATGAAAAATCAAACATAAAGAGATTAACCTTTAGTTTATATCATTGAGCGTCCTATACTTTTTTTACAAGATTACTAACTATGCATATTCGTTAGTGTATTAGTTGTAATAAACAAATATTGGTCTTAGAGATATTTATCCACCAAAGAAATAGTTTCAAAAATGACATTTTAGGAGCACGAAGCCTTATTTTATACCTCACCCTTCTTTTAATTTTTGGGTTTATCTAAGATATAACCACATAGAATAATTATCCACCCATCCAACCCACTTAGTGATACTTTTTATTAGATTCCATAAATCCATCCATAAAACCTAGTTAAATAACCCATAAGCTGAACTTATTATTCCATCACCTAGTTATTTTAATTACATACTTTCAAATCATGACATAGAGTGGAAAATTATTCCATATAGATCCCAAAATGTTATATTATACCTCATTTAACCTTTTGTGATGTGTATAAAACCCACATCAATAGATAAAAAAGTTGGTGCTAGAAGGGAACACTTGTGTGTTTTCTCAATAATAGAGGTTAGTCACTACATAGAGTTACACTAGAGACACTTATGAGAATAAAAGGGCATAAGTCCCTATATATCCTTTTATTTTCATCATTATAAAATACTAAGAGGCCTAGACCAATACCTATCATCAATAAGATACACTGAGATAGAACACCTTCAGCTATAATAAATATCCGACTTATCAATCCTCCTATGGCCCAACCTTAGTTAGTCATATATTTTATTACCATCCTTAGAGACCAAAATAATATATTGAGTAGTTTGGATAAGTATTTTCTTACCTTATTCCCCTTAAATAAGAGAATGACAAAATAAAATATCAAATCTTTCAAGGATACTTTGAGATAATCAATGTCACCCATGAGGATGTTGCATGTTTGCATTTACCATTTATTCTATAAGATTATTATTATGATTGGTATCTCAATTTATATTAAAATTCTATTACCTTATGGAATGAGTGTCAAAATACGTTTCTTACACAATTTTGACAAGTGACTAATCCAAGTCTGGTGTATGATCATTTCATTAGTATAAAAAGAAAACCCATTTAGTTAATTTGGGCCTTTGATGTAATATTTTATAATATATACACTCTATTGAATTTTTTTTATATAATCTAGACATGGACTTGATACTCTAGATATACAAGAAATCTCTAAATCCTATTAATATAATGTTCCATTAAAGAGATGCCACTACCAATACTTTAGCTTTGGCCTTCTAGGAAGCTATTAATATCAACAAATAGTTCAATCTATAACTAAATCCTTAGAATGTAGGAGGGTAAACATTAAACAATGGGATCTCATCTTTGAAATTAATTCCACATGCTAATCATAATGCCCTTACATTCAACCAAAATCAATTGAACACTCTACCTATTATGACATAGCAAATAACAAATAGAAATTATAGATTCTTAAATAATCAATCAAAAAGGAATGGCCATCAATAGAACCATAATAATCAACATTAGGGTCAAACTAACACAACAATTGCTTAGGGTTTTGACTCTACCAAAGCAAAATCAGATTCTATACAAAGAATGGTCCAAAGGTTGAGCAATGATTTCTTAAATATGTAAAAAAGGATGAGTAATACTACCAATTGGAATTACAACTAGAATTATGGATTTCCAAGATACAATAGGTGTTTCAGTAGGCCCACCAATAATGTAGAGTAATAATAATCTAATAAGCTACCAAAAATCAATATCATTGAGATAACTTTGTCTAATTGGTGCAGGGTTCAAAACACATCACAACATGGGGAATTAAACTATGTAGAGTTTTATGTAGCCTTTTAAATATTTTAGAGGGAAATTATTAGACAAGATCAAATGATGAATCCTCCTAATCTCCATCATGAATGTGACCCTTCAAGTTTATTTATGGTCTTTGAAACCTATTCTCTTCCTTCCCTAATGAAGATGACAACATTTTGAAGGATAATTTTGATGAGGTGCAATTCTTCCAATAGTTTAACATGAACAATTATAATCTAAGAAATAGATAACATTTCACCACTTATACTCCTAATAATATAGTTATTCCTTGAAATCTCAAAGCTAATAATAATTTTCCTCCCCCAAAAGGGAATGATCAACCTCAATATAGAGAGGAATAGAATAAAGGAGGATATAACATTGTTGAGGATATAAAGAAGATCAAGGCCAATATTACTCTTCATGAATTAGCACAAATCATACAATATAAGGAACTATTATTGAAGTCTATCAAAGGTAATTTTGTTATATAAAAGTCCAAGACAAATAACATAAAATGTTATATATGAAAGTAAGCCTGAAGTTCCCCTATCTTTCTAACCATTCTGGCATTTTCAAAAAAACATAAACAATTATTTCGTATATTTTATATCTTTAACAATGGTAATTCTAAATTACATTTGCCACAAGATTGAATTGACCTTGAGTCCATCCAAGATGACTATGTCATTGTTGGATAAAATAATATTGCCTATTTCTGAGAACTTAATGATGTAAGAATCTAGGTTCTTTCATAACCTTGAGTATAAATGACTATAAACATACTAGTAGTGGATATTCTAGAATGATATGGGTTGTTATTGAAAAAAGCTTGGTCAGATAAATTAAATGGATATCTTTCCATGAACTCTTCTTATATTTAGATAGCATGGTAGGGCATTACCAACTAGATCAAAATTGATCAAGAGCCTAGGATAAGGCATCTTATTATAGAGTAAAACACTACCAATAAATAAGTTATAAGTCTCCTAGTCTTAGACTTTATACATTTATTATGAGTCATGAAATAATGGAAGAAATTTAGAGTCGTTCCCAATTATGGACCCCCCATTTCAATGGAGCAATATCCAAACAAGGATTAGGTATTGGTATCAAGTTAGTTAATCAATAATGAAATAAATTTTTAGTAGCATATAGGATCCAATTCCCATGCACCAATAATAGATAAGAGTATGAGGCCTTAATTTTGGGAATACATTTTTCTATCAATAACAATGTCAAGGATATTTTAGTATATAGAGACTTAAAATTAGTGATCAATAAGGTCAAAAACAAATATCAATGCAAATTATCATATTTAAATAAATAAAATCATAGAGCCCAAGATCTAATTTAATCATTTGAAGATTTTAACATATTGGACATTCTAAAATAACAAAACCAATTTGTTGATTCACTAGCTACTTCAAGTTTAGAACTCCTAAAGGAGTCAAAACTAAAAAAAATCTCCATTGAATTGGTACCTTATCCCTTAGTACCATACAATGTTTAAAATTTTCAAGTATTTTATGATTATTAGTAGATCATCCAATTTTTTACAAATTTAAGATATTTTGAGTCTTAGATAATTGATGATGAGGAAAGGAAGTATAGTTTCCATAAAGAATTGGATGAAGATGATGTTATCCATCTAAAGGAAAATCATCTCCCACCAGGAATGGTCACCTTGGAAAGGACATTTGATATATATCCTCAAGCATAGAAATAGATGCAACTCAAGGTTAATAAATCTGAGTTTAGCTCAAAAAAAGTGGGTGATGAAAGAAATTCATACCTTATTAATATTGGCTTAAGTTTCACCTGAGATGAAAGGCATAAAGTCAAGGACTTGATTATTATGTATACAAGTGTAATTTCATGGGCTTATGATGATTTAAAGATATTCAATCCTAAAGTCATCACCCATACAATTCCACTCAATCTAAATCATAAACTATTTAGGCAAAGGCAAAGGTCAATTAATCCTATCCTATAACCATTGATCTATAAATAAGTAGATAAGTTGTTAAGTTCATAGATAGTCTTTCTTATCAAGCATTAAACTTTGGTGTCCAATCTAGTTTTAGTTAGGAAAAAGAGCAATGAAATTAGACTGTTTCAACTTTAAGAACCTAAATAAAGATTATAAGAAAGACAATTATTATTTACTCTCCCTAGATGATGTAATAAAAAATATGAGTGGGTCTAGAATGATGTCTTTACTAGACAAATTTTTAGCATATAATCAAGTACTCTTAGAATTAGAGGATAGGATGAAAACCATGTTTACTATAGAATGGGGAACATAAGCATACAAGTGAATGTTGTTTATGTTGATCAATGCTTGAGATAATTTTTAAAGAGTGATGGATCATGAATTACAGGGATTAATATGAAAATACATAATTATATACATGGACAATCTTAGTATTTTCTGTAAAAATATAGTTGATCATATTGACCATCTTCAGTCAATTTTTGAAAGGTGCAAGAAGTTTGGTATATCACTGAAATCCAAAAAGAGTATATTTGGTATTACCAAATGGAATATATTTGGCCACATTATCACTAAATATGGGATCACTATTGACCTAGACAAAATTCAATGGATCTTAAAAATAATATTCCCAAATAGTAAATAGTAGATCAAGTCCTTTGGAAAGATTAATATCATGAGGAAATTCATATAAAGATTTGTAAAGATTGTCAAACCCTTGAATGCAATGATCAAATAAGATGACAAAGTGGATTGGAAAACATAAGATAATAAGTCTCTACAAGATATAAATAGGGCTATTTCATAGGCTCCAGTCTTGGTAAGTTCAAATTTCACTAAATAATATTTCTTGAACTCATTCACTTAAGATCAACCATTATTTTTGTGCTTATGAAGAAGAGGTAATAAGTGAATGCCATATTTATTTTTTTGAGAACCAAATTAAAATATTCTAAGCTAAGATACTCCTTGATTGACAAGAAAATCTTCACCCTTGTCAAAGTAGTTAAGAATTTTAGGTACTACATCCTTTGAAACAAGACCAACTCCATTGTACCAGACCCTATTGTCAAGCTTATGGTAGGAAAAAATTAATTAAGAGATTATAGATTTAAATGGATGGTGAAATTTCATGAGTTTTATATTTAAATTAAACCTTCCAATATCATCAAAGTATAAGGCATTGTTTAGCTGATGACTAAACTAGACCCACGCATCACCATCGAAGAAATTTGCCAAATATAGGTTTCCCAAGAGGAGTGTTATTTAGGTATTATTAAATTATTATTCACTAGATGAAACATGCCCCAAATAAATAAAGAGAGAGTAAAATATATCCTTGAGTCTCAAATATTCTCATTATATGATCAAGAAATGCATCCTCTACATGAAGAACTATGAAGGCAATTACTTAAGATTTGTGTCACATGAAGAAGCCTAGGATATCCTAGAAAATTTCCATTAGAATATTGGTAGAAACCATCCATATTGTAATAACACAACCCAAAAGATACTCATAATGGGATATTATTGGCCAATATTATTCAAGGATGCTCAATTACAGTTGAGGACATGCCATGAATGTTAGGTCTTGGAAAAAAGAGATATGTGCACAATAATTCCTATAAAACCTATGATTGACTGTAATTTGTTTACCCAATATGGATTATATTTAATTAGTGTTATTAACCTAAATTATTCTTTTGATCACAATTTTGTACTCACTTCTATATATTATTGCACTATATATACTAAGGCAGTAGCCACTAATAACTCAAGAGCCCAAGATGTGATTAGTTTCCTTGAAGAACATATCACAACTAGGTTTAACACACCCATTTATTTAGTTTTTGAAAATGGGCCATCATTTTAATCAATTTATTTTACCAAATGGGCACATGTTAATAATATCATAATCAGATCATCCTCTAATCACTACCCACAAGGGAAAGGATTGGTTGATTTGATCAATAAGAACTTCATAGACATTACCAAGAATTTAGCTATAGATAAGCCTAGGGAGTGGAATATATTAATAAAACACACACTCTATGTAAACTAAACTTGATATAATTAGGATCTTAAAGCCTTTCTATATCTACTAGTTTATGGGAAACATTTGGTGTTCCTAATAATGCCTAAGCTACTAACCTATCAATTTATGTAGGAATACATGGAGCTAAGTGAAAATATATATTTCATGTTGTTGGACATCATTCTTAATGAAATTAATTATATGTTTGAACAAACTAATTATAGATCACATAGAATAATAAAACATAAGATATCACAAAGTAATTGACATCAGAAAAGAATACTATATAATATAGTAGATCCACTTTAAGGGGGCAACCTCCACAACAATGTAATAAGAGTAGAATACTTAATATGATGATTAAAGACTAACCACTATCTCATATTTATAATATACTTAGCCATGGTTATTCTACAGGCTGACCTAACTAAGAACATAGAGAAATACAATAATAATATAAAAGAGGTATGTAAGCCACAAGTCAGCCACACATATCCATAGGCATACCAAAGATTAAGGGCATAGCATGCCCCTCCCCTTAAAAATAGTGTTTACCTCAATGTTGAGTCAACTTTGGATGTTTTTTCACAAAGGATTCATCCTCCCAAGTGGCATATTCACATGGTATATTCTTCCATTTGATCAGGTACTTATTAATCTCTTTAGATCATCGCTGCTTAGTGTGCATTTAAAGGATCACCTTAAGTTAAAAAATAACTCTCCCTTCATCCAATTATAGTAATTTTGAGTACCAAATATTTTTCCCATGAATTTATTTAGGTATGATACATAAAATAATAGATTTAGGTGAGTGGATGAAGGAAGCTCTAACTTGTAGGCCACACTACCAATTTTATACAATATCTGATAAGGCCATAATAATTAGGGGATAACTTGTTATCCTTTTTATGTTACTTTAATGACATCTACTTATATGGATACAAGAGAATAAATACCTAATCACCAATGCCAATATTCTTTCACTCCTATGTTGATCTACCTATTGCTTCATGTGATTTTGGGCCATGGTTAAATTTTCAAGTAAACTAACAAGGACCTCCTATTAATGGTGATTATGTTACTCAACTAAATGAACCTTAGGATGGACATTCAAGGTTGAAGTGATGAATGGATGGTAGTATCCATTAAGGCTAAAAATGGAGACATTTTAGAAGAACTATGAACATAAGTATTATACCACCTTTCAATAAGTGGTGACCAATGAACCCATTTATCTTGTTTATTAGAAACAAAAAAATAGATATATCCTTCTAGAAATTTTTTGACTACCTCAATTTATCCATTTGATTGAGGATGATAGGATGAGCTATGAGCCAACTTAGAACCCAAACATGTGAATAATTTAGTATAAAAATTACTAGTGAAAATGGTATTTGTATCACTAAAAATGATCTTAAGAGTACCATACAATTATTAAACTATATTTATAAAACTAGAAGCTACTATAATAAAAACATAGAGATGGGATAAAGAACAAAAGTGATCATAATTAATGAGATGATTCACAACAACCATGATAACATTTTGACCATTAGATCTTGGTAACTTTGTAATGAAATCTATAGACATCTATTCCCAATGTTTTCTAGGGATGGATAAAGGTTAAAAAAGACCTAGGGTTTTGATGATTTCACCTTTATTTTTTTGAAAAATCATACATTCAGCCACATATATCTTGACATCCCACTTGAGTCCTTCCCAAAAAATCTTGCTTGATTCTATGATGAGTTTTAAATAATCTTGAATGACCTAAAAGTGGAGTTACTTAAATTTCATGAAGGAGTTTTTATTTTAAATGAGAATTATTACATAGGTATAATCTATGTTTATACCATAATGCATTACCCTTCCATGTGAATTTTTCAAATCCACCCAAACCTTGCTGAAGATTCTAAATAAAATGATGGGTAGTACTATCATTTTTCCATTCTGATCTTGCTTCCTCTAGCCAATCTACCTACCAAATGGTCATGGGATAGAGCAATGCCTCAATTGATTCATCGCTCTTATATAATGTATTTTCCACCATATTTTCCTTTCCTTTATTGTAGACTATTTCAAAATTATAGCCTAGCATCTTAGTTGCTCAATTTTTTTGTTATTATGATGATAACCATTGTTCCAAAAAATATTTGAGACTATCATGATCAATCTTTAAATGAAAGTGATGACCCATCAAATAAGGACTCCATTGTTTGATTGTATGTAGAATGGCCATCATTTCCTTCTCATATATGGGCTTGAGCTGATTTTTACCTTTCATTTTGAAACTTTCAAATTCAAGTGGTCTGCCATCTTGCATGAGTACAACACCCATACTATATCTAGATGCATCACATTCATCTTAAAAAGTCTTAGAAAAATTAGGAGTGGCCAATAATGGAGTGGTGCACATAGCCCATTTCAATTGTTAAAATGCCTTGGTAGTTATAGCAGTCCATTGTAAGGATTCTTTCTTAAACAAAGAGGTGAGTGGGCCTACAATTCTACCATAATTTTTTTGCAAATGATTATAGTAACTAGTTATCCCCAAAAATCCCCTTATTTGCTTGAGTGTCTTAGGAACCAGCTAGTCCACCATTAATTATATTTTTTTAGGATCCACTTTCACTCCATGTGAAACCATACGACCCAAATACTCAACCTCACAAGCTCCAAAAGTAAATTTATAAGGTTTGGCATACAAGTGATGTTGTTATATAATTGAGAATACCTATTTCACATGCTCAAAATGGTCTTCCTAATTTTTATTATTAATGAGGATATCATCAAAAAATACAAAAATAAATTTCATCAAAAATGACGGTGCATTTATTAGACTAAAAGTCATAAACATAAATTCATAATGGCCCTCATGAGTTTTGAAAGATGTTTTTGGTATGTATTTATCACAGATCTAGATTTGATGATACCCAAAATGTAAATCTAACTTGGTAAAATAAAAAGACCATTTAGTTCATCTAGAAAATCATCAATGATAGGAATATGAAACTTATGTTTGATTTTATACTTGTTTATCTCTCTATAGTTAGGGCACATCCTCCAAGTGTCATCTTTATTTCTCACCATGACAACTGATGAATAATATTCACTTTGGCTATGGTGTATGATTCCTATATCCAACATATCCTATACCATCTTTTCAATTTCACTTTTTTAAGCATAAGGATAATTGAATGGCCTAATGTTGGGTGGGGTACTACTGGGTATAAGTTTAATGGCATGCTCATGGATGTGGTTGGGTGGAAGTCCTTTCAATATGACACCAAAAAAGTGAGCCATAAATCCTTCAGCACCTTTTTGAATAATCTTGGTCATTTGATGGGAGCTAACAAGTATTATAGATTTATCCCTTAATCCCCTTATCTCAAATGTCCTTCCCTTAGAATGAAAGTGCATGAATAATTCCTATAAATTCATCTCAACAGTGCCCAAAGAGGTGATCCACTTTACTCCTAGAACAATGCCAGCTCCACCCATGTGAATAAAAAACATAAGATAATTTAATAGGTAGTCTCCCATGGCTAGATTAATACTATGGAATTTTATTTAATAGCTAAAAGTACCACCATCTATAATCATAACCTAAAATTTTGGAGTGGGATAAATGAAATAGTTCAAATGAGTAGCCAACTTACCATTAATGAAGTTGTGTGTGCTGCTAGAATCAATAAATACATTGACCTTGTATTTATTAAGGAAACCCACCAACTTAAGAGTTTGGGGAGTACTAATACCTGAAAGGGAATGATAGCAAATAATAGGTTGAGAATCTTCATCTTCTTCCTTAGGTCCTTATGTGTCCTCACCAATTATCTCCTCATCATCTGCATCTTCATTGGAACCTTCAATATAGAATAACTTATTTTCAACATAGTGATGTCATTTGGTCCATTTTCTATCTCAACAATAACACAACCCTTTGGCTCACTTTTCCTCAATTTATTAATGTGTCAATCTGGTGGGTTGAGGAAATGATGATGATGGAAAGGTGTGATCATGATCAACAATGAAATGTTTTTATTTGACCATCTCTTTTTATTTTACCATGCATGCTGTTGGGATAAATTTTGATACAAATAATGGATTAAACATCCTAACCTCAAATTAGATGATATCCTTGAGTCTACCTAGAAAAAGATAAATCAAATTTGCCTTAATGATGTCTTCCATGTATAAGGAGAGATTTTAAAATTGATGAATATAATCTTGCATAGTTCCTATTTGACATAGTTTGGCTAACTAGCTGAAGTAGTTCTTAGAGACATATTCTAATAATGAGCCAGTAACTCATCAGTGAAAATAAACCATGTAATAAGAGCACCATTCTTTTTATTTTGAGCACACAACTAGTGATATCAAATGAACTACTGGGGTTTTATATATAGATATGCCACTATCACCTTCTGAGAACTAGGAGTTTGGTGAAAATCAAATAAATTCTCAATTTGGGTAATCTAAGTGAGAGGATCCTTACCATCAAAACTATTCATGTCCACTTTTAGCAACATCATTTTCACACCAGGATTGGAGATATTAGTGTTGAGAGGAGGCAGACCCAAATAATGAAGTGGAGGGTTGTTTGTTTATAACTAGATGAAATAGAATCTAATTGTGTAATGATTTGATGTAACCTAGTGTGCACCCCATTATTCTCTCCACATGTCCATAAAACATCAGTTTGAACTATAAAAAAGTCATCCTACTGCACCAAGCCCTTTATGCTAACATGAAGTTGAGAAATCATTACATCTCAAGTTATAGATTCCATGTCATCCCTAAAAGGAGTCTTATTAGTTTATTACCCCCTTTTTTCACTTGAGTAATAGGACCTAACATGAAAAAAACCTAGGATGGTTTTCACCCCCAAAAAAGTGTACTAGGAGATGGTACCATTACAATCACCTCACCAAGATGAATTTAATGATTGATTTTTCACACTAGGGGGAAAAAATTGGTGCCAAAAAGTGTACCAATAGAATATTCTATTATGATCATCTCATTGAGATGAATCCAATGACTATAAATGTGAAAAGGGAAAAAAATTTCTAAACATTTTTTTAAATATTTAAATAAAAGCATTTCAAATAATATTGCACTAACAAAAAAGTTAATTATTATTAGATTTCAAGTTATATTTTTTCACTCCTTCCACTCTTAGAATTCGTGCCTCACCAAATCTAAAAAAAATGTCATAGGAAACTTGCACAAATCAAAGCTCTGATACCACTTGTAATGAAATTACTTAGATGTTTGCATAGAATAATTATATATCACATAGAATAATAAAAGATAAGAGATCACATAGTAATAATTAACAATAGAGAAGAATAGGATAATATAGTAAAGCCACTTCAAGGAGGCAACTATTGGAGTAAAGCATGTAAGCATTGTTTTAGGAGCTTGTTTATTATTGGAGATGTTATTCTATTTTATGTATGTAATTGTTGAGTGTACAATAATAAATATACACTAATATTTTATATGTTGTTCATACAACAATATTTTGTTACATAAAATAACCTACCTTAGATATTTAATAGGCACTCCCCTATAGTTTTGAATTATTCAGTTTGAAGACCCACATAGAGATTATGTATACAATTATGGAGACTTTATTTTGCATATTTGTCCTCTATGTATAATGTATATGTTATTAAGATGTGGTTATGGTTTGTAGGATATATATTGATGGTTATTAGTTATTTATGAACTATGACATGATATCAAAGTAGACTCCCCAATTATTACCCAACTGATTCTCTGGCACATTGAGGATTTGATCTAAGTTGTTTTATTATGACATATAAGATCATACAAATATATGAAGGATCATTTTGTAGGTCATGTACCAGCCATACATTAAGGGTTTTATTAGGTCCTTTGCATTGGATGACAAACTCTCCATATTTTTTAATTCCCAATGAACTCAAGTTTGATCTGAATATCTCTCAATGGTGTAGATAGTAAAACTACAACACATAATGGATATGATCTCCTTGAATCAATGCCAAGATCCATTATGTCTCCATAATTTTTTCCCAAATTAGCATTTAGAATAAATTGATGGTGTTCTCATTGTCTATGTTGATTATCCTACATTGAAGATGTAGAATTATTTTGCAATCTAGTTGCTCTCATCTATATCAAGTGATTTCTTACATCCTTGCTACTCCTTGATCTTTTCTAATGGGATATGCTCATAAAATTCATGGATTTAATTATTTTTTTTGGATTCTAAGTTATTATCTACTCTAATTTGGAATTTCCACCACACAACCATGTACCTATTACAAATTTGACTTGGCCTAATCTTTAATGTTGTCCCAGTCTTCATTGAGAGATATAGTAAGATTGACCTTTGATCATAGGAGATCATATTCTATTTTTATCTTTTTGGTGGATTTGGACCTTCACTCTCAATAATATTTACTCACCCAAATCCTATGTTTTTCTCAAATCTGTAAGCATCAGTGTTGGTTTTTACTTGTAACATAGAAATTGTTTTTTTTTTGGGAAAAGCTTTATATTCTAATTTTCATGGTATTACCCACCCTATTGCATCTAAGGAATTATATATAGATGTTATTATGTTCTAATGAGGAACTAAAAATTAACCATTGGTTGTTCACTAGAGCCATTTCAATCATCAGTTCCTTACACTCTTTAGATTTGCATTTAACTCCTCCTATGACATTCTAGTGTCAACCCTTCCAACTCAGTACCTCAGTAACTCATTTGACAAAAATTGTCACCTATCCTACATCAACATACACTTCTCAAGCCTTAAAATAGCCTTTATCTCCTCACCAAATTTGGGCCATGCAGTGGCTATATTTTTGTAAAGGCAATGTGATAATTGGTGGTCAAGGGGATGCCTTAACCTAATACTAAAAATCATATTTTTTTTGCCTAAAATTAGTGGGGTTAGAATATTTTATAAGTGTTATAAACATCATAGAGTAGGAGTTTTTTCAAAAAATGAAATTGTTTTAAGGAGGATTTCTTGTAAAGTGGTGTTTTTTTTCAATTACATTGGGTGAGAATTATTATAAAGTGAGGCATTTATTATAATGTGGGTATTATTTTTTAAATAGGATAAGTTGTAAAGGATATTTTAATTATTTAGTCATTCATATTTAATATTTATCTCAATTTTTGAAGATTAGAGGGTGAGGTCTAGTCTGATAAGAAGTCAGAGCCACTCACAAATAAAATAAACTTGTTCTCACTCCTTATTACCTTCATTTTTTGGAGGTCATTGTTGTTGCATTTGTAACCTTTTGGTCAACATTATTGTCATTGCCATCACACTTTACACTCATGGACACATTATTAGTAGAGTCGAATGTCCCATATTTTATTGTGAATTATATTTTTGTGCCACTTCTGTACTCATAAATACATTTTTAGTAGAACCTGACATCCTACATTCTTGAGTATGGTTTTGTGTTTCACAGTGATCCCTTATTTTAGGATCAAATATCTTATTCTTGATGTCATCTTCTACAAATTGATCACATTCTAGGTTTTATACATCATCTGGTGTTTTTTGTTGTATGGGATCTTTGTTTATGGTCACACAAAGAGTCATAGATCTTTTTATTCATGTTTGTATGCTCCATATTGATAAAATTACTATTTTATTGACTATTCCATCACTACTAGGGCCATCTTCTTGAGAGATATTTGTTTTATATCTTTGACACTTTTTTGACAATTAATAGTCTCCTTCAAATTTGTTGTGGAGATTAATATCCTTTTGGAGAGTGTCTATAATGGTGAATACAGTGTCAGCATGTTAGTGTTCAAGTAGTGTATTTAGCCCACTCATACATACTTTTTTTTCATCACTCCACCTAGTCAATAGTATGAGGGGGTATAGTGTAGATCCTACTTTTTTGATTGTCATGTTCCTTTCTAACCCTTGATACACCATATCTTCTGGTAATATATCAAATTTATTTCGTGAACCTTTTTTCACTATTGACACCTATGATAGTCTATTTTTGTAAGAGCTATTTTGGTGAATTTTAGTGTTAGTTATTTTTTTGTGATTGAGCAATTGATCAATACCACTCATGAAAATTTGAGTTTCATTGAAACTTTTGAGTCCACCAAGTGTATTTATATTTCATGGCCTTAATTCCATCTAGTGTACCTCTTTAGCATTATGTTTGATTATTGAGATGTTTGATTTCTTAAGACACCTTACAACATATGTTTATTACTCTCTTGAGTTTAGTTATTATTACTAGTTTTTTGGTAGCTTACAATGATACATTTAATCCTTGGTGACTATTTTTGCCTAGGGTTTGTGATCATTATTTTTTATAAAGTTAGCCTCATATAGAGTACTAGTTCCTATTTGACTTGGTGATTACAATGATTCATCATCCATGTAATCTTTTAAGATGGATTGGTTACCATATAAACACTTTGTATTTCACTATGATTTGTATATGGGTACCTGATTAGGCCTAGTTGTTGGGACCCATCAATCTCATTGATTTATATTTTTTCACTCCCTATTCTATGCTTAAGGAAGGGTGTTGGATTAAAACATGTAACCATTGTTTCAGGATTTTGTTTGTTGTTGGAGATGATATTCTATTTTGTGCACATAATTGATGAGTGCACAATAATAAATAGACACTCTAATTTTATAAGTTGTTCATATAATAATATTTTGTTGCATGAAACAACATACCTTGAATATTTAATAGTCACTTCCCTATAGTTTTTACTTGGTTGGTACAAAGACCCACGTGGAGATCTTGTATACAATTATGGATACTTTATTGTGCATATGTGTTCTCTGTATACAATGTATGTGTTATTGAGATGTAGTAATGATTTTTAGGAGACATCCTAATAGTTATGATTTATTTATTAAATCTAAAATCAACAACCTCCATAATAATTCAATAAGAGTATAATACTTAATATTATGATCAAATACTAACCACTACCTCCTATATATAGTCTACTTAGTCATGGTTATTCCATAGGCTAACCTAAATAATAACATAAATAAATGTAATAAGAACATAAAAGAGGTATGCAAGTCATAAATTAGCCACATATATCCCTAGACATGAAAAATTTTAAGGGCATATCATCATTAAAATGGAATATTCCATTAATAAAAGATTATAAAACTTCACTAGACATTAGGACATAGTCAAAAGATGATTCGATAAGTGAAAAATCTAAACAATTTAGGATTTTTGACCTAGTGTTGGTATGGAAAAAATCCCATGATAAGAAAGGAATTCATGACATATTCACCCCATTATTGATAGGACCTTATCATATTTTTGATATCTTGGGTAATAACTCACTACATTTGAAGGAACTCCAAGGTAATGAATTGACATATCCAGTCAATGGATAATTTTTGAAGAATTAATTCATGGTTGCTCCATCTAGAGAGGTCTTTGAGTAAAAATGGATGTTATATAAGAGGTAGGAGTAGGTTATATTTTATTTATTATTTAGCTTCCTACTTTCAATAATTTTACTTCTATTAGATTATTTCTTATTTTCTAAAATAATTGCTTTTGATTTCTATAGTTTACTCTACTTAGTTATCGTGTGTTTGTTTTAGGTAGTTTTTCTACTTTATAGGATAGTTTTACATTGAATTTATGAGAATATATTTGATCAATTTTGGTATAATCAAATAATAATTTGTTTATTTTTAATTCAACTCAAATTGATGGGTGTTGTATATTGTAGTTCATAATTCTTAATCCAAGAAAGCAACAAGAGAGTTTCACATCACTGTGTTACAAAGCTAATGATTCCATTAGGTATGTAAAATATCCTCCCATATTTATGTTTAAATTTATAAATATCTTCTTATCCCCTTATTTTAAATTCACATAAAATTCTAATAATTATTTGAGGTAATAACCATTGACATGGGTAAAAGTTGACATGGACATTTTGATTAACCAAGTTTTACAAAGACCAGCTCATGGTGGTCACATTCTTCCCTCTTTCATTCATAATTTTCTTTTTTTTTTTAAAAAGAGAGAGAAAATAAAAATAAAAGGCATAATCCAAAAGGTCCAAAATAAGATCAAATAGGATTATAAGCCTACATGATGAAACAATATTAATGTTTCATTTAGCATGGGAAATATGAAGGAAATGAGAAAAGGTGATAAAAGGTATTATATAAACCTAAATTCACTCACTTTATTTACCATTACTAATATTACTATTAGTTGACACTAATTTCACTTATCCCATCTAATCTCATTTATCTACTTTAATTTCATTGTAATATCACCACGTCTAATCATTTTTATATTATTTCCCTTCTTTATTCTTCATCATGCTAACCTTATATATCCCCAAAAATTTATTAATTCTTTTAATCATGTCTTAATATTATCATAATCCCACTTATCCATTATTTAGGAATTTAAAATTCCCATGACCTACCTACCTAACATAGCCTATTCCTAGGCTCTCTTACATAACTAACCCATAATTAATTATCTAATCACCCATACTAATCCCATACTAATCATACTTAGATCCTAAATGGATTCAAGAATTATCTAATTCTAGAATCCTCTCTAACTTGGCCTTTCCTCTATATAAACCTCTATTCTAGAGGCTTCCAATTAATTTTTAATTCCTTGGATAATATTGTGATCAAGGAATACAAGAAAGGTGGTTAGATCATATATTAGCTTTACAATGAAAATAAATCAAAATAAGAGGAAACACACTAACATGCATAACACTATCTTTCCTAGATCAAAGGGAGGAGCATGGAGAAGAAAGCCAATTGATAAATCATTACTAAAATTCAAGAAAACATACCTTTCTTACCTTTCTTTAATGATCTAATAAATTTATTCATTTGGCTTGCTCAACTTATTCTCAAGAGATCTTTGGAAAATGGAGTTGTGTGGTTGCTTCTACCCTTGGCACCATAGTTTGGCTCATGCTTGATTGATATAGCTTCATAGATTATAATTTTGGAATTATAAAAATATTTTCATGAAATATTTCTCTAAAACTTATGTTATAACATTACTCTATCCAAGCTCTTAAATGAAGAGGTCTAAGCTTGTATTTATATGTTTAGCAACTAAACCTAACCCAGGGTGAGTTAGAGTGTAGTTGGATCTTGGAATGGGTTCAAACCTTACCTTTTTGAGTTAATTAACCCCAATAGAGTTAAAAGGTGTCCAAACCTCAAGATTAATAATTAATAGGCATGGGTGGGATATTTTAGATATTTGATAACTCACAAAAAGGTAATTATTAATTCCTAAGATATTCTTTGCTTTTTGAATTTCCTTTTTGATAATTCATTTAATTACTCATGGTTAACTCAATTTAGGTATTTAATTTAAATTTTCACTTTAATTAATTTTATTTAGGATTTTTAAAATTTTGAAAGATTTGAATTAATTTTTTGTGTGCATTTGTCCCATTTAATTGTTTTATAAGCTATCTTGTATTTTATGAAGACAAATTTGAGACATTTAGTAATTCTTAGAATAGATATTCAAAGGTTGGTAAGAATCAGTCTAAAGTTTGGTATGAATCCATTGGTGGCCAATTTTAGATCTCTAAAATTTTCCCCTATTTGGGAAGGCACTATAAGATGTAATCATAGTAACATCTTCTCAAAGATTGAAAAATTCCTATGTGCTTACAACTTTAACAACAATGGATGAACTATAGGGGGCCTTGAGGGACCAGTTGACAAAAGAGGTTAGAAAATGGTCCATCAAAATAAGGAAATGGGTGGACAAAATATATGGCAACATAATGATTTTCACAAGGGTAGTTAGAATCATTAATAATGCAAGTGGGATGGTGTATAATAGTTTGTCCAAAGGTGGTTATAAGCATTGTACCTGGATAGTGTAAAATATGATATGAAAGATGCAAGTGGGATAATATACAATGATTTACCCATAGGTGGTTATAATCATTAGTATCTTGATAGTACAAAATAAGCCCCAATTGGGTATAAAAAGGTGAATGATTTTTCCAAAGGAGATTATAACCATTAACCCTCAAATTGGTGGAAATGCAATGATTTATCTAAAGGCAGTCATTTGATTGGAAATGAAAGTGGGATGGTGTAAAATGATTTACCCAAAGATAGTTATAATAAATTTACCCTTATAGTGGCAAAGATGATATGAAATGATGATGGAAAATTAGTACAAATGATAAAGATGAATTAAGCAACCTGCTAGTAGGGAGATGCTTATTCAAACAACCAAGGAGGATAATTATTTCATTATTTAATTACTCTATTTGGGATATGATTTATATTATATCAGGATCTATTGTTGATTTTGATGCCAAGGATAGATTTATGTTGCATTACCAATGAGACTTATTGAAGCTATTTTTTTATATATCACATGATGATAGGAATCATGATAGAACACCATGAGGACTTGGATAAAATATGCATAAGGACTGACTCTCAATCCAATAATCAACTAAAAATGATGCACCAATTATAGAAACCATGATGATAATTTTGACACCTTAATATGGATGGATTTAATAATAGTGCACAAATAATCACCTAATGAATGCACATAGATTGAATCAAGGCATCAACACTTAAAGCAAACAAATAGGCACCCAAAAAAATTGAAAATGAAAAAAATGGTTAATCACAATGTTAGTACAAATAATATGACACAAATAAAATGAAGAACATTTATCCTATAAAATAGGAGATAACCAAAAAAAATATGGGGTTATATAATAAAATCAAGGGGATGGATGAGCTGACTCAATATACACTAGGCAAGTGGACACTACCTACATAGTTCCATAAATGTACTATCTAACATAATTTTTGGTTGAATGTAGTTCTCCCAAGATATGGGATAGAATAAGCATGATGAGAAATAAAACATGATGATTTTGATAGAAGAATATGGGAATGAACTCATAAAATGGTGAAAGCATGGGATAAAAAAGCCAAAAAAGATGGGGAAACTAAATGGCAAGTGATTTTCTATGACTCAGTAAGGGTTCCCAAAATCTTTAAGGCAAAGAAGGGTTAATGTTTTTTGTTTTTCTAATTCAATTTTATAAATGTTTTTATAATTTTGAAATATCTCAACTCAATCAAGAATGATGCGATACTAAATGTTCTAATCTCATAAAATGGTGAGAGTGTTCAAACTTATAATTGCTCACAAAATGGTGACAGAGTTAAAACTTAAATATTTCTTGCAAAATGGTGAGAGTGTGGCTTACGTTGCTCATAAAATGGTGAGAGTGTGGCTTAGGTTGCTCGTATGATGGTTAGAGCATTCAAACTTATAATTACTCACAAAATAGGGAGAGCATGGTGAAGGGGGATTGAAATAACCTCAAAAAGTATCTACTGCTACTCACATGGTCCCAAAATGGCCCCAAGTCATAGTAATTCCACCATATAATAAAGGAATCTGACTAGTGTAACAACCAATTCAAATAAAATAGGCATAGTTGTCATAATAGCACTATATGACATAGGAATGGAAAAGTTGTTATGTCAAGGCATAATAAATAATTGTTGCCCCTCATTTATCCTAGGTAGTTATAACTAAGAAATAATGACATTGATCAATGATACTAATTTACCTATAGGTAGTTATAACTAGTAGCAAGATCGATGAGACACTAATTTTCCCAAATGTAGTTATAATCAGGCTCACAAAAATAAGGCATAATATATAATGATACAATAAATGAAGGATGAAAATAAGAGACTTATATCATACTACTCCAAAATATTGTCTCAGAATACTTGAAATAACTACTAAAATTGATCTGATTCTTCATGTTGAAAATAGAACCAATGAATGAACCAATGTCAAATAGGCTAGGTATGGAGGATCAAAACATATTAGGTTGATAGAATAAAATGGTAAAATGGATAAGTTATAGGCAAAGTGATTAGATGGTAGGTTGATAGGGTGTTATAATGGTATAATGGTATAATATAAAAAGAATATTGATAATGTGGTACAACTTGAAATGGTCATCATATAAAATACACCAAGTCAATCAAGTTTAGTATTGTTTGAGGTATATAATGTTCATAGGCTCATCAAATTCATCCCCATCTAGTGTGGAGAGCCTATATGGTCCTATGCCATAGTTTAAAACAATGATAAAAGGACTAGCCTAGTTGGGTTTGAACTTGCCTTTATGCATCTTTTTGGTTATGGTATTCTTTTGGTTTTCTTTGAGGACAAGATCACTAAGTCCAAAGCCTCTATATTTTGCACACTAATTGTAGTGTCCATAGAGAAAATTTTGATAATCTTGAAGGTTATTGAATGTGTCCATGAATTTCTCATCAATTAAATTTAGCTCTTGAAGGTGAGCTACTTGATACTATTCATCATCGAGGACATGCTTCAAAAAGATGCATAATGAAGGTAACTCAACCTCAATGGGAAGAATGGATTTAGTACCATAAATGTGTATAAAGTGGCACCTATGAGAGTGTGGTGATTGGTATGGTAGGCCAAGAGGGATCAAAATATTTAGAGGTGTTAATTGTGGTTGACATCATTCATAATATTTTTAAGGAGGTTGATAATGGTTTTATTTGATGCTTTGGACTGGCCATTACCTTTAGAGTAATATGCTATGTAAAAATGTTGGGTGATTTTATACTTAACACATAGTGATTTAACATTTTTGTTTTTTATTGATCCACCATTATCAAATATAAGGTTATAAGAGATACCATAGTGACAAATGATATGGTTAAAGATGAATTTGGAAATTTGATTTCCAGTCATATGAGGGGTATAACTTCAACCCACTTAGTGAAGTATTTACTGGTGGTAAATATATGTTTATGGACATTAGATAAGGTTGAGTTTATCTTCCTAATGAGATTGAGGCCCCATGTATAAAATGTAAATGGTGTCAACATTGGTTTCAAATTCTTGGCTAGGGCATGAATTATATTAGCATGTTGTTGACATATATCACATCTTTTGACATATGCAGTTACATCTGCATTCATCATTGGCTAATAATAATTAATACACAAGATATTTTTGGATAGGATTTCCACACTGGTGTGGGCTCCACATACCCCTTCATGAACTTCCCATAATACTAATATAGATTTTACCAAATGTAAACAATGAAGAAGAGTTTCATTAAAACTATGGCAATATAGGGTTGGTCTGAGTAAGGTATAATGTTTGGCATTATTGATGAAGGATTTGGTTTGTTTGTGAGATAAGTATGGTGGAATAATTTGGTCATAGAGGTAAGTGTAAAGGTCTGAATACTAATTAGATTAGGGAAAAATAATATCATAGATTATTGTAGTGGTTAATGGTTCATGAGTTGGCGCTAGTAGATTTTTGATGAGAGACTAGTATTCCTTGGTTGTATATGTTTGTCAAATCAAAGATATAATGGTAGCCATGGAATCTTATATTATATTAATATCTCTTGGTATATTTTTAAACTATATTTCTATAATCTGCTACTTGAGAGTGTTGACCATGGCCTTTTAGGGAAATAACTTGTCATCTTTTATCTACAAATGGTTTGTAACCTAATTGATGATTAACTATTAATCACCATAAACCTTTAGATGTGTTATGTTCCATTATATTTCTATTGAAGACCTATGCAGATTAATTCATATTCCTCTATGTTATTGTATAAAAAAAGTTGATTATGAATGACTTAGGGATTAGATCCCCTTGTGGTGTAATAAACAAAAAGCATACCCTCGATCCATGTGCTATGAATGATCCATCAAAATATATATTCTAGTGCTTCTCCTCAAGAGGTGTCTCAATAATGGTCATGATGGATTTTTAAGGAAATTATAATGTTAGTGGCTCTATATCTACAAGGGGTGCTTCAACAAGTTGATCTATAAGAACTTGCCCCTTGATGGCTTTTTGGTTCACATATTCTATCTCAAACTCACTAAGAAGCATGATCCATTGCCCATGTGACCTTGTAACAATATTTTAGATAATAGATACTTGAGAAGATATACTTTATAAATGACCATTATCTTATTTTTTAACATGTAATGGCACAATTTTTGAGCTGTGAATACCATAGCTAAATAGGCTTGTTTAATGGCTATATAATTATGCTCATACACGACTAGTGTATGACTTAGATAGTACATGTCATTATCCTTTCCATTATCATCATGTTGAGATATAAGTGTCCCTAAGGCTTTGTCTATCATTGATAGGTATAAAAGGAATGGTTTCCCTAGCATAGGAAGTAATAAAATTGGTGGATTACCTAGATAGTCCTTTAGTTGTTGAAAAGTTGTCTGACAATCATCATCATAAAGAAATGTGACACCCTTGATCAAAATATTTCCAAAAGGATGATACTTGTTAACTAATTGAGATATGAAAAATCTAATAGATTGAAATTTTCCCTATAAATTATAGAGTTGATTCAAATTTGTCAATGGTGGTATCTCTATTATGGCTTGTACTTTGACTGGATCAACTTCAATGCCTCTATGAGACATAATGAAGCCACTAAATTTACTTGAAGTAACTCCAAAAACACAGTCATTAAGGTTGATCCTATCTTTGTATTCATTTAGTCACTCAAATATCCTCTTGAATGTTACTAGATGATTGGCCCTAGTCTTTGATTTACCTAGTATGTTATCGATGTAGTCCTTAACAACGTCATACATTATATCATGAAATATGATGGTCATGGATAATTTATAGGTGGCACCTACATTCTTGAGACCAAATGTCATAACTTGATAATATAATGTTCCCCATGGGGTGATGAATTTTGTTTTGTGTTGGTCATTTAGTGTTATTTAAATTTAATTATAGCCTAAGAATCTATCCATCAAAGAAAGCATCTCATAACCCATTATGGAGTTGATAATAATGTCAATATCTAGTAATGGAAAGTCATCCTTTGGGAAATATTTGTTAATATCCATAAAATTAGTACATATTTTAATTCTTTATGGATTTTTATTGATGATTATAACATTGGAAATCCATTCAGAATAGTCAATTGGCCTGATACATCTCACTTCTAAGAGATTTTCCAACTCTTTATTTAATAATACAATAATGTGAGGATGTATTTTGCATAGCTTTTATTTCACTAGTTTAGCATCAAGATGTACCATAAGGTCGTAAAAAACCAAGGCAGGGTCCAAAACAGGCATGTCAAAATAGGTCCATGTGAAGATATCAAAAAATTCCCTCAACAGGGATGTAAGGAATTCGTGATCCTCCTTAATGAGGCATACAACTAACTTGATCCATTTTGGGTCATATAGAGTCTTGATGTTAACCTATAAAGTGTCTTTAACTAGAAGGATCAAACCATCTTCAAGAATAGTGGGAAAATATTTGAACTTTTTGGCTATGTTAGAGTCCTCTATTAGGATTGGTTCCACAAGTTATCTTAGGAATGATGAATCAAAATCCCCTAATAGGAGGGATGGCCATGTAACAAATGTTGTTGGCAACACATAAATAATATGGTCAAAATCTTATTATTATTCAAGACTAAATTTGGACCCATATGCAAGTTATTCATCTTTGGTATCCTAAATGACTTGATCAAAAACCTATTCTTCTTCAAGAATAAAATTAGACCCATAGACAAGTTCATCATTGGTGGTCTCCTGGTCTATATTTGAAGAAGGTTGAACACCCCCACATAATGGTGGCTAAAACAAGTTTTCACCACTAGATTGTCCTTTATCTTTACTCTTTCCCTAGTGTGAAAGCACCTTAAAGAGGTTTTCACTTTGTGACCTTAATGTTTTATTTATGTATTTTTGGCTAAGTGTGTTCACCTACTCTCCAAAATAGGCTCCAAGATCCAACTTGATTGAGAACCCTTTTTTGTGGTCTCCTAATGGAATATTGTCCCTAAAGCCTATAAAATTATAGAAGGCCTCATCATTATAAAACTCATTAATTGGCACATTAGATTATTGTTAGCCTCAATCTATCAATTGGGGATAATATAATGGTAATAGATTATGATGAATGACTAGTCGAATGATACAAATGGTGTTACTATCAAATAATTTGGTATGTGTTAGGTCATCAAATTGGCTATGATTAGACTCTTCTTTAGTGTCCACATAATCATCAATAGTCATTAGTAATTGAACTTGAATAAGATACATGGGGTTACCCCTAGGTGGTTTAAATCAAAGTCTATAGGTTATTTTGTACTTAGTCATAAAAATTGGCTCAAGTTTTCCCTATTGATTTGCCCTGATGCCTCCTCTTTCATAGTCTTGGTTCTCCATAATCTAATTAGGAATGGGATATTTGGAAATTTTGTAATAATTGACCAATTGTTCATAATATAGCCATGATTCATCTCCTTCGAGAGGGTCTTATTCTTGGCCAGAGGCTGTATGAAAGTTACAGGTGTTGGACTATGCATTTGGACTTTTCCTTTTCTTTACCATTTCATGAGTGGTTTGTATTTTGGATTTCCAAAAGACTTGGGGTTATATGGAAGATATATAATGTGAAATATGTCATGGTTTAAGTATTCTCCTAGGCCCTTATCCAAGATGGTGTAATGATTGGGCATTTTAAGAGGTGGCATGTGGGAAAGGTAATCGAGGGTATCAAGGTCAATGTAATTAGCCTATGGTAAATAAACAAGTATTACTTTACCTTTGTCCTTCATTTCAATTAGATTCATGCTTAAATGGTAGTTATAGCTCTTGAACTCAGTCTCTAAATGTTTACAATGCTCATATGAATGTAAACCTCTTAAAATAGTAACCTTCATTCCTGAATGGGGGAATTTGATACATTGGTGCAATGTCAATGGGATTACATGAATCTCATGTATCCAAGGTCTACCCAAAATCATATTATATGATAAATCAAGATCTAACACATGACATAGTGCATCATGGGTCAAGGGCCCAATGATAATTGACAAAATAATGGTGCCTTATGATTCTCATTTCTCATTATTTTAGTCTTTGATTGTGATTTTTTATACTTGGATATATGTTTTTATGTACCTAATAATCTTGATGAGATTTAGAGACACAATATATAGGCCTGATCCATTATCTATGAGGACATTTTTCATTTTATTCCACATTATGTAAACCTTGATGTGTAAATGTTTATTATGAAGTGTTTCAAGGGATGACATATCAATTTGATTGAAGGTTAGTTATTGGCATGGAGCTAGGTGTCCAACCAAATATTGAAATTTGTTAGGAGATATGTCATTGGGAACTTTGGATTGGCAAAGTGATTTAGTTAAGATATTTTTGCAGATAGTAGACATTCACAACAAATATAAAATGGAGATCTGTGTTTGTGTCTTTTATAATTGTTCTACAATGTCAAACATATTTTTTGGGACAAAATTAATGGCTTATTCTAAGGTAGAATGGTTGGTTAGATGATGGGTAAAGTGGTATATGGTTGTGGGTTTAATATGGTGATCCTTGACCATCAAGTTGTGATTTCATAATCATTATTAGGTACAAGACCAATGTTGTTAAAAAATGATGGTGGAAGGGGACTAGATAGGAAAAGTCCCAATTTCTAGTGCACTTGTGTGGTCATGGGATAATGACAAGTTATTAGTATAAGTTCCAAACATGGGAATCCATACTTAATGTTTTTCCTATGTGTAGTCCTAGGTTAAGGAAGGATTACTAGTATGAGTTAGTTTATTGGGTATGATTAGTAATGGTCTTATCTAATTGGTACTTGGTCTCAAATTAATGGAAATAGTTTTAACACAACCTCTTACAATATGTCCTATAATTGAGTTGTAGTCATGTGCAACTGTATGGTAACTCTATTGGTTATTTACATCATTTTAGCCTTATTTCTATCCATTATTTTTATGTTTTTAGTTTTATAGAGTATACTAGTTTGGCCTTGGTTGTTTATACTATTATTTTTGTTGTTACATTGGCCACTATTATTGCTATTGTTGTTGGTTGTTATGTTGGGGAAAAAGATTCTAATAAATTCCAATAATATAATTAGATGTAGACACTCCATAATCTAATAAGATATCTCTATTTTCTAGCATGTTATTAATCACATGTTTAATTACCAAACATCATTACAAATTATGGTCATTGACCTGATGATATTTGCAAAATTAATTTAGTCTATACTAATCTAGATAGGTAGCACCTTTAGAAAGGTCCTTTGGAATAGGCCATCTAATCAAATTAGTTGTGGAAATATTAAAAAATAAAATCTCAATAGACCCTCCAAGGTTACTTAAAATAAGATGTGTAGGCACATTTCCTCTTGGAAGAGGGTTTTGTAAAGGCATGGGTTGTGTTTGTTACATTTGTTATGCTAGTCTAGGTGGTTGCACTTGTGCTTACTAAATAGGTTATTGGTTAAGAGTGACATGCATATGCATCATAGGCTATGAAAAAAATTGTTTCACCATTTGAACATGTCATGACTCTATTAATATATTACTAATAACATTCTTGTTGTGATTGAATTACTTGGGCCTATCAGAGTTATTGACATGGGTTTGTTATGATGCTTGTGCTTGGACTAAATTTTGAGTTTGGATATTGTTTTAATTTTGATTTGATTTTATGAGGATAGTTTAATTAACCCTTTGTTAATTATGCTCTCTTGACTATAAATCCTTTTTCAATAATCTCTTTTAAGGTTTCCACACACTACAACTCTAAATTGTAAGATATCTCACTATGTAGATTTTTGGTAAACATAGTGGCTAGTTGCTTGTCTTGTAGACTATAATTAAATCATCTTACAAGGGATATCAATCAATACATATACCTCACAAATATTTCTCCTACCTTCTATTTGTCATGTGCTAAGTCTACCAATGAAATCTCATGCTTGACATTGTAAGAGAAGTGATGCATGAACTTGTTTGAAAGATCATCAAAATTAGATACTGAGTTCTTGGTAAACTTCAAGAACCATTCCAATGCTTCCCCTATTAGTATTATTGAAAATAATAACAATATATAGATGTTGTTATAGGCCACTAGTTGAAATGCAATAAATAATTCTATCAAATAGGCCTTGGGGTCACCTTTCCCCTTATATTTGTCAAACTTTGGTGGTTCATACCCTAGAGGAAATGGTATATATAAGTACTACATGTTGAAGGGTTAAGAACAGAAATTATCTAACTTGAAATTTTGGTTTGTTTCCTTACTTGAATGAGGGAAATTACATCCTTCATTTATTGTAGTTTTTGTGCAAGGAAACTAATGGGATCATTAGCCTATTGAGGTGAGTTTTATGTGATCAAAAGTAGAATACTGTGACTAAGGTATGATGGAGGAATTTTTTGGGGGATGTTGGATTGGGTAAGAAATGGACTAGGAATATGCATACGTGGACTCAGGTGTGATTTTTAAAATTATACATACTACAGTTTGATATCCTAGTTGCGATGATGTATGTAGTCCTAATTTTGTGATGTAGGAATATGGTCATGCTATGCCTATTGAGGTTGAATAGGGACATTCTATTGACTAGTCATACCTTGCTAATTGAGAGGGACTTGTGAAACAAGACCCCATCTTTGAACTTTGGCATATTCTACACAAAAGGCAATTATTGTCTAATAGGTACTTGAATAACATCAAAACCTCTTTGTTTCATAAATACCTATTAGGAAGTGGATGCATATTAGAGATTAAAAATCTATCTCTAATCAATATTTGTGTATTATTGGTTAGAAATCATTTGGTTTTCAATTGATATGTTAGTCTATAACTGAAGATGTATGTTCACTACTACCTAATGAGGTAAAACATTGGTTACCCCCTATTGAGGTGATAATAGGTTTTGCCTTAGCTATGTGGGTATTTTGGATGGTTCCTATTGTTTTCTAATATTAATCAACACTTTTTGGGGTAGAGTTAGATTCATCTCATTTTGTTGTGGCATGTCACTGGTCATTGGTTGAATACTTAATCCTTGATGTTGGGTGCTTGAAGAAGCAACTGATTAAGGATTAGAGGTAGTTAGCTAAGATATGGAAGTATAAAATCCTACCCCCTATGTTTTTGGACCACCCATGGTGCTAGTTAAATGTAAATTTTATTATTGACTAGTTG
The DNA here is from genome assembly GCA_037957365.1 of Torreya grandis. Taxonomy (NCBI): domain Eukaryota; kingdom Viridiplantae; phylum Streptophyta; class Pinopsida; order Cupressales; family Taxaceae; genus Torreya; species Torreya grandis. Next base: position 6,663,948 of record JARHVA010000199.1, on the reverse strand, counting down.
TTTGTGTGTTAATACCAATTTGGTCTAAATTGGATGTTTCTTGCTCATTATCTAATGTGTTCTACTCATAATACTGCATAGAAGTATAAGACACTTCCTCAATAGTTTGGGTATTTAACATTTTTATCTTAAAGTGTTTTACATAATTAGGTAAAAACCTTGCTTTTCATGACCTTTCAACTCAAACAAGACTCTTGTTAGAAGAAGTGACTAAATAACAGGTGCATTTGACATGTCCATATGATTAAAGTTATGTGCTAGGTTTTGATATGGTTGGTATGCTAAATACATTTGAATGAATTTGTCCTCCATGAGGCCTCTTTATATGGCAAGCATACGTGAATCTTAATAAGATATCAGTATAATGGCATTAAGATTACTAGAAGAGGCATATTCATTGTAAGACATGTTATAAGGCCCTCTTACTATACTTGGAAATTTTTTTATGCCTTACCTCTATGGCTTTATTAGGATAATAGGATAATGATATTGTAACATAATATGGTTGTCATTGAATATATTCTACAAATGAAGGTATGCTAGTCAAATATTGGGCTATTTGTTCTTAATCTTGCTCCATGTATGGAGTGTTAACTAAATACCTGGCTATAGGATCTTGAATCTATCCCCCTATTTGATTGTTGTATGGTGGATAGGAATCTATCTCCCAAACAACATCATCTCCATAATGGTCATGAACAAATTCCTCTTATGTATCAACATTTCCATATCCTAGATTATACATGGCTCCATTATGTGTATAGTGAGACATGGTCAAATCAAATGGAAAATATTTCACAACAAGAGAGGATTAGAGTTATACAAACTCTAAAAATATATGTATTAAAATATAAAAGGTTTAACTAGGTCTAACTTCATCAAAAGAGTGGAGCTGTATCTCAAAAAGGTCAATGCAAACATTTGGTAAAAATAGTATAACTCAAAATGTCCAATGTTAATTGTTTCACATAAACAAGTTCAAGTAAAATGAACTAAAAACAAGATGACAAACTCTAGGTCCAAAGATGTTCCAAATAGGTCTAAACTAGGAAATGTAAAAGTTGCTAGGTATTTTGACCAAATGTAGCATCAAAAGTTAGGCTCAAAATAAGGCAAGTGTGAAGACTTTTGTCCAAACATGATGTCAAAATCTAAACTTGAAATAAAGGGATTATTTTAATCTAACAAACTTGGAACACTTTGGCATAAACAAGGCACTTTATTCTAGACATAAACATGATCAAATTGGTATAAAACACAAAACAAAAGGCAATTGAAGATAAGCTGATTCTATCAAACAAAGGCACAAACAATGTAGTTTATAAATTTGGGTAATGGATTAACCTAAGTTATGGAACCCCATATAGAAATATCTATGTGTCATCCCCTATGTGTTGAGGCCTAAACAAAAATCAATCAATGTTTGAATCCAAACTTATAAAAGTTAATAAAATACTCAACTTAATAAAATTTAGGCTTTAATAAACAAAAATCTAGGCATATTTTAACATCATGATTGTGATAAAAAAAATATCCAACAAGGCATCTGAATAGTTTCAAATGATGAAACTTGAACACAAGATGAGACAAGTCTATGAAACAATTTAGGTAGTATAGTGAAATTTATTTCTCCCAAAAGATGTAATGATGGTTTACTAAGACTTTTAAGGTAAAAACTTTAATTGATTTAGGTAGCTTAAAGTTACCCATTTCAATCAAGTGCCTCACACAACCTTTTTGACAAAAAAGTTTTCTAAGTTAAAGTAAGGTGTCAAATAGATGGCATAATGCCTCCTCAAATAATGGAATAATGTATAAAAATAAACTCATTCAAGATGTGGTATAAACAACAAAGTTTTAGATCTAACACACTAATAAATAAAATATTAAATGACAAAATAAAACTAAGTATATCATCTTAGATCCTATCAATATGTGGCAAGTGGGGTTGACTAAATCATACAAGTTATGACTGTCTATATTGATCCCAAATGTGGCTAACACAATATAAACATCATGTCAATTTAGTTCATAATTATCAACTTATCATGTAAAGGTATATTACTTTACATGATGATATCATCATTGGAATTCTTAGTGGTATCCCCTAGTTGACTAGACCTAACTCATGAGTTCATTACTAAGTGAGAGGTTAGCCACTCAACCCCCTATATCTAGTAGTATGCATTCTCATCTTTGTATACACCACCATGGAGTGTGGTTGAAACACTACTAGGATATGAAACCCCAAATCAATGTTTCCCTAGGGAACTTGTGAGAGGTAATGACATCCCCTTCACAATATAAAATGCATGAAAATAAAGACTAAGTAGAAAGATTTTAGGGTTTCTTTTAAATCACCCAATACCATGCGATTTTCATAGAGAGCCTAGGCAACTTTATTTTTACACCTTTTAATAGGCACTATATGAAATTTAACTTTTAAATCAATGATTTACCTATAGAGGATGGGAGGAGAGCATGCACACTCTATTCTTGTTATGAAAATAAACAATCAATAAACAATTTATAAGTAATTGTGAGTGAAGTTTGATTTTAAGCATCAAATTGAAATATGAAAATTTTATTTACTTGGACCCTTGGCTTAAGTGTGAATATTGAAATAATTTCATAAAACCAAATTAATCAAAAAACATCTATGTTGGTTTTAATCCCAAAAGTCCAAAAGTTCAAGGTTTAGCCTAAGTTCATTTTAAACACCAAAAGCAAGTGTTCAAGACTTATCCATTATTTTTAAGCACCAAAATTGAAGTGATTTCAAACATTATAAATCCTTACTCCTTTAAGCACCAAAGTCCAAATGTTTAAGACCTAACATGTTCATTTCAACACCAAAATGAAATGTGACTTGATTTATCTAGATTCATTTTAAAAGCTCAAAATGAAATGTGTATTAGCTAAAACATGAAAATTTGTGTTCCAATCATATACATGACCTATAATTGTTAGATATTAACTTTATAATTTGAATAAATTTTGGTGGTGAGCAAATGATCTTTGAAAAAAGAGATCTCAAGTTTTTAATCAGAATACACAGTGATTGAGGTTGGTTAAAGATGACTAATGCTATTTCAAGACAACCATGGTAGTTAGTTCATTAAGAACTAATGTCAAACATGAAGAATCAACATAGATTGATTAATATCATTGTCGATCACCTAGAGACCCAAAGGTAAAACCACAAAAGATAAGCATGTTAAGTTAGGCCTTGGTTAGATGAAAATTTTAAAAAAAAAAACCTACAAGGCAAATTTTAATCAAGGAGTTCAAATACTATGTAAGACAAGAAATCATGAAAAGATATGTTGAACAAAATCAAAATACAAGCTTTGAATCCATTTTTTCCTTGTAGTCTAACCAATTATGGTCACACAAGATCAATATTGGTTGTGTATAACTGTGGTTGCTTAATTCAAATTGATGTCAGTTAGGCCTGATTGATACCAGTGTTTGTGTAGATTTGAGTTAGAAAAATAATCCCAAATACGATAAAATCAAAGATAAATTTGTAATTTTAATGATATTAAAGTAATATTTTGATGGTTTTTGGATTTAATCTTCATTTCCTTGATATTTGGGGTGCTCATGGTCCCACCAGGCATGTTATATGTGATTAAGGAATACAAGAAGGGTGGTTACATCATATGTTAGTTTCATAATGAAAAGAAATTAAAATTTAAGGAAACACACTAACATGCATAACACTATCTTATCTAGATCAAATGGAGGAGAATGATGAAGAATACCAATTGATAAAGCACAACTAAAATTCAATAAAACATACCTTTCTTACCTTCCTTGAATTTTTTAAGAGATTTATTCATTTGGATTGCTTGGCTTGTACTCAAGAGATATTTGGAAAATGGAGTTGTGTGGTTGCTTCTCCCCTTGGCACCATGGTTTGGCTCATGCTTTATTTATGTATCTTCATGGTTTATAATTTTGGCATTGCAACACTATTGTCATGCAATCTTGCTATAAAACATGAATTATAACATTAGTTTATCCAAGCTCTCTAAATGAAGATGTCTAGGCTTGTATTTATATGTTTAGCAACTAACCCCAATCCAAGGTGAGTTAGGGTGTAGTTGGAGCTTGGAATGGGTTCAAACATTACCTTTTTGAGTTAATTAAACCCATTAGAGTTAAAAGGTGTCCAAACCTCATGATTAGTAATGAATAGGCATGGGTGGGATACTTTAGATATTTGACAGCTCACAAAAAGGTAATTATGAATTCCTAAGATATTTTTTGCTTTTTGAATTTTCCTTTAACTAATTAATTTAATTGCTCATGGTTAATTCAATTTAGGAATTTTATTTAAATTTTCACTTTAATTAATTTTATTTAGGCTTTTTAACATTTTGAAACATTTGAATTAATTTTATATGTGAATTTGTTACATTTGATTGTTTTATAAGCAAAAGTATATTTTATGAAACCAAATTTGAGACATTTAATGATTCTTAGACTAGATATTCAAAGGTTGGTAAGAATGAATCTAAAGTCTAGTATAAAGCCATTGGTGGCCAATTTTAGATGTATATAGATACTAAAACCTCAATTTTGTGGCAAATAAATTTGAATGATGACCATTGATCTTCCCTCCCTCAATCTATTTAAACAAACAACTCCTCCATGGCTAAATGAACCAATGAATTTATGAGATTCCATGTTATCATTCTAGTCTTGAATCCAACCAATTCATGCAATCTAAGTCTTTTCATGAAGCCAACATCATGTTTCCAAATATGATTTTATCGTAAGCAATCTTAATTCATTAATCCTTTAGTCTTTTTATTATTTAAATCTTGGTTTGGAGTAATTAACTTTTAGGATCTAATGTCGGTATGAACGTCTCATTCCTATTTGTATTTTATTCCTAGATGGCTATAGATATTAATGGTAGAATAACATTTTGGGTATTTTGATATAATTACACAATAAAATCCATTTGCTCAAAATTTCATCCTTACATTGGGTATTTTGATATAATTTCACAATCCTTGGATTTCATCAAATTATCACACCTAGGCAAATGACAATTTTGATCTACAAAATCATAGATTTATAGTTGTGGTTTTGTCAAAAAAGAGGTGATTTTCCACTTATTATTCCACCTTAACCAATATCATATAAAATTCTTGGTAGGTCATCATATTTATATAAAATTTCCACTCTTAAATTATGATATTACCACAAAAACTTTGGTTTTGTCTTTAAAAGTTACAATTTTACATAAAGTAGCTTTTAAGGTACATAATCAATTTTTGCATGAATGTTTGGTCTTATATGTGTCTATGCTAAAATTTTATCTTAAAGTTTTGGTGTTTGAAAAATGTCAATATTAAAAATAATGGCCCCTTTTAGTTAATCAAAATAGCAGAAACACAATCATGGTTTTTCCAAAAAAGTTACAATATTGCCCTATGAAATAGTGTTGTTGCCTTTAAAATCAAAATTATTGGCTAAAATTATTAGCCTATATATTCAACACATTTATTTATTATATTTTTATTTGTCTATAGAAACAAAGAGTAATTTCCTAGATCATCATCAAATAATCCAAAGAACTTCCTTTTGCAACTTGGTGAAAAATCATAGATCATGAATAGGTGATGTTGCATAATATCAATGATCTTGCATATAAATCATTGATGTTATTACGATAAATTCTTTTCAATATAGACATTAATATTAATGCCTTTAAAATAATTTTTAATTTAAAAAATATATTTTTAGTCTCTACACATATTTTATCTTCTTAATATTTTGTTTAATACTAAGTATAAAATTTTGAGCATTTTTCTCATCGACAAAATCATAGATTTTGAATATGATTATATGATAAAAGTTATTATATCAGTTAACTATTTACAACTTTGTAATAAATACCATGGTTAGTCACTTTAGGCAAAACAAATGACTTTGAATCATGATTTTTCACCTACACTCATGATTTTGTCTAATTAGCCATGATTTTATAGAACCCTTACTGTCACTACCATGATTGACCCATTGATTGCAAAATCAAGACTCGATTGTTGTGATATTGCCAAAAAACTTGAAATTTTATGCTTTATAGAAGTATTTTTTAATTAGTTTGATTGTGTATCTATATTTTTACATTAGTATAACTATATATCTATAGTTTTGCATTTTGTAGTTTATTTTTTGCATTTAATTTGTCCTTTTTGAGTGCATTTTTAGGGGTCATTTTCAATGATTTTTAAGTCATTCCAAGCATCCTACAAGTCAAAAATCATATTTGTCATTGGGGGTTCTACCCCTCAACCCCACCATATAATAAAATATGGAACACACCTGAGACACTACCCCTATATATCACAAGGGTAACTTCCCCTTAATCTTGTTGGGGGATGTCCCCTGTGTTGTGCCCCTTCATCCAAAGAAATCGTAGGGCCAAATCATGATTTTTTTGTGGTTTTAATTAAGGATTATTAGACTAACATTTTTTTCTTGTAGGGGTGAATCTAGTAGCAAGTTTGACTTGCTAACATCTTCTCCTGTAGGTCATATATTTTGTCTAAAATCTTATATTACAAGTTTTCCCTCAAGATTACAAATTGAAATTACTAATCACTTGCCTTGGAGGATGCTTGTCAAAGTTATTTTGGAATTTTAAAATCATCTTGTAAATATATTGTATATATGACATCTAAATTAATTAGTTAATAAATATTTTTTTCTACTTGTGTGTCACCCAAGGGCTATATTAGTGTATTTTCTCCTCCTTGTGTCCTCATAGTGATTCCTAGAGGATAAAAAACCACTAATAAAATCTACCATTTTATTTAGGGAAACATTATATGGAATTGATAACCATGTACTTACCATAGTCTTAGGGGGATAGTGATCATGGATTTCACCACCATGCATTAATTCACACTCTATGTTTTAGTGGAGTATAAATATCAAGGAAAATTGTTTTTAGGGTAAGAAGTTGACCCCATACAAGTTTATCATGAAGGGGAAGAGTTAATTCTCTAAACTAGGCATTAGACAACACCCTACATAGACTTGGGCCCCATCATACCTAGTTTATATCAGGGAATCCCTTAGAGAGCTCATCCTAAGACCTTTTGGCCATAGTAGGCAACTTGTTGCTAGATTAAATATCATTTCCCAAGTGATCATCATGTGTAGATGGGGTTGAGATTGTTTGGCAAATTCCTTAATGTGTCACTAGCCTACAACCTAACCTATGAAGCTATTAGATGGTGTAGTCATTAGGTTACACACCCATCAATTTACTAATCTTAGGTTGTGCTTTCCTTGATTTGGTGTGTGTTGTGTTAGACCATTGTTATTTTTGAGTTGAATCATCCTTTTACCCAAGCCTATACACATCCATATAGGTCTCTTTATCATATCACCATCTTGTATATCCTAATCTCATCATCATCCTTTTCAATATCCTCTTGTACATATTTTCTTTGTATATACTTAATCTTGTCTCATCTTACAAGTCTCATCCTATCCTAGTCTCATCCATATATATATAATCATAACCCCATCCCCTACATATCTTAGTAAAATGTTTTCATCCCCATATTATCCTAAGTACACCTTACCCATAACCAATCACATGTCATTTTGACTTGCATAGTTCTTTAATCCAAAATAGTCACTTGTCTTGACCTTGTTTAGACTAATTACCTTGTCCAACACTCTATCTCTTATAACTTATCCCAGCCATAGTCAAGTTATCCCTTTGAATGTACTAATCATCATGTCAAGTATATAGTTAAACATCATTATTCATATACATTGGCAACCATTATTATCATATTAGGGTTCTGATCATTATATTTATTTTGTCTAATCAAGTTTGAATCATAGTCAAAATCCTATCAGTTAAAACATCTCATCATATTTGAGTTGATCATCTTAGTCTTGAGCTAGTGTTAACCTAAATAATATTTAGTTGAAATCATGTTTATTGGACTAGTCTAGTCCCCCTATTGAATCTTAGAGATTTTTGTATCTCACTTAGTCAAATCTAATTACAAATAATCAAAGTATATCTCACATCCTACTTTGGTATACTTGATATTACCTTAATTTGTTAAACCTCACATCACATCACACATTGAGTCAAACATGAGGCCTGACTAAATCATGAAATCCTACCAATCCTAAGCCCCCTTGGTATACTACTAACCATTATTATCTATATCACTAAACTTGGGGCCATACCATTAATCAATGTTGTAATTTGCAAAATTATGTCTAAGACCTCATCAACCATGGTGACATTTAAATAAAAAATGAATCAGATGAGTCTCCATTATTGGGTGAAAAATAAGAGGTATGTTGATATTCCATTCCTGATCATGGTCAATCCCTTCCCTTTATAAACCAAGGCTAACACACCACATACATCTTCCATGGTCCCCATATCTTTGACAAATATGCCATTGAAGATGAGTTTGTTCCCCATGATCCTAATCTTCATGAGTCCTTATAAGGTCCTATTTTTGTTTAATCCATTGTTCATCCATCATCTTCCTCTCACCCATCATATCAAAGACCCCCCATTGAGAGGTCACTTGAATACAATGAATATTCTTCTAGCAACATTGCATCCTATACATCAAAGTCATCATTGAACTCAATACAAGTTTTATTTGCATCAGGATCATGTTCAACACCAATATCTAAATTAGATTCCTCATGAGAAACATCATCTCTCATATATATTTTAGTAGATAATGACTATGCCTTTCATTTTTAAGATACCTCTAATGTGGATGATAATCAGTCACCAAGCATATATTTTGATCCCAATTAGGATGATGAAGTCATAAAAAAGTTATTGTAAGATTTATCTATCAAATATTGTTAGAGTGAATCTGATCCTACCTTGGATACATGTCTTACAAGTAGTCTTAGTGATCCTTTTATTGATCTTGAAAATGTTAGCTATGATGTTGAAACTAGGTCTCCTAGGAACCCCTATGAAGACCATGTTTCCTTATCACCCCTCATTGACCTCATCATACCATCTCCACCACCTTCATCTATCTGATATCATTTTCTTCACATCAAAAATCATTTAATCATTTCCCTCCATAAGGATTAATAGGAACATACATTTTTGGATGCATTCTCAAGTAATGTCACATGTGCTAAAAATACAAAAGTCTAAGACCATATTCTAAAATTAATAAATGATGATCAAATAACCTTTTATCCCATAAGTCAAAATAAATAAAATACAATCATCAAACTAATCCAAAAGTGTATTCCCTTAGTAAATCCTGAAATTAGGCACTAGGGGAATGTCAAATTCAAAATCATCATCAAAATTCATTCTCCTTTGGTGAAGCCCAAAGTCAAGAACCAGGGGGTAGTCAAGATAAAATCAAATTATAAAATAAAAATAATGTCAAAATCACTATCCATATAGCTGATAATGTTTCAAATAATTGGATCAAATATGAACCAAAAATTTAAAGTGTCTTGGATATCATAAAATCTTTTATCATATGGTAACAATCAAATACATAATGACCAACATCTCTAATGATGTGTGTAAGTGATAGTCCAAGTACCTAATCACCCATCACACCATCCTATCATGATCCTATCCTCCATTAAAGTCTAATACACCCCCATTAACATCAATGTCTAATCCAATCCATACCTCCCATCACCTTCTCAAGTAGTATTGTCTCTAATAGGGGTGATGAGGACACGTGGTCTAGATGTCTAGAGAGGTCTCAATCAAAAATAAATGAAAGACACAATGACATTAATAAATCTAGTGGTGACAACATTATCCTAGAATTATATCTCTATAGAATAGGTTTTGGCTAAAAACATGAAAGTGACAACATTTCATGCATCTCACCCACCTATAATAAATCAAGATTCTGTTAAAAAAGTAAAAAAATATAAAAAATAAAAAGTTCAAATAAAAATAGAATAAAATAAAAATAAAAAATAATTCATCCAATGGTGAAAATAAGTCTTTTGGTTCCTTGGAAAATTACCATGATGAAAATAAATCTCCTACATTATGGTAAAATAATCTATTATCTGTATTGTACCTCAACATTTAGGGGAAAATATAATCCATCTCTTGTCCATCTCATCATTATATCTATTATCCCTCTATCCATTGGTCATGTCCATAATTTTTTATCATATCGTGCATCTTATTATGTCATTCATCTCTTATATTATATGACCTTCATAAGGTAATGGAAGATATATTGAGAAATGTTCTAGAATCATCTTGTCATATCCTCTAATGGACACTCAGGCAACTAAACACCTGGTTCCTTCATGATGTGGTCATTAGAGATCCCTAGTACACTTTTCCTTGATCCTTATCCCTTTTTTTGCATCACCAAAACCCTTTGGTCATCCCATCCATTATTTCATCAATCTTTATTCTAGTTTCTTGGCTTGGTGTTCCATTTGATAATAACCCCATTTGTATAGTGTACACACATATCCCAAAAAGACCTAAAAATTAAAATATGTCAAAAACCTTAAACATCATAAAAGACACAAAATCCAAAAACATCTAAGTTATATTTCCTTATATACTAAGTACCTCAGTCATCTTATCCTAGTCCTTTTGTTGGTAATCTCATTGTCATCCCACCTTGTCTTATACCCTCAGTCTCCTTATTACCATGTCTTATGTCTCTATTGTGTTATCATATGCTGTCTTGACCTATGTATTTAAATATCCCAATCATCTTCTCTAAATTATTATGTGTCTTATCATTTTGTCATCTTGCCTTGCTTCAACCTCCTAGTCATCTTGTCTTATGTCTTCTGCATTCTTATCCTAATAAAAGTACCTAGTATATTACAAGTCTATACCCTTTTCAAAGTATATAACCTTAATCCAAATTCACATAATCATGACCAAATTATTCCCACACATCACCTAATCAATCACTCCATCAAATCTCATCAATTAGAAAAGGCATAATAACACTCCATATATATACTTGTGTGTACTACTTATATGCTCTAAATTATAATATTTGTTTGCAACATGTATATATATATATGATTGTATTATGTTTCATTTATTTGTGTATGTTTATTTTTCATCTTTTGTCATATATATTTATATCCATTTATCAATAAATGAGGATGCTATGATGACACCATAAGTTACAATGATGCTTTTGGGTGCCCTCAATGATGTAGAGTTCACCATTTGTCCTTTTCATCTGCACTTTGGCTTAACATACCCTTGGTCCTAATTATATTTTGGGGTATATTTCCTATTTCTATGTTTACATTAGATTTCTTAGACTATGATGATCTTTATTAAAACAATTATGGCTTGATCATTTATTTTAATCTATTAAATCATTTCACATCCCATATCCAATCATTTATCTTATCCATTTGTCTTCTAACCAATAATCAAAGTCTAATCATTATTCCTAGTCATATTATCATCCCATATATATCCTAAAGTTATCATCTATCCAATCTTTCCTCTAATTCAATTTATCATCACGTCTATATATTCTAATAAATCATATATCATCTCTCTAATTATCCACATCTAACATCTCAACTCAACTTTCAATCCAATCACACAATAAAATATATTTAAAAACAAACATTTTAAACAATTTTCGTCATCCTAATATTATTATCCATCATCATCATCATCATCCTATATCCTCTAGTCTAAACTACATTATCCTAAGGTATTTTTAGACTATGTAAGAAATACTTAACCACATAACATGCCTAAGGTTAGATTTTCTAGTCTCCCCTCTTTCCCCATCATTCATCATCACATTTATATTATCCCTCATCATCTTCACATATTTCATAAATAAAAATCCCTAAGCCATAATATCAATCATTAATAAATTAATCTAATAATAAATAACCATCTACACAATCCTCTCCTTAATATTTTCATCAATCATCCACACCTATCACTTAGGCCTGATAAAAATCACAGCATTCATCTTTTCTTCCATTAGTCATCCATTATCACTAATTGGTCAATTATATGGGTTCCTCCTTCAATTGGGGCATGATCAAAACTATAACTTTATTATCATCTTTGACTCCTTGGCATGTGTCTTTGTTAGGGACATCATCACTATTAATCAAATTATGGCTCATTTATTTGATGAATTATAGTCTAATTATTCCCCTTAATATTTTGGTCACTCGATAATAACCTTTATTCTCTCTCATCATATTCATCATATCACTCAAATTTATCTTTAATCTACACCCATAATTAATCTTATCAAATCATTGTCTTATTTTTGTCCCAATACTCTCCCAAAATGTATCCTTGCTTGGGATATGTTGACAAATCATGGCCTTTATCATCAATCTATCCCTAGAATGCATCCTTACCTATGATATGTTTAAATCTTGCAGCCTTTTATATCATCATCATTATTTCTTCTCCCTTTGCATATGTCTTTTCCAAGGGCATAATCCATGTGTATCTCATTGATCAAGTTGATTTTATTTTCTCTATAATTTATCTCAAACATAGCATCCCATCCCATTGTCTATCCATTTCTACCCATCCCTCATTTCCTATTTTGAGTGGTCATCCATCTCATTCTTCCCCACATGTCCCCTTGAGGGGGCATCATAATCACTAACATAGTTTACTAAAATTCATCCATAAAATGGTTTTTATTTGAAATACCATTACTCCTTCCACTTTAATCCACTCACAATGTCCTTTAAAAGAGAGGGAAAATGTATAAACCTAAATTCACTTGCTTCATTTACCATCACTAATATTAATATTAGTCGACACTAATTTCACTTATTCCATCTAATCTCATTTATCTCCTTTAATTTTATCATAATATCACCCCTTGTAGTATTTTTTCTATTATTTACTTTCTTTATTATTCATCATGCTAACCTTATATATCCCCACCAATTTATTAATTATTTTAATCATGTCTTAATCTTATCATAACCCCACTTTTCCATTATTTGGGAATTTAAAATTCCCATGACCCACATACTCACCTACCTTAGCCTATTCATAAGCTCTCATACATACCTAGACCCTAATCACCCATATTAATCCCCTACTAATATTATGTATCCCCTAAATGGATTTTAGAATTCTTGAATTTTAGAAGCCTCTATAACTTGGCCCTTCCTCTCTATAAGCCTCAATTATACAAGATTCCAAGGAATTTTTAATTCCTTGGATAATCTTATATCCTTGATATTGTAGCAACCAACTTTGAATGGTGAACATTTATCTTCCCTCCCTCAATATATTTAAATAATCCACTCCTCCATGGCTAAATGAACCAATTAATCTATGAGCTTCCATGTTATCATTCTAGTCTTGAATCCAACTAATCCATGTAATCTAAGTGTTTTCATTAAGCCAACATCATGATTCAAAATTTGAGTATATGGTAAGAAATTTTCATCCATTAATCATTTAGTATTTTTAATATTTGAATCTTGGTTTGGAGCAATTATTTTTTAAGATATAATGCTATTATGAATGTCTCATTCCTCTTTATATTTTATTCCAAAATAGATCTAGATATTAATGATAGAATGACATTGTGGGTATTTTGATATAATCACATAATTAAATATATTTTCTCAAAATTTCATCCTTATAGGTATCTCTACCAGGGTTATAGATGCTTAGATAGTAGTAGAGTAATCCCTAAGCTCCCTAATGTCTATGCACCTAAAATTCAATCAAAATGAAACCTACATCTCACTGAATGTCTTTGTCTAAAACCCTTTGATAAGGAATAAATAATATCACTTTCCCACACATAGGTCCAAGGCATAAGTGAAGTTAGTATATTACATGTAATTATTAAGAATATCTTTTTCATTTATTAATTAATCATTTCTTTTAGTATGGTTCACGGTTGATATTGGTATTGTAAAACTAGATATTCTAGGTTCTAAAAACCTAAGGATTAGTCACCCTTATGAGTCACCATTTGTTGTATTCAACATACCCCACATTGGATTTTTCATTTAAAAGTGGGTAATCTATTTGTTTTTATATGAATTATTTATTATTTGGATGTGTGTTTGTGTTTGGGATATTTTTTATTATCTATATAAAATTGATGTTTTGGACATTGGATCACATTTGGTGTACCTATTTTCCATTTTAAATGACTTATTGAAACTAATATATTAAATTAAATTTGAGAATTGGTATGTATGAAAAGTATTTATTTTTGATTATTTGGGTTTTTTCATTTGGAGTTGCTTATTTGGGAACTTTTTATTCAACATTTGGGATACTTTGGGTCTTCAGTATTTGGTCTTCAAAAACTTTTCAATCAAAAATTTTTTGATCAAAAAATTTATTTAAAAATTTATTCTAATCAACAAATTTTTATTCAACAACTTTATTTAGATTATTTTGTTTGACACTTACTATGAAGTAATTTTACTTCAAAAAATTTGGTCTTCAGAATGTTTGGGTCTTTAAGAACTTTATCTTTGGAATATTTCATTTAGAAGGTTTACATTTTATAAATTTTATATGTGAAAAAATCCTCCCAAATGACAATATTATTGAATAAAACTTGGTATTTGGTAACTTCCCTTTGGTGACTTTCATTTGGAGCCTTTTGTTTAGGAACGTTCCCTTTATCAAATTTCAGATAAATCTTCCCTAATGAATCTCTTTAAACAGAATTATGATCTCAATGTATTTTACTCAAAATCTTGGGCTCAAAATATTATACCATTAAGCCTAGAGTAAAATGTCAACCCACTAAAATAACCATATAATGATAAGTGTCAAAAGGAATAACTAACACCATGGCACCTTGAATGAGTAAGCATCCTACATGGCATGCCCACTATGCCAATTTCAAATTTAATGAAGCTGACAAGCTCATATATGTTTGAAATTAATGGTGCATATACTATAATTAATGCATAAATATATAACATTGATCTCCCAACTAATTTTACCTCATTTTATTTTCAAGATATTGAGTGCACATAGCCAAATACAATTTCAAAATCCTTAGTTTCATTTAAAATAACTTACTATTTACACAATAAAGTTCTTATACCACTATTATCAAAATATTTCATCACATAACATCAAATAATAGTAATGGTGTCTTCATTTAGGGAATATAAGGGAGCTCCACCACCATCTAGGTTCTCAATTAAGGACTCCATAATGTACCTAGACATAGTTTTTGATGTAACCATGTTCAATGACCTCCATGACAATTAAAAAATCTATATGAGAGGTCAGAAAGATTATTTATACATTCAAATTGGAGGAGTAAATATCATCAGAGGATAAAAAAACTTGCATCTAACTTTATACCATTCAAATGTAAGGCACTCCAATATACAGTTGCGAAGCTAGAATTGATGCCATGAATTGAATTATTATGAAACATATTTTTTGAAGGTACAATTATAGATGGTGGTTATCTATACTATGTAAACAATAATATAGTTTTTGAATACATATATAGAGATTTATTGATGATGTATTTAAGTCTTCCTATTTCACATGTTACATTTTATTTACATAATGTAGTTACACAAAAGAAAAATAATATTGTGGATCAATTCGTAGGGAAGTGGCTTCTCCCATTGATAATTTTACTATCAAAGAACATACCAAGAATCATATCCCAATAACCCAATTTGTTATGGGAATTAATATAGGCATGACATTGTTTAACTGATTATTTAACCCCCTGAGCATTCATTTCTTACATCTAGAATAAGTACCCCTATTGGACCTACTCATTAATTCAGAGTGTAACTATTTATTGGAGGAGGCCATTAGTGCCTACCTACATGAGAAAATTTTACAAAAGGAAAAGAGTCCCCTAGGGTAAATTTATATATGATTTCATACCTTTTAGATGTAGTCATAGGGACCATTTATTGAAATAATGTGTTTTAATTGAATCCTAACCCTGATTATATCAAGAACAAAATATGTAACTTCTATTCCTTTATCCACATATATGAATACATAATGAAAATTTATAAAATAATAAAAGACCTCTATCCTCATGTTTGGATGGACCTTCATGGATACCCTTTGGATAGGATTTCAAAAAACATTTCCAATACACTCATGAATCTAGGTGACTACTGGCTATACCCAGATTATACAATCATCATGGTTTTTGGGCATAGGGTAGACCCTTTTTTGATCCCAAAGTTTTTCCAAAACAAATTTTTAGAGAAAGATATTGCCTTCCAAATATGGAATGGTATAGATGAAGATTTGACAATGAGTTAAAAATGCACTTTCCATGGCTCCCATCCCACTATTAGGAGGATGTAGTATACATTCAAGAGACATTTTAGATAAGATGGGAATATAAGGAGGGCTTATGAATTGTATACTTTACCCCATATGGATTGGGTCCCCCATTAGAGATTACAACAAAATATTCAAAAACTTGGCATCTCATACAAACATGAGTTGTTTGACCATGACTTCTTGTTCCTTAATGCCAAAGATGATGAAGAAGTAAAGGAAAGGGTTGAAACTATAGGCTTAAGGTAAGACTTGTTAATTTTGATATAATAAAGCCCCTACATTACACTTAGTCAATCAATATTTAGGATCCCACCACTAGGAGGATGTAGGTCCTCTTACTTATAGAGTGGTAGGCCTTACCAACAACCATCAAAATAAAGTCAAGACTCTTAACAACAACCTATTGTGATCATATCTCAACAAGAGAAAGACTAAGTAGTAAGGTGAAACATTAGATAATGGATAACATGAGTAAGAGTAAGATCTATAAGAGACACTAACTACTTCATAAGAAGAAGAGGAACATACTCCTCTAATTTGGTCATATATTATTTAACTAAGGAGAATCAAACAGAAACTAACAACAAAATAATGTAGTAAAAAGACAACACAATTGGGGAAGAGATGTATATCATTTTCTTGGACTCCTTTGATGAGGAATATATGGAACCTATTATGGAAGCTTCAATAACCATAACATCTAATATGACTCTTCCCCCTCCTCCCTAACCAATGACTACTCCACAAGATGAGAGGACTACACTTTGATATTAAAAAAATCCTAGGGAAGAGAGACCACAAAATCTATCCACAAAGATAACCAATGGAGAGGCATATCCTTTATTTTAAGGTTAGCTAAGTCATGAGGTGTATGAGGAAGAGATATAATAAGCTAATGTTTTTAGATTATAAGGATTAAGATCAAAGGCACCCCTCAGTGGTGATCAATCTAGTAAACATGCTCTCTTCACTACTCCCCTAGGTGTTTCTCCTCTCATGTCATTGTCCACTATTTATACTATGCCTTACCTAGTTGTTTCTACCTTTACTTATATGTAATCACTCTCTAATGGTATTATTTTAATTTCTACAACCATTAGTACTCAAATTCCACTTCTAATTCTCCAACCATTACTCTTATAGTCTCCATTCTTGTAACCATTTCTATTGTAGTCTCCATTACTCTAACAACTATTAATTTGATCCCAACCTCTAATTCCACTCTTTGAGTCTCTACCTCTACTCCCACTCATTCAATCCCCACCTTTTCCACCATAGCCACCAACCAACCCATCACCTAATTTATTGCCTCCTCTACTCAATTGGGTTCTTCACTACCTTATTCAGGACTAGTTCAAACCATAATAGTAGTGGAAACAAAAATATCCCCCAAGAAGAAACATGTCTACATTATGTACCCCATGACATAATTTGAGAATGTAGACTTGTCTAAGATAATTTTGCCCTAAATTCCCAAGCCATCCACTACGTGTAAACCTATTCTTGAAAAAGATACATAGATAGAATCCTAACCACTGGAACTATAAAATATCACTCTTCCATATTGGGACAAGGATTTGGGAGCATCATATTCTAAGAGGCCAAATTTGAATATTATTGAGCTACCCATTATGAGCTCACTCCCTAGAAAAACCAAAATGTTGGGAGAATAAAACTAGATAAGAAACCTATATAGGATATTCCTTTGGATATTCATGCATTGAAAATATAATTGTTAACTTATGTATTTTTTCCTATCTTCTCATATTATGGAAGGATATAAAATGAATAGTATCCTCATTTTGGCACCAATGTATGAAGAAGAATATGAATAGTGAGGAACTAGAATGACTATAAATATGTATGCTTATATGAATACGATTGATGACCACTTTACTAAGATCAATATATGCTAGCTAGTTCATGGTTACCTATCAAATTTATTGTGTTTATCCTTGTTTTATGTTATCATGTTTAATGCTACGGTTTACTCTATCTTAAAATTAGTCTAATTTTTTTATACATTTAAATAACTCTTTGGTTAATTTGGTTCCTTATGAGTGCACATCATTTGTCTCTATTATAATTCTATTAATTATTAATTCATTGTTCTTCCCTATGTAAACTAAAAATACTTAGCTATCCCCATCCTTAGTATGTTATATTGAAATAAGAACATATTCTTATAATGGTGTGGTGAGTGTGTATTTTCTCCTTCTAGGGAGAACTATGCTAAAGTGGTTATTGAGACAATGAGATATTAAAACTTGGTTAGATAATAAAATATGGTGCTTAATAAAAGAAGAATCCAAAAGGATGAGCCTCACTACAAGTGAAATAATTCAAGAGCATATATATAGTGAAATATATGAGATTTTATGGTATAATATACCCAAATTATTAGCTAATTAGTTGACAAGACTTGAGTAAAATTAGTTATATCCCTAAGTGAGAGAAAACATTACTTGGACTGAAGAAAAGATAGACTAGTTAGTGAAATTAGAAATTGATTACACATGAGTGGTAGATTACTAGGTTATATAGCATTCAAGGCTACTAACTTCAAAGTACAAAGTTATATAACATTCAAGGCTATGTAGGACTGGTTTATCCATAGAATAAAAGGGACATTTTTATAGTGACTACCTCTTCTATTAAAAAAGTTGGTGATGGAAAAGACCATGATGCCTATCGCTACTAGTATGGATTAGTTGATTGGGTCATATGGGGATGTGTGTTCATGATGGTGAATGATGGATATATGAGTGACTAGAGATTGTGCTTAAATCTATAATGGAGACATGAGGGAATAAAACTCATAATAAAAATCTATATTTAGAAAGGGAACTATGAAAATAGAGTAGATGAAATAAATAGATAGATACCCAAGTAGATATGAATAGAAGTAAGAATAGTATGAGAGTAGTTGATGAATGAGTGCATAGAAGTGATGAGTTAGATTATGAGTAAAGTTAGAAGAAAGAGAATGATGATGGATGTTGGTAAAAAGAGAGAGAGAAGATGAAGAGTGAGTAAAAGAAGAGATATGTGAAGAAGAAGATGAGAGTAGTTTAGGAGTAGAATGAATTGAAGATAGAAGTAGTGCATAGCTATAGAAAATGGTACTAGAATAAGAATAATAATTAAAAAATAAATAGAACTTGGTTTTAGATTAATTATAAGCTTAATAATAGAGAAAGAAGTCATTAAAAAGGATTATTCACTAGAATTATATGCATCCCCACAACCCAATCTTATATATCCTAGTAGAATTTTTCATCCAACCGAGTAAGGGGAGAAGAGTTAGGATAAATAATTTTTAGATAAATTGGATCATTGTTAATATAAATCCAAACAAATTCAATAAATAATGCTTTGAAGTATATAGGAATAGGTGAATTTGAACAATAGTAGCAAGGAAGTGTAGACAAGTAAAGTGTACATAAAAATTCCTTTGGTGTACAAAATAGTACAAAAACAAGAATACCTAAGCCATATTCACCTCAAATAGTAGATTTATAGAAGACTCCATGTATACCAACCATTATTTTGAGCTAGTTAGAAGGATTCTTAAATATAACTATTAATGATGGGTTTATAGACCTTGAATAATACCTATTAACTTAAAAAATGAAGTGGTAAGTTAAGGGCCCCATTGATGAAAACTTACAAAATTGTGAATTAGTAGGGGCTCTAACTAGGAGAGCACTAGAGTTAATATACACAAGATATATCCAAATGTAATTATAAAATATGTATAAGATTGGCTAATTATAGAATTTAATATTAAGAAATGCACTAGCCAAATAATATAAGACTTTAAGGAAATTAGGCATAAGTCTAGATAGTTGGTCTATAGCTATGATCACATATTTTTAGATGTAAAAAACAAAGTATATTTCACTTTTATAAGTAACATGGTTTTTTGAAGGATTATAAGGTAGGATTTGGTTTACCACTGTATAAACTCAATATGAGATAAAAGCATATGCCAGAGCTACTATACTATGTGTTGAACAAATTGAATACTATGGTGAAACTTGTATATCTAAATCCAAATTTGAAAATACATTATAGGTTTTCATGAAAAAGATGGAGTAATATCATGAAACCAAAAAAGCCTAAATTGAACCTATGGTGCACAGAGTGTGGAAAATAAGGAAACCACCAAAATGATTGTATTAAAGTAAAGATGGAATTTTATGAACTTTGCCAATTATTAGGGCATGCCATAACACAATGTCATATGATACAACAATCTATCAAAATTCCTCAAAATATATACTATAATTTTTTCAAATCAACTACCCATGATGAGAATAATTATAGATATTTGGAGCAACTTAAAGAGGAAATCTCCAAAAATGTGTTTGTCATCATATAAAAGTAAATTTCCTTGATGAAGAAAATAATTCTATGCCTGGAGGTTGATAAAATTGTGCAACCCAAATGGGTTCACAATGGATTCTAATTTCACCTCAATACTAGCCTCATAGTCTGATTGGATGGAATCCTTCTTCATCAAGTTGGACACCCTTATCCCCTCGATATTGATATCTAGTGTCTTAGAGCTCACCCATAATGAAACCACAATAATCAAATTAGAATCTGCCAGATGCATAATAATAGTTCAATATGGGAGAGAATAATCAATAGTATCAGTAGTGTAATTATACATAGACACAAAGAGGATACTGAGAAGGATATAAATATAATAAATGAGGAGGTCATGTAAAATATAGAGGAGGATACCAATGCGGCTAAGGAAACAACTATCAATAGCCTCCTCTATAATGTTACCTATGTAGAGAGTGTAATCACATTCAAATAAAATTCCTAATGAATCTTCAAATAAAATCATATTGTGCATACTATAGAGTCTCTAATTAGCATGATACATAAAATTTTCCTATTGTAGAAAATCAAATGAAGGAAAAAGATATCTATAATGTAAACATGGTAAGTGTGGAACCCAAATAAAATGCCTTTTTAAATGTTGTGACATGGAAACATGTATAAAAAGCACTCCCTCCACTTGAGATGACTTAGGATCAGGGTATCAAAAAGGTTAGATAAGATAAATACCTAGATCCAACCATAGAAAAGAGTCTTATGAATGAAGTTTTGTAGTTGTTGAAAAGCATTCAACAATAGGAAATTACTTATGGTGATGTTGTAGCCATTAATACATAAATGTATGATCAAATTATGTGCATCATATGACAATATGGATTTCTCACTACACTAATATATTTATTGAAACTCCTAAGTAATATATGAAATGAAGATATATCATATAACATTATAAACCTATTACATAATCTATTATAATGTGCACAACATGGCTGGAAAAATATAAGAAATCTAGTCTAGTACATCAAGATGAAGAAACCATGTCATGTGGATGTATAGATTGATAAGCTATTAAATCCCAAATTCTATACTTGATTTTGGTAACATATTAAATATGATTCATGGATCCACATGGGAACCTATTAGATGACTAGCCCTCAACTACAACCCAGTAACTCTGAACCTAACTGACTATGGAAAAGTTAAGCCTATTGGTTGATTAGAAGATATTGAAATCAAAGTCACAAATTTGTATCTATGATTAGACTTTGAGGTCATAGACATGAATATTGTGGAAATTCACTATCCTACCCTGATATAAAAAAAATGGGGCATATGACAACCAAATGACTATCAATACAGTACTCAACCAGCTTGAGGTACATCAAGGAGATAAGGTTATGGTCATTCCCCTCAATAGAGCACATAAAACTTATATAATTCCTACTAAACTAGACTCTCGACATGTTTCATAAGAAACCATCTAGATGAATGTCAATATAGAGGAGAATACCAATGATTTGTGTGCAACACAATACAATTTCCTATACCAATAAGCCAAACCCCAAGTGCAATCAATGCTTACCTAATAATTGATCATAATAGAATAATAGAGACCAAAAAAAGAAGATACGTAGCCAATTTTAAATCATTTAATTAATGAAGATTATGCCTCCATGTCTATAAAATTTCCCACTTGCTTAGAAGTTGATTTCCTATACCAAGCTGATGATCACATGCAGGATTACATAAAACCAATAAGGGAATGCACAATGCCCTGGGAAGCAAATTTTTATATTAGTGGTGACTCAGATACTCATCTCATTAACTAAGCCTAGGTGACCATGAATTTAGGCTAATTAGGATGATCTTTGTGCACCAATGTCAACTACCTATATATTATGCAATAAATAACATTAATGATTTTATTCCATGATTGTAAGTCCATATTTTGACTATTAATCAGTGGATTAGCACACTAAAATATGCTTTAAAGGTAGTTACTACAAATTTTTGGGTAACTCATTGGGATAAACAACTAGAGTGGGATGACATATGTGAACTCATGATTATTATATTTCAACTCCCACAATTCATCTACACTAGCTGGCCATTTTTTCAAGGAGAATGCCTTGAGATTCATGTGCATAAATGTTTTGAATTTTGGAATGTAGAATGCGTGGCATATAAGTATTGGGCTCACATATTTCACTACACACTATCTTCACTACCCACAACATGTTACATGCACTAAGATCATAGGAGAGAACCAAACATTGGGTATGAATGCAAAGAGACTTCATATAAACTTTTGTTTTTGAAGATGAAAATCCATTAGTGCATAAATCACTTCAAAACCTCAAGTAATTTTTATGACATGGGTGCATGAAAGATATGAGTACCAAAATAGAATCAACTACATAGAAAAATGTAGCTTTCAATCTTAATTCTACATTCGAAAGGTATAAAATTGCTAGGACCGAATAACAAGCATTGATGTAGCCTTGTCACCAAATCTATGATGAGGTAGATGACAATGAAGATTATGAGTCTTATGTATATTTTAATGATTTATTTAGACCTTAGTAGCCTATAAAACCACTTAAGGACATTGTCACAATGCCAACTAAATAATATAAGCTACATAACATCAAGATCTCAAAGAAGGTAGGGAAAAAGAAGATTTAAGAATTAGTAGATGATGAAAAACACAACATTTATCAATAACCTCTCAAGAAACACATCACTAATATTGGAATAGAGGAGGTTCCAAAGCTGGTAAGTGTAGGTGACTATTATATGGATACTGAGAGTTCTTAAGCTCTATAACTTATAAGGGAGTACTAAGATGTATTCCCTACAAAGTTCTCAGAGGTATCAAGATTTGGCCCATCTCTTGGTGAGATTCACATTGAATTTAAAGAGTGCACACTTTCAATTAAGAAGTGACCATACAAATTCAACCCCAATATGAAACTAAAATTAAAAGCTAAATTACATAAGATGCAAGATGTAGGGATAATTTATCTAGTATAAAAATCTAATTGGGTAAGCCCAATGGTAGTAAAACCCAAGAAAATAAGATAAATTTATGTATGTGGAGACTACCACATTCTTAATGATGCCTATGTAAATGATCCATTCCCCATACCATTTATATATGAAGTCTTGGAGTCTATTGTAGCCCACAAAGTATATTCCTTTATAGATGGGTTTAGTAGATACCATTATATTCCAATCATAGAGGAGGATATATCTAAAACAACTTTTTTAATAGAGTGGGGTTATTTTGCATACAAAGTCATGTTATTTGGGCTTAAGAATGCTCCTATAGTATTCTCCCATGAAATAGTCACAACATTTAAATATTTCATCCATAATTTATTAGAAGTTTATTTAGATGATTGGGTAGTCTTTTCACTATTTAAAGAGCACTTGTCCAACTTGTGTTTGATGTTAGAATGATGTCAATTATTTTTTGTTGCTTTAAATTTTAATAAATGTCTATTATTTAAACCTTTTGTTGTTTTACTTGGACATGTTATTTACAGTGATGATATTTTGATGGATTAAGCTAAAATCATATTAATCTTAAGTATGCCATCACCTATTAGTTCCACTAAAGTTTGATCCTTTCTCAGACATATTAGATACTACTAAAAATTTATCAAAGGATATGCAGTGATATCGTCTCCACTATAAATTTTACTACATAAGAATGCTAAGTTTGTATAGACATTTGAATGCCAAGTAGATTTCATTGAGCTCAAACAACTACTAGTCATTATACCTATAATTTTTTCCCTAGATTGGACTAAGTTGTTTCATGTACATGTAAATTATTTGTGTAGCATAGTTGTAGTAATTACACATCCTATAGATGTTAAACTTGACCATCCCATTCAATTTTCTAGCCAAAAATTGTCTGATATAGATAAAAATTATACAACCACAAAATGGGAAGTAATGGCCATTATGTTCACACTATAAAAATTTAGGCACTATCTTCTGGTGACACCATTCAAATTTTTCATGGACCATCAAGATCTACACTACTTGGTCAACAAACCAATGATAGGAGAACTAATATCTCATTAGCTGATGTTGTTTTAGGAATTTCAATTTTGAATAAATGTAAAAATAGGTAAAGAAAATGTGGGACTTGACCACCTTAGTTGAATTTCAAATGGTGAAGAGCTAGGATAACTACAAAAAGACTCACTTGATGGGTACCTCTTTTGTGTCACTATAATTCCTAAATTTTTTGAAGCTACTACTAATTTCCTCAAGCAAGAAATATTCCCTACAGACTTTTAGAAATAGGACAAAAAGTAGTTTGTGACTAGAGCACTACCATACACTAACATTGAAGGATTGATATATCACTTAGGTAAGGATGAATTCATACATAGGGTTGTCTTTAAACATGAACACCCTCAAATATTAGAGGAATCTCATCAAAGAGTCATAAGAGGACATTTTTTAAGAGAGGCTACAATGATAAAAATTCTATAGAGTGGATTGTGGTGGACAAATTTGTTTCAAGATGCACATAGAGTTACATAGCATTACGATGTCTACCAACATATGGGAAAACCTCTCCAAAAAAATGAGATGCCATTGTAGCCCCTCCTATCAAAGAAACCATTTAAAAAGTGGGGTACTGAATTTTTAGGACCAATTAACCCTCTAAGTAAGTGCAGGAAGGCCAGGTATATTATTACTATAACGTACTATTTCACTAAGTGGGTTAAAGCTACTACCACACTTAGTTATAATGTGAAGGACATAACAAAGTTTTTGTATGAAAACATCATTACCAAGTTTATATGTCTGATAAAACTAGTTAGTCATAGAGGAACTTAATTCCTCAATAATACTATCAAATCTTTGATGAAAGAGTTCATAATTGTGAATCATAGAAGCACTACCTATCATCCATAGGTGAATGGTCAGGTTGAAGCTTCGAATAAGGTACTAGGGAAAATGATCACAAAATGTTGTGATGTTAATCATGATGAATGGAAATATCACATTACTATGATCTTATGGTCATATCACACAAATTATAAGATAGATATAGGATTTACACCATTTTAGTTAGTGTACGATCAAGAAGCAATCATGCCAATGAAGTATCTAGTGCCCAATCTATGTATTGATATGGTTATGCATTTAAGAGATCAAGAATATCTTATCAATAAAATGTTAAACTTTAATAGAATAGATGAGTTTAGAATAAGAGTATCATGGATGCAAGAAGTATATAAACAAATTTATAAAGCATGACATAATTGAAACCTACACCACAAGGAATTCTATAAGGTGGAGTCAGTTTTGTTGTATGATAGCCACTTTAGAACATTCCTAGGTAAATTAAAAATATATGGAAAGGACCTTAAATTAGTCATAAATTAACCTATCAATAAATGGTAATTTTAATAAATTTATAGGGAACTATATTTCCAAGGTGAGTAAATGGCTATAGGCTTAAGCCTTACTACCAATAGCTATTGATCTCATTTTGAAAACTGAGTGGGTGATGAGTAGAACCATGTAGATTATGATTACCCCTATTTTTTAAGTTTTTTATATGTGTTTATTTTATTTTTTATATGATCTCAAAAAATGACATTTGTGAAGACCATGGACTAAGCATTGTGTGCACTAGGAGTGCATAGGAAAAGTCACATGTAAAGCTAGATAAGTTAATGAGGAGAAACCAAAAAAAATTAAGTATGGGAAAGAAGTTGGAACATCATATTAGAGAGATATCCTTTAGATAATGATCATATACTATAAATAAATGCAAAATCCAAAGGTTGATAGATGTGATCTTCCATAAATCAATGACTAGTCAACATCAACATCTTGCACCCCTCATATTGAAACCTATGGGCATAATGGCATAACTCCACACATGTGCTAATGACTAACTAATTCAATGGCTAGATCAAAAATTAATCTGCCACATCTACCATTGCATTCAAGATAAGCAATAAACTATGTGTGGCCTTGATTTAAAATCCCAGAGGCATAAAATCTATAAAATCTAAGTTTTGAACTCCATGATCACATTTCATACTTGACAAATTTTTTAGACCTATAGATATCAAGAACTAAACCAATTTCATTTCCTAGAGCATTATAAATCAGTTACAAATCTTCTCATATCACTATGGATATTATGCCATTGATTTGACCTCTCTCAGAAGCATAAAAGGAAGCCATGGGTGTTGATATGGCACTTTAGTAGATAAAATACAATGATCAGGATCCCTTTCAATACTTTCATGAAGATGAATAAAATATCTTCTAGCTAGACCCTATGGATGTTTTTCAATCACTTACCCTCATAGTTTCCCATAGATTTCAAAATATAGAGTTGATCACATACTCTAAATGCCAACCTTTGGTGACATGGGTGAAATTATTCAAGTATTATTTGGATGGTACAATGATGGAGTGTTATACTTGATTCTAAATGAGATGATCATCATCAACACATAGGCAATGGTTTGAGATATTAACATGTCTACATGTGGAGATTCCTTATTGGCCTACAAAACCAAAACACCTCTTATTTTTATAGAAGTCTATGACTAGTATGTGTGATAAAATTTAGGGATCCTCATTGATGAGATACTAGATGAACCTATACACATTCTAGTCTAATGCATCACTATATGATTTTGGAAGACAACTAAATCCATAAAATAGATACCTAAGGGAGTTTTGGAAATTGCATATAAGATGATCCACTGAGGTGATAAATTCAACTAGCCTAAGTTTTTTATACAAGAGTTGATAAAAAACATTGACAAGTGCCACAGTACTCCAAAGTAGACCTTCTAGTATCAATTTTTCATCCTCATCCTTTGCTTCACATAATGGAAGTTACCCGAGGGGGAAGTAAATCCAAACATGGACTACTGTCCAACACAATAGTTCTGTAACATCATATGGATGTAGGAATGGGGAGCCCTAACACATGAGGGGAGGAGTGTTTAGATATCATTAAAACACACCCTTGAGTCCCAATAGATGTCCTATAATATATCAAACATCATGACAATGTGACACTACTACTAAAGGGAGTTTTTATTATGATCCATGAGCTACCAAGGTCACCCTTAAAACCACTTCCATTTTTTAGCATAATGGAGATGGTACAGGTTGAGGTAACCAAACAAAAAAAGCATGTAGCAAGGAAAGAAACTCTACTACAACCCATGCCATTGGGCATGGACATTCCTATAGTGGAAACATTAGAACTAGCATCTAGTACACAACAACAAAAGGGGAAGCACAAAATAGACCCTCATTCAATGTCACCTCCCCCAAAGTACAAAAAATACAACACATCATAAAAGATAATCTAAAAGTGCCATAATTTTTGGGTTCTATTATTTCATGGAGATGTGCACTAATGTGATAAAGGTCTACTAAGTCATGTTTAGGGAATATTATGACAAGGAAGAAGAAAAGGAGTTTTTCTTTTAGAAGGTGATGCACATGGTACAAATTTGGAATCAAGTACCACCAAACTTGTGGGTAGAACTTATAACTTGCCTGCCATCCATAATTATGAATACATTCAAAGAAGAGGAGGAATAAATTTGATGTAAAATAGACATATTGTAGCCAAAATATACCCCCACATACACACTAGATGTCATTTTCATATTCTTGGTAGAAAACCCACAAGAACTACTTAGGGACATGCCTATAACATAGTAGGAGATGAAAATATCCCCTACTTTGGAGGAATGCATATTTAGCCAATCCACTACTAAATAAGAACCATAACCTACCCCATATATTTCTATACCACCACCATGGTGCACATTGGTCACCATAGGAAGAAGGAAGTAGTCAATACCCCACTCAAAGGTGTACCCTAAAGATTCCCCACCATAACTATAGGCATAAGAGGTTAAATAAAGTGAAAGAAAGTATATATCAATTGAATAAAAATAGGATGCAAGAGAATAAGTTGCATGTGTATCTGAATGTAGGCATAGAAAGGAAGAAAGGAAGAGAAAGAAATAAGAAGAGAAACACCAACTAACAACACATCAAGCTAAGGAAGCAGAGGCATTTAAAAAGGCAAGGATGTAGAGGTAGATATAAAAAAGGTACAAGAGATGGTCAAAGTAAAAGACACCACACAACAACAAGATCAATATGAGAAGGAGAAGAAGGAAAAATAAGAGGAAACATGGTAAAAAGATGCAACAAGTTAGGCACAACAATAGGTGGAAGAAGCTACCAAAAAGAAAGATGAACATGATTAAGTCCTATGGCATTAACAAGTAGAGGCACAAGTATAGTCTTAGGCATAGGTCCACACTATGCAAGATCAAAAATAGAGGAATAAAGAAACAAGGAAGAATAAGAAAATAATCATAAGGAAGAAGACGAGGAAGAAGAAAGATAAAGAGGAATTTAAAGCGAAAAAGAGAAAATAACAAGAAAAATGAAGAGAGTAAGAAAAGAGAAGAGGAAGAAAAGAAGAATCAAGAAGAGAAAGAAAAAATAAGTAGGAGGAAGAAGAGTAGAGGAAGAAATAGGAGGAAGAGGTGAAATAGAAGACAACTAAGGATGTTGTGTAGTAAGTTAAGCTAGTGTTAGAGGACATATTGCAACAACAAGTATTAGTCATAACACATGCAAAAAATTAGTTTTCATAGCTTCCACTAGGAGGTGTCTGACTCTGGGATGTCCCAATAGTCACTACTTGGCACACCACCTTTTCCATTTTTCTAGACACCATGCCATGCCAAATCATAAGGAAGAAGATGAGAAGAAGAAAAAGGAGAAAGAGGAAGTTGAAGATAAAAGGAGAAAATAAAAAGAAAAAGGAAGAGAATAAGAAAAGAGAAGAGGAAGAAAATAAGAAGTAAGAAGATAAGGAAAAAATACGTAGGAGGAAGAAGAGTAGAGGAAGAAATAATAGGAAGAGGTGAAATAGAATACAATTGAGGATGTTTTGTAGCAAGTTAAGCTAGTAGATGAGGACATAGTGCAATAATAAGTATTAATCATAACACATGCAAAAACTTAGTTGTCATAGCATCCACTAGGAGGTGTCTAGCTTTGGGATGTCCCTATAGTCACTACTTGGCACACCACCTTTTCCCTTTTTCTAGACACCATGCCATGCCAAGATCTTACAGTGACAAAGAGCACATTAGACACTCTTCTAGTTAGGTAGGAGGCATCCTTGGATGTCACCTATCTGCCTTTGAATAAATAATTGGAGGGAACCATAGCACTCTAAGAATATATTATGCAAAAGGTAGCATCCCTAGAATAAGAGTGGGATCAAGCAAAGGCCAAGAATTTAAAACTAAGGGCATAAATTCATGAAGTAATAAAGGAAATTAAATATGCTTGTTTATATTTATCCTCCCAAGTGGTTAGATAAAAAGTCATGTTAGATCATAGTAGGCTAATGACGCTCATAACATATATTACTAATGATTGGTGTGCAACACAACAACTGCATGCATTGGAAACCTAGATTACAGTGTGAAAATGACACCATAAATTTGATTACTCCACTAGAGGAGTACCAAGGTATGATGGACATCTCAGCCCTTCAAGCACAACAACTCACACATAGTCTTTTGGATTAGAAACATCAACTTGACAATTCCCTATCTATCTCTAGCATAGACTTCAACATATCTACCACATCATGCATAACCATGCACACCCTAACTACATCAACCAATGAAACTAAAATTTCTCTCCAATAATAATTTAGTGCTTGTTATAATGTACACAATTAACTTCTAAGCTAGAAATAAGACATGATACAATGCATTTGAAAGGGAATATACAAATAAACATGTAGAAAATCTAGAATAATTGATTTTAGAATCTAAGTGAAGGTCACTAATACAAGGGTTAACCTAAGTGATGTGTATAATGATGAAGTGAAGGAACTCATCAGGAGTTATGCACCAATACATATCTTGATTTGCATGGTTCAGGAAGTCATGCTATATGGGGATGCATTTCAGACTGACTTGGCTCCATTCTAAAATGAGGTGACTTCAATTTTAAATGTTCCTATATACATGACACCCTCTAAACTCTAACAATAAATGACGTAATACATGACTACTTAGGCAAGGGTAAAGGATCCTTCTACCCAACCTTATTAGTGAGACAAGCAATTTTTGAAAGGAATTTTTGTACAATTTTGAATAGATTTTGTGTTGGTGATTATTAGTGAGACAAGCAAAGCTAGGATGGTTAAAAACCTATAAAGGGTGGCCACATAGTTATGATAATGTATTAAAAACCTAAAAGGGTGGTAGGTTAGTACAATGCTTAGTTTAAAACTCAAAAGGGCAGCTAAGTAATGCATAAGAGGTGAAAAGAAGAAATAATGCCTTGAGTGATTATTGTGATTCTTGTTAGTCCACCCAAATTTTCAAGATTATACCCTTAATACATTGATAGATGAACATGTGACATTGTCTCAAGAGGAGACAAAATTTTAAATCTAGGAAAGTGTTGGGAGAAGAAAACCAAATAAGAAAGCTACGTATGATATTCATTTGGATAGTCAGACATTATATATATATATATATATATATATATAATTATTATCTTGTGTATTTTGTCTTATCTTCTCATCTTTTGAAAGGATAGAAAATAAATAGTATCCTCATTTTGGATCTAATGTATAAGAATAATATGAATATTCAAGAACTAGAATGACTATAAATATGTATACTTGTATGAAGAAGATTGACTACTCCTTTACTGAGATCAATATATGCTATCTAGTTCATGGTTACCTATAAATTTCCTTGTGTTTATCTTTAGTTTTTGTTATCATGTTTAATGCTAAGGTTTAATCCATATTATAGGTATTATTAATGTTTTATATATCTAAATAACTCTTTGGTTAATCTGGTTCCTTGTGAGTGCACATTATTTGCCTTTATTATGCTTCCATTAACTATTAATTCATTGTTCTTCCCTATGTAGACTAAAAAAACTTATCTATCCTCATCCTTCACATGTTATATTAAAACAAGAACCTTTGTTAACACAAAAACTTAGTGAAAAGGGCTATGAAGAGACAGATTGAAGACAGAAGTGGGAGAGGCTTAATCATGGAAGAAAGAGAAGAGATATACTCTCTTTTAAATAACTATGATAGAAATAAGGTTAATTATTAAGGTATATTCCTATTATTGGTATTGTGTCATTGATATTTTCATTTATGTCAAAGTCAAAATGAATGTCATTAATGTCAAGGTCAGAATTAAGGTCATGCATGGTGAAGTGGTATGTGACAAATAAGTCTTATAACAAAAGAAAATTTAAAGAAAACCTATTATCTCTTTTTTGAGAGAGAATTTGAAGGAAACCTCATAATTATTTTTAGTTTGATGAAATGTCAAGGAAAAAATCAATATATAAGGCAAGCATATTGTTGAGCACTAGTCTTGAGTAGCCCAGACTATGACTATGAGAAGGTTTATGCATGAATCAAAGTGAATTTTGGTGAATTGTGACATTATATGAATAATAAGAGTGTATAAAGTTGTGTAATAATTATTAAGTTGTAGATAATCCTTCAAAATAGTTCCAAGGTTGGTTCTAAGGCTTAGTCCTTACATGAAGAGACCTAGTGAGAAGGCAGATGCTTGGTATTTGATGAGGTAAGCTGTCTATGGTTTGTGAGAAGGTGTGTGGTAGTGATAAATCTTGGTATGAGGTAATATGATATGAGAATGAAGTATTGAGAGGAGTTAAATAAGTTTCAAGGTGTGTTCAAGGTCTAAGCATGATTGGAAGTTCAAGGCCTACTGTGCAAAAAGACCTAGTGTGGTCTACTCAGGGGTCAATATTAGTTTCCAAGGTACCAAATATCATGATAGAATTTTTATATGTGTGATAGGGAATTTCAATGTTTTTTTACCAAGTCTAGGTCATATACTAAAGGAAAAATAATGACAACTTGTGTTGAAGTTTTTATGTACATAGAATGAGGTATGATAGACCTAATAAGGACTTTCTTATGCTTGTTTACATGTGAAACCTTTGCATGAGGATCCAATCATCTCATGGTATTTGAATATGGTTCTAAAATTAAATTTATTGGATTGGTTTTAGATTTTATGGAAATCCTTTATAAATGATTGCTAAGAATGAAAGGTAGTTTAAACCCTCCTAAAACCTTCATAATGACCCAATAGGAAAAATCTTGTTGGAAATGGATCATAATGGATTATATGAACTATTTTGATGATTTTATCTTTTATAGGACTCTCCTAGGTTTCTCTAGGTGACATTGGTCTATCATAAGAGTGTGTGGAAGTTATAGTAAACCCTTTGTTTCTCAAATTTTTGATGTTACAGGTAGGGTTGACCAAGCCAAATCATTAAAATTGCTAGAGGATGATGTTTTAGAATTTATTTTTGTGCCCATGTAAGTTTATAATCATGTTTTAGATATTAAATATGATAAATTGGTCATGGAAGATGACATATTGCTAAATAGGCCTAATGAGGAAGATAGTGATAAAACTAGATAAAAGTGAGAATGAGATTAGGGATGGGTTATGGTGGATTAGGGAAGGATAAAAATGCATGGGGTTATTTTCAACTACCTATATCTAATATACACCTTGATTATAATTTTTTAATATTCTCATATATAAGAAAAAATTTGTTATCAAAGTGGCATGTCTAACATAGTGAAGTTTGGGCAGGGTGAAGACATGAGATTGGTATGTAAGATGAATATTGATATTAAAACTTGTAATATATGTGTGTGTGTGTGTGTGTGTGTGTGTGTGTGTGTGTGTGTGTGTGTGTGTGTGTGTGTATTTTTTATATAATAATTATAAAGGATCATCTAAACACATTTTAAGTTCATAAAAGTGTCCCCATATGTGTTCTATGACTTGGTTATCATGACTATGTTTTTGGAGCTACAAGTAGTTAACTATGTAAGAGTGAGAATTATGTTCCTGAGTTTTTTCATAGATTTGAAGAATATATTGCTTATTAATTTTTTATATAAGTCTAATATTTTATTTTTAATTTATTTATATGCATGACAAACTTCTATGAATGTCTAAAACTTCAAAGAATATTGACTAGGTTTTTGGAACTTGTGTGCAGTTCTGAGTGAGGATATGAAGATGATAATTTTGAGGTATTTTTATCTATATTTTTAAATATAATGGAATTGGTGATTAAAATTATGTCATTTAATTTCTATTCATGTGATTTTTTTTTATATGTGTAAAATTTGAGTGTATGCATCATATTTTCAAGACAGACTTTATGGTAGTGGGAAGGCCTAATTACAAGTAGACCTAATTGTGTAGTTCAAGGAATGAAATAAGATAAATGGTGTTGGGGACCTAAGGTGAGTTTATTAGGGGGATAATTTAATCATTATTTAATTACTTCATCTATTTTTTAGTCTCATTATGTCCCAATGTGGTCAAGGTAAAATGTGTTCTTTGAGAAGGCCTAATTACATTTGGTCTCTATTAGGCTTAATGGTGGTTTTGGTCCTTATGGGTGGTGTCTGACCTACGTAGTGGGTTTTTAACTTGTGAAACATATGTATTGACCCATTAATAATTTGATTCAAGTATGTATATATGTTTTTTTACCAATGTGGGTGAGATCAAGAGTCAAGTATAAAGAGAAGGCATAATAAGCCTATTTGGGCTAGAAAGAGGAATTAGAGTGTAAGAAAATTAAAAAACACCTTGAGGAGCAAAATGAGGTCATGTATAAAATTATAGGGTAGTATAATATCATTCATTAACATCAATTAGAATTTATTCGTATGATAAGTAAGGTTATATGGCCTAACCTAGTCAAGAAAAAGGTTAATTAAGCGAAGTAGAAGAAGGGTAGATTAGCTTATTTGATTAGAGAGTTTTAAAGTGTTGAAGTAGTGATCTTGTGTTTATTGAGATACTATTAGATTTGCATCAGATATGTTTTCCTAATTTATGATAGTGTATAGAATATAGAAAGAGCTGAAGAAGAGGTCACCATTTGTTGGTTGAGCAATAAGGTATTGTGAAGGTGATCAAGTTGGTCTTGGTTGATTTAGTGTTTTATCAAGAGGGAGTGGGAGCTACCTTATAGGCTGGTGATTTTATAATTTTACTTCAAGTTTTTTATTTGGTTTTGAGTCACTTAGGGTGTTGGTTCCTCCTTTCAAGTTGGAGCTTGCTAAAGGACTATTTGAGTGGGTGCTTGACTAGTGAGGGGTTGGTTCTCCTTATGGGGTTGGTTCTCCTTATGGGGTTGGTGCCTCAAAAAATCTTGATTCATTACTTATAGGACTATATTACAATATATGTGTCAATGGTTTCTATCCCCCATGAGTTTTTCCCACATATCTCTATTGTTCTTATTCTATTTTCTTTCATAGATGCTTGTATATACATTGGTTAATGTATGCGAATGAATGATTTATGGATAATAACTAAAATTAAAGGATTATTTTAAGGTAATTAATTAACCCCCATATCTCAATAGTTATACACCTAACATGTGTTATTATATCTAGTCCTGATAAGGATTCCTAATATCCTAAAGTATATCCTAAGCAAGCAAAGTTGGCTAGCTAAAAACAAGGTGGTTTTTATACAAGCAAGGCTCCATTGTTTAATGGATCTAATTATTTTTTGGGAGTGTCAGGATGAGGACATATTTTATGTCTCAAGGTAATAATTTTTGGAAATAAATTTTGGATGGATATACTACACCCCATATTCCTCTTATAAATACAATAGGGAAGAAATCTAGTGACAACAATTCAAAAACTAAGAATGGTATTATGTGTGGCCTATCCAAGGTTGAACTTGTGAAGGTAATACATTATATGCCTATAAAATAAATGTGGAAAAAGCTTAAGACTATCCATGAGGGAGACTCCAAGGTCATGTTGGCTATGTTTTAAACCCATAAAAGATATTTTGAAATCCTAAGGATGAATTAAGATGAAACCATTACAACCTACTTGTTGAGGATTGATGAAGTGGTCAACATAATAATAGGCCTAGGTGAAGAATTGAAAGAATATACTATTATTCAAAAGTTTTTGAGATATATAACTCCAAAGTTTTATTATAAATTATTTGTTGTTAATGTGATGCAATATCTAGACAAGATAAAGATGGATGGACTTCATGGCACCCTAACAACCTATGAGATGAGGACAAGTGAAGGAATACATATAAAGAAGGAAGCTACATTAAATATAGAAAAGAATTCAAAGGATAAGAAGACACAAGGTATTAAAATCAAAGATAATGATGTATTTTATATTTATGATGGTGAGTTGATAGCTATGTTTGTAATAAAGTTGA
Source organism: Torreya grandis (assembly GCA_037957365.1). Classification (NCBI taxonomy): domain Eukaryota; kingdom Viridiplantae; phylum Streptophyta; class Pinopsida; order Cupressales; family Taxaceae; genus Torreya; species Torreya grandis. The sequence goes on along the minus strand of JARHVA010000199.1, from coordinate 6,627,888 downwards.
AAAATAGTTCAGGTAACTACAAGGTTAAGCTACCCTTTGAATGATTTAATTATGGAGAGATTGTACACTTTGATGAAAAGTTACCTCATAAGCATAAGGCAAATGATTATGAAGGGAATTATGAATGTCATGATGATGATAAAAAATCCTATAGGTCTTATGAGAGAAAGAAAATCTTCATAAGATATGATGACAAGAAAAAGTTTTTTAAGAACAAAATAAGCCTTTACACCAAGGAAGATTGAAAATAATCTAATGAGAGTGAGAGAAATGATTCAAAGAGTGAACATGAAGGTGATGGTCCTAATGTCAATGAAGTATTCTTTATGGATGAGGAATCAATCTTTTCAAATCAAGAAAAGTCCTTATGTATTGGAGGAGCTATTGGTGATTTAGATGAAGAATAATATAAGGTGGACTTTGAGGTTGAGTTGATGAATTATCTATAAGATTGAAGATGGTGAAGAATAAGAATAGGGTGATGAGATATTTTTTCAATTAATATGAGGAGCAAATCAACTTGTTTGAATTAATATTAAGCAACAACTCTAAGGAAAAAGAGGAAATAGTCAAATAGGTGGAGACTCAACTTGAGATTGTGACTAAAATCCTAAAGGATAAAGAAGAAGAATGTTCAAGGTATGTAACTAAAGTGGATTACTTGAGAGATAAATTAGATCAGACATCAAGAAAGGTATGTAACTAAAGTAGATTACATGAGAGCTCAATTGGATCAAACATCAAGAAAGGTTAAGTCCTTTATGAAATTTGAAAAGAGTACTAATAAACTAGACAACATATTGAGTAGTCAAAAGATTGATAATGAAAAAAAAGGTCTTTGATTTAATTAAGACCAAAATAAGAACACTAATGTAATCAATAATGTCAATGGTCAATCAAGGAATGATGGTGTTGGTAGAATGAAGACTAATCCTATTAGGTAGCTTAATGTTATAAGGTATGATAATCCTTTCAATGGCTATTGTTATTCATGTAACCAATTTTGTCATAGAGAAAGGCACTATAGAAGGCCCTCCAAGAATGAATATGCATGGAAATGTGAGGATTGTCATCAATAAAGATGTATGGATCATGGTGTGTTTCCATCAAGAGGAATAGTGTGTTTTAATTTTCAAAAGGTTGGGCATATTTCAAAGTACTATAATCATGGATTCTCAATCCAAAACAAGAAAGTTGAGACCCATATAATGCAAGAAAGAAGACAATACAATGAGTAGAAACCAAAGGTATCTAAGGAAAATAATGACTAATTCATAAGTCCAAGTGGACTGTTTCCCATGGTGGAGCATAGTTTAGAGTAAAGGAGTGTCAATAATTCTCCCTATCAGATCAGATTATGGATGTAGAAATCAATTTGAATAGACCAAGGCATGATGGTGTTCAAATGGATGTTTAATAATTCAAGCATAAAAGGATCATGAAAAAAGTTCATTCTATTAAAGACGTGGATATCTAGGAATATCCTAAGTTTATTTTGTTTTAGTACTTAAGAGAGAAGAGGTAACTCCATTAGGATTCATGGAATCACTCAACTAGTGATCAAAATCATGAAAGATGCTTTGTATTAGAGGGATTTTTGTGTTTTTTGTTGACATTTAGATCCAAGGTTTAGTCAAGAGTATACTAGAGGTGTGATAACAAGACATGGGTCACAAAGAGTTTGTATGATGACTTGATCAAACCAAGACATAGTCCTGATATTATCTAAATATCTCATAGAGATAATGGGAGCCAATAATTATCCAAGATTATATTGTTCCAGGTCTAAGAATCATATAGTTACCAAGAAGATAACCCTTTGTCATTAATGTCAAATGGGTAGAGTTCCATTTTGGGAGTAAGATCAATTTGAAGAAGATACATCTTAGGGAGATGTGAATGATAAGATTTGTTTAAGTGTTTTCCATCAATGAAAAATAGGGAGATTATTGAGGTATGTTCTTATTTTTGATATTGTGGCATTGATGTCAAAGTCAAGATATATGTCATTAATGTCAAGGTCAAAATTGAGGCCATCCATGGTGAAGTGGTATGTGACAAAGAGGCATTATGAAGAAATAATATTTGAAGGAAACCTAATGTATTTATATTGAAATAGAATTTGAAAGAAATTTGGTAATTCTTCTAAGGTTGATGACATGTTAAGGTCAAGTTCAAGATACAAGGTAAGCATATTGTTGAGAACTAGTCTTGAGAATCCTAGACTAGCTCTATAAGAAGGTTTATATATGAAGTATAGTGATGTTTGGTTAATTGTGATAGTAAAGGAATAATAAGAGATAATTTTTTTTAAACATGAGAAAGAGGTAAGAAGAAGCGTTCAAAAAAGTTTCAAGGTCAGTTTTAAGGCTTAGTCCTTACATAAAGAGACCTAGTGAGAAGGCACATGTTTGGTAACATGATGAAGTAAGCTATTTAATGATTGTGAGAATGTGTGTGGAAGTGGTTAATATTGGTATGATTTCATATGAGATAATAATGAGGTATTAAGATTAGTAAAATAACTTTCAAGGTGTGTTAAAGGTGTAAGTGAGACTGATAGTTTAAGGCCTAATGTGTAAAGAGACCTACTGCAGCCTAATCAGGGGACAAGATCAATTTTCAAGGTACCAAATCTCATGAGATAATTATCAGATATGTTATAGGTTTTTTAAAGTTTTTTTACCAAGTCTAAGGTCATAACCTAAAGGAAAAAGCATGAAAACTTGTGTTGAGGTTTTGTGTGCATAGAAAGAGGTGTTATAGACTTGAGAATGACCTTCTTATGCTCTTTAGAATGTGCAAACTTTTCATTTTGATCCAAGTATCTCATGATAGTTTTTTAAGGGTCCTAGATTAAATTTCTTGGCATTGGTTTTAGATTTGAGGGTCAATCCTTTATGAATGATTGTTAAGAATGGAAAGTAGTCTAAATCCTCCCAAAACCCTCATAATGACCTGATAGGAAATATATTATTGGAAATGGATTATAATGGATTAAGTAAATTATTTTTATGATTATATAATGTATATTAATCTCCTAGTTTTCTCCAGGTGTCATTAGTTTGTCAAAAGAGTGAGTGAAAGCTACAAGAAACCCCTCATTTTAAAAATTATTAATGTTTTGGGTAGGGTTAACTAGTCAAAACATGTAAATGGTTTGAGGATTATGTTTGAGACTTGTATTTTGTTTTTATGTAAGTTTATTATCAGGTTTTAGACCTTAAAAATACTAAACTGGTCATGGAAGTTGACCTGTCACTAAATAGGCCTAATGAAGGAGATAGTGAAAAAACTAGAATGAGATTAGGGATGGGTTACAAGGGATTAGGAATGGACCCAAATGTATGGGGTTATTTTTCAAGACCTATATATCAATATCCCTTTATTATAAGTTTTTAATATTTTCATAGACAATTAAATTTTTTTCTCAATGTGACTTATCTAACATAGTGAAGTCTGTGTAAGGTGAAGACATGAGATTGGTCTATAAGACCAATATTGATATTGAACCTTATAATATATCTATTTAAATATGTTATAATGATTTTAAAGTATCATATTAACTCATTAAAAGTTTTTAAAAGTGTTTATATATGTTTTTTAATACTTGGTTTTCATGATTGTGTTTTTAGAGCTATAGGTAGTTTTCTGTGTGTGAGTGAGAATGATGTTCTTGAGTCTTTTTGCATAGAGTTTAAGAATCCATTACACATTAAGTTTTTATATATGTATAATATTTTATTTTTAATTTATTTATATTCATTATAAACTCTTATGAAGGTTTTCAAATTTAAATACTCTTGATTAGGTGTTTGGAACCTATGTGCAGTTTTAAGTGAGCATATGAAGATGACCAGTTTGAGGTCTTTTACCTTATATTGTGAAATATAATTGAATTATTAATGACAATAAGTTCATGCAGGTTATATCCATGTGATTTTTTATTTGGGTTATGTGTAAAATTATAGTGTATGCATCATATTTTTAAGATAGACTTTGTGGCAGTGAGAAGGCCTAATTATGAGTAAACCTAATTGTATAGTTCAAGGAGTGAAATGATCTAAATGGTGTTGGAAACATAAAAAGAGTTTATAAGGGATATAATTGAATAATTTATGAATTTTTTTCACCATTTTTATATTCTCATGGTGTTTCAAGGTGGTTAAGGTGAAATGTGTGCTTTGAGAAGGCCTAATTGCATTAGGTCTTTATTAGGCCTAATGGTGGTTTTGGTCCTTATCGGTGGTGAAAGACCTATGTAGTGGGTGTTTCACTTATGAAAAATATTTATTTAAATATTATAATGGTGATCCAAATATGGATATATGTTTTTATAACCAAGGTGGGTGATATCAAGAGTCAATTATAAAAAGATGGTATAATAGGCCTATTTGGGTTAAAAAGAAGAATGAGAGTGAAAGTGAATAAAAGATCACCTTGAGGAGAAGAAGGAGGTTATTTATAAAATAATATGGGAGTATATTATTATTTATTAACATGAATTAGAATTTATGAGTATTATAAGTAAGATCATATAACCTAACCTAGTAAAAAAAGGGTTAATTGAGTGAAGTAGAATGGCAAATTTGCTTGTTTGAAGAAGGTAGTTTTAGAGTGTTGAAGGAATGATATTATGTTGATTGATAGAATATAAAATTTACATCATAGATGTGTTATTTATGTATTATAGTGGATAGATGAGATAAATATTTGAATAAGAGGTCACCATATATTGGTTGAGTAACAAGGTGTTATGAAGGTGATCAAGTTGGTCTTGGTTGAGTTGGTGTTTTGTTAAGAGGGAGTGAGAGATAAATAATTGGTTTGTGATTTAATAGGTTTCATTGAAATTTTTGAGTTTTTTTTTGGTCACTTAGGGGGGTTATGTCTCCTTATAGAATGGAACTTGTTAAGGACTAGTTAAGTTGGTACTTAACTCGTGAGGGGTTGGTGCCTCACTAGATATTTATTCATTGATTATAAGACTAGTCCAAGCTATGTTTAATTGGGTTTTATCCCCCAAGATGGTTTATCACATATGTATTATGTTATTATGTTATTTTATTACATAGATGTTTATTTATACATTGGTTAATGTATGTATGTGAATGAATGTTTTATGAATACTAAGTGAAATTGAAGGACTGTTTTAAGGTAATTGATTCACCGCCACCCCCCCCACTCTTAGTTTTTTTAAATAAAATAGTCATTACCCAAAATCAATATTATCCATTCCTACATGGTTATGCACACTAAAGCAATATTATCCATTCATGAGAGAATGTAGCTGGATATAAAGGAACTAAAAGAAGAAATGGAGACTCTTAGAGAGAAATAATAGGTAATAAAAGTTCCATATAACATAAATTAGGATGGACAAAATTTTTCACCAAGGTTATATAAATATTTGGATACTATTCATTCTTTGAGAGTCCAATCAGATCGATATTTAACTTCAATAATAAAATTATTTAAACTTTCTAGATAAGATGAAAATAAATTTAATTTGTTGGTGTTGTACACTCATAATATGGCATTCAACCACTTAAAATTGATAACCCCTTTAGAGGTAGCTAATATATTTAATTTAGATATCATAAGAACTTAATAGGCTAAGGATTGGGTGAGTACTTCTAAATCTTTAGTGAATAAGCTTATAGAATAGGAAAATTAAGTAATGTGAATTTTGGATGAAATAGAATTAACAAGAACTTGAGATAACACTAGAAAGTTATTAGATCAAGATATTTTTGATTAGAGGATTAAACAAGATTTTTAAAGGACTGAGTCTATAGGACATTGAAGCAAATTTAAGTACAATGAGGAAGAAGGCAACATAATTGGATGTCTTTTGGGTTAGATTTAGAGCCACCAAGATAAAGCATATAAGGTTGATGGAACATATAGATAGGGTAACCAGACCTCATCTCCTTGATATACACATAATTCAGTCAGAACATGTTAAAGCATACAAACATTATAAAGAGTTTGACACCAAGAAGAATGCATAATTGGCATAACCCACTAGTTTTACTACTTAGACCCCACCTATATTGCTAGTTACAACACCATAATCAACTTCAATCCCTCCTAGATCAGTGAGTGACCCAATGCCACCTCTTAGTTTAGATCCAATTATAAATCAAGTCTAAGATATGAGTTCATAACTAGAAATAACAATTTCAACTCTAGTTTATAGCACAACTCTAATTAAAAATTTAGTTCCAATAACAACAATAAAAAGTGTCACGAAAGAGCTAATTTAACCTTAGTCAAATGTTTTTTTTTGTATATATTTACATGTAATGTTTTAAAATGGATATTTAAGTCCTATTATGTCCATGTTGTAATTAAATAAAAAGTTTTTGATAGAATTCACATATTGCATGTCTAATACAATATATAAGTTATAACATGCATTAGAACATATGGTCTAGTTATCATGATGTAATGAAAGTTTGGATATACTTGAAGGATGAGGCAACCCCTTCCCTAAGTCATTTAAATACATGTAAACCCCTCTTTTCAAAGGGTGAAAGTTATGATAAATATATATGAAGAGATCAAGATATTGATTGTCATGAAACTATGTTTGTTCTTTCTTTTTTTCTTTTTATGGTAATTATTGAACATTGTCATTGATTAAGGGGGAGATTCTTGAGCATTGCCATTGATTATTGAGTTTTTATTAGTGTTTTCATTGATTTCAATATAATTACATTGATGTAAAAGGTTATATTTAAGTTTCATGGTCAATTAAGATTTGAGGTATGTGTATGATAAGTTCTTAAGCCACTATAGTGAGTATTGTTGTTTTATGAGAGTAGTGATGTGAGAGTACTGCTTGAAGAGTGTTAGTAATATCATTGAGAATTAGAATATGTATAGGTTAGTATGTTAAGTTTAAATTAACTTTAAAATATTTTTCTAGACCTTGTGAGAAGGTATGTTTAGGTATCATGATGAAATGAGTGAGCTTTGAAGAAGAATTTGTATGCTCTAAAGATCTATGTAATAAGCTCCCAAGATGCTCTGAATAAGATATTAAGGTCCTTAGTGATGCTCCAAATAATGATTGATAGTGTTTGAGAAGGAGAGAGGTTGTTTGATTTTGTACATGAAGTTTGGATGGATTTGTAATTGATTAATAGGTCAGCTCTGAAGATCTATGTATGCAACTCTAAAGATGATATGAAGATCTTAGTCAAGCTTTGAAGATATATAAATAGCTTTGAAGATGCTCCAAGTGAGCCACAAAGATTATATATTGAAAATATGAATAAGAGTTAGTGTATGAGATTTATTGATCATACACAAGATGCATTAGAACATAAGAAAGTTTCAAGGCAAAGTCTACAGGGATAAGTACTTCAATCTAAATCTATAGCTAAACTACTTCTAGATTCTACTTGGCCTAATGAGGCACTATGAGTTATTGAAAAGAAACATGAAGAATTTTTTAATAGTATTTAATCATGATAAGAGATTTAATGGCTATATATTAAGTGTTGAGAGCTTAGATAGTTTTTATAAGGTCAGTTTCAAGACCAAATTTGACTAGTAAGTCAAGGCCTAGAAAGAAAGAAGAGATATGGTGACTATATGAGGTTTCATGATAAATTTCCATGATATGGTGAGTATGTGATCATTTAAATAGGTGATTCAAGTTATTTTTATCATGTACATTAAGTTTTAGGTCATGTTTTGTGAGAAAATGATTTAAAAATGTTTCAGGGTTTCTCGAGTGCTCATTGGTATATGCAACATCTACATGAGGATATAATATGTTCATAGTAGATGAGGAAGGATTGTATCTCAACTTTTTAAGAATTGGTTTCTAGAAAGAGGATCTAACTTTTATGAATGATTTTTAAGATTGGAAGATGGTCTAAATCCTTATAGAACCCTAACAATGACCTAATGTTGAATATATTGTTTGAAAGAGATTGGAATGGTTTGGTATGGTAAGATAAGTGATTGGAGGTTGAATTAAACTCTCTCAATCATCTCTAAATATGATTGATTTTTTAGTTGAGTGAGCATACCTTATATGAAAGTTCTTGTGTCTCAAAAACTTGTTAAAGTAGGTAAATTTGACTAGGCCAATATTGATAATTGGATGAAGATAAAATTAAGAGACTTTTAGTTATTGTACATGAAGGTTTATGGATAAGTTCTAGATCTCAGGTGTGCAAAGTTGGTGATCTCAATTAACCAGTTGCTAACAGATAGTAATAAAATCAAGTAGATATGAAGAGATGATTCCTAATATGTTTTCATGTAAGAGTGATGCATTGAATTTCATGATGATGTTACTTGGGACTTGAATAATCTATCCATGTTTTTTATAATCTTTTAAGTTAGTGTAAGAGGTTGGAACATTGAAGCTAAAATGGCTTGTCTAGCTGAGTAGAGTCTATCAGAGAATAGTCAATAAATTGGTCTATAAGACCAATAGTTTTCATTACATCTAATGATCTATTTGATGGAGGTTGATATAATTATTATATAAGATATTTTTCATGCATTGAAATACATTGAGTGTGTTCAGTCAAGTGAGATAATTTCATGTTTCCTTGACTATGTTTTGAAGTCAATTGGTAGTTCTAAGTGAGCATTTTATAGAGAAGAGTTTGAGCCTATATGCCCTACATTGAAGAATATTATTAAGTGTGTGATGAAATTAAGGTCATTAGGTTTTTTTCTATGTAAAATTTTTCCATGGTTTTTTGATAAATTTGATTTTATGCCTCAGTTGTTCAAGACAGAGTTTTTGTATATGCATAGGCCTTTTATGAATAGTGATTTGAGAAGGGGTTCAAATGGTTATTGGACTTTAAATGCGTTATATACATAAATTTAGGTTGGATAAGGTCTATTAGAGTGTAATATGATGTTTCCCTATCATGTGAGGTGTTTAAATATGCTTAAAGAAAGATCAAAGGGTAAGGTATTGTTAAGAAGACCTTTTAGGTCTCCATAAAGACTAAAAGAGGAGTAAGGGATAATTGAGATATGGCTGACATATTGTATTGAATTATTCATGATTAAGGTAATACATATTCATGGCTGACCTAATTTATTTGAATGTGTGGCTAACTAAGAAGGATATGATCAAGTGACTTGTATTAAAACAAGGTAGTTTAGGTGTATTTGGGGATGCTTAGAGAGAATAAAGAAGTGAATGATATAGATCATTGGTGAGCATAAGGAGGTCATGAAGAACATTAGATAAGTTTCATGAATATCTAACATATGTTTTTAATTTGAGGATCAAGGTTATAAAATATAATCAAGCCATAAATAGGGATAATTGAGTGAAGATGGATATAATCCAGTTTAAGAGGGATAAAAGTGAGTGAAGAGATGAAGGAGAAGATCATCATCTATTATGTGAAAAAAAATTGTTTTGAAGTTGATCAATTATTTCAAGTTGCTAAGTTGGTGTTGATTCATCTAGGGGTATGGTTCTTCATTGAATTGGGTTCTTGTTAAAGTCTAACTAAGTTAGTGCTAAGCTAGTTGGGGTTAGTGATCCATGTGAAGTAGATGTTTCACTATAGATTGATGTTTGTCTTATAAGACTATATTCCATTTGATTCATTAGTGATTTTTCTTCCCTTTAAGGTTTTTCCATGTATATGGTGTGTTTATGTGTTTCATGTTATTATGATTCAATGCTTATGATTTCTAAGATGTATATGCTTGTTAGAATGGTTTGTGTTTGATTAAATGGAATTGAATGGAATGTTCTGAAGACTAATTCACCCCATCTCAGTCATTATCCTTCTAAAAATTGGTATCAAAGCCTAGTCCTTTATGACAAAATCTAATAGATTGAAGGAGATCCTAATAAGCATAATATGTCTTATGATCAACAAGGAATAAACATGTATGATGAATAAGTATTATATGACAATGAAGAAGGAGAATCCAAATTTAACCTTAAAACTGAACTCATAAAAACCCTTGATGATTTGAAGAATCAAAAGAATATTATCACTAATGTCAATAGTCAGTTAGAATATATCAACACAATGTTCAAATCAAAATAATTTGAGTATAACCTATTGAAGGACAAAATGAGCAAGTTCAAGAGAGAACATGAAAAGTCAAAATAATTGAATAATAACAAAAAACCAATTAGGTATCCCAATGCAATAAAGGATAAGTAATATTGGAATAATGGTAAGTATAATAATGTTATTTATTACATCTATCATAATACAAGACACATTTCAAGATTCCTTTCTAATAAATTGAAAGGACTACAAGATTCAACAAGACACATGAATCTCCTAGAATGCAAAAAAAAAAAAAGATCAAACATTGGTATGGAATCCAAAGAAAGTTAGGATGGATAATATTGATTGCAAGAAGTAAAATGGACCATTTAATAAAGAGGAATAGAAAACTAAAGAAGATTCTATTCTAGCTCAGACTAACTTTCACATTCAAGATGAAGGCATGAAATGGTATATAGAAAGTGGTTTCTCAAGCCACATGATAGGAGATAGAAATAATATTGTCTCATTAAATAAGAATTATAAAATAATAATGATTTTTAGAGATAAAAAAAATACTAATATAGTTGGTAAGGGTGTCTTGAGTTTGGATAATAGAAATACTAAGACCCAAAATATGTTGTATGTGGAAGGTTTGAAGCATAACCTACTTAGTGTAATTAAAATGCACAAACAAGGACACACACTAACCATTTTTTGGGCCCCTTATTTTAGTTAATATAATATTGATGTTATAATTATAAAAACATTAGTGTGAGGAATAATTTTTCAAGATTACGTCCGTTTGGCATTTTGGCACTAGCTGTAGGGATCAATACATACCTAGCACCAGTTAGTAGGTGGATAACCAATTATAATATTCTCAAGGCATATTATAGGTTTGGAGATACATGGTAACTAAAATTTTAAGGCTTCAAGGTGATGGAACCATTGGGAATGATTACAAAGGCTCTAGCTTGGCACTCAACATGCATATTCCACCTTGGTAGAATTGTTCCTAGTAATCTATAAAAGGATCTCAAACCTGTGAAGAAAATGATGCAATAATAATGTATCAAATCTATAGTAAATTGTAATTTTATCTTCATTCATGCATCTATAATCCATTAAATTATGCTTAGCATGGACACCATGATGGATCCATTTTCATCACCCAAGCTCTCTTATGAGCCTCTGGGCCATTAAATAGTATAAACTTGAATGTGTTTCCTGATATAAACTTTGTATTATTTAAGATTTCATAAATGATGATGAATGTTGCATAAAATTGATCTTGATATAGTTTATTCATCTTTGATATTGCTATTTGAATGCATAATGATTATAATGCTATAATTTCCATACATTTATGCAAAAAATGTTTTTAATGAGCTTGTGATTCATGATGTTAATGACATCCCTATAGTAGATGATGATTTTAGTCATCAATTTTGTAAATAATAAGTATATAAAGCCCATGTGCCAATTTTTTATACCCTTGATAAGAAGCACAAGCTTAGTATGAACACTTAAAGTGAAATTAACCCCTTAACCCTTCAAGTGCTGATATGATGTTAAGATTAGCTTAACAAAAGTCTATGCCCTTATGAATCTAGAACTAGTACACAAAAAGGCTTGCACTTATAGGTAATCAAGATTAGTGCATGGAAGGATTGTACCTATTAATATTTTTAAATCCTTCTCTCAAATGACTAAGTCTCATAATTAATGTCTTGTACCATGGCACAACTATCCTAATGTGGGTCTTAGTTATTTATTAGTTGTGTTTTGGGTGAGTGCATAAGGCCTATGACTTATGTGAGTGATTTCAATATAGATGAGGGTAAAATGTTAAGCATAGAGGGAATATACCATGTTTTCACCTAAGTTTAATAAGTCCAAAACTTACTAAGATAACTTTGTGTGCTCTTTTCTACAATATTTTGGTTTTATTGTCAGGACCCATGTTAAATTTTATTATTTCAATGGTTTGGTAGAATGATGTAATAACTCTCCCTCAAAAACATTAAATATTTGTTGTGATAGGTGAAATATTTATTTTCACTAAAGCATCCAACCTGTAGAGGATAAAAGTTGAGAAAGTGGGTTTAAAAAAACCTATTTAATGCTCTATATGAGGTATATTTTTGTGAATTGCCTAAGCATGTGTACTAGTGGTTGGTTACATATTTAAACCACATAAGATGATGCTATAAAAATCACTATAAATGGATGAAGGAGAACCTAAAGAGGATTGATACCCTATATGCCACTTGGACTAGAGTAGTAGATAAATGGTGGCAAGGAGTGTCGAACAACTACATGTTTGAGTTCATAGTTTCAACATACTTATGCCCTGAGGAAATAGAGTACCAATTTTTACATGAACTTAGAGGCATGTTTGTGAATGAATTTAGTGTATATATTAAAAATCTAATGGTGTATTTATGGCTTTGAAAATTTGGGGATGGAAGGCTAAAGTCATTTTACATATGAACATCATAAAGGGGGAGAAAGGGATGTGTAGGTGAGGAATAATGGAAGGGGATGAGAAGATTGACACCTCAGAGCTTAGGAGATAGACTTATAATAAGATATGTTATGTATTGATAAAACATATAGAACTTATAAGTGTCGAGTGAACCTATAGTGAGTAGGAAGGGCATGGAGAAAGATCTCTTGAAATACAATAGTGCAAGGATGAGAGATGCAATGAAGTGATGGATCATGGTCAACACTTCATAAGTGTAGAATTCACTAGGTTCCTACAAGATTTGGTTACTAGAGATATGCTTGATGTGCTTACCCCCTTTGAACCTATGATTCATGATTATACACTAGATCCCCCACTTGAAGAAAGTATAGAGTGATAATTGACTCTGTTGATGTGGATCTTATATGTTTTACAAATTTAGAGTGATAATTGACTCTGTTGAGGAGTTTGAATAGTAAAGAATCACCATGCTTAAAATGATTACCTAAGGACTCCTAGAAAGCAGGCACTTATATGATGCAAAGTTAAAAACTATCCTTTCCAAGCTCAAATATGATATTCACCCTTCCCATCATGTGAAGTGTTTCATTGGAGAGCTAATCATGCCATTATAAATAACACTTTCCATGAAAACTTTTACAAACCCTCATGAAGCATTTGAAGCCACAATTAGAGCTGAGGTATTTAAAATCACCAATACTAGGATTAACCCACTGATGAAATCTCAAATTGAATCCATGGCATACCAAATTCAAAAACATATTGCTAGCTCATTTTAAGATGCTCTAAGTGGATTATGGTGCACTAATTGTGAAATTAAAAGCCATAATAGGAATAATTACCCTTAAAGGAATATGTGCACATTGATTCTAAGTTATAAAGTCTATTGAGAGTTACATGATGGTTGTAATTTCCCTTTATTTTAACACACTATCTAAGTCAATACAACCATCTATTATCTAATGTGTGACGATTACACCCATACCACTACTGATTGTCAAGTGATTGATGAGATATGTGAGAAGATAGAAAAAAGCATAAGGTAGGCCATTATAGAAATTAAATGGTAGGATAACCAAGGAAATTAAGGATAAAGTAAATATAATATAGTATTTTGGATGTAACAAGGTGCTAGAGGGTGAGCTAGAGGATGTGGTGGTGGAAGGTTCCCACCCCATTCATAGTAAAAGTGTGGATTGATAAAGCATTATTAGCATGATTGCCCTACACATCCCAGATGTGGGTATTATTGAGGGCCCCATAAGGTTGAGTAATTCCTTGACTTGTAAAAAAATTTGACCTAAGGTAGGCTTGGCATAGAAAAGCACACCATTTGATTAGACATGAGCCAAAAATAGAAAAATAGACCCCAAAGGTGCAACTAACCTACACAAAGATAGTTAAAGTACAAGAGACTAATTACAGTGGATTCACCACTTAGCCACCAATTTTATTAAGTACCTAATTTATGATTATAATATTGGGATAAGGATCACACTAAGAGCATATCATGTCCTAAACTCAAATCTATGCCTTACCTAGACCTAGTACATCAAAAACATGTATTGTATGAGGCTATGAGTGTCATCCAAAACTTGTAAGTGGAGCTCTAATTAGATCAAGATATAGAAACATAGGCTACTACCTCTCAAAATAATGAGGATAGTTAGGAAGTTGAGATAGAATAATTAATAGAGATCTTACACATTAAAAATAGAGGGAATGTTGATCTTATTAAAAAATTAATCTTGGAGTATGTGCGTCAAAATCTAGTTGAAGTCATTATGCCACACATGGAGAGGGAAAAATAGGTTTAATACACAAAATTCTAAGTATGACTAAGAAATCCTTGTGAATCCAACTATTTATGGATGATTTATCTATGATGTCCTTGTATACACAGGTGTTGAGGTCAAAATCTTAACCAAGAATGCCTAGGAGAAAATGGGTAGGCTAGCCTTGAGGACTTCCCCTCATGTAATTTTCATGGCCAATAAGACATGATCATAGCCTATTATAATTATAAAGAGTTTATTTTTAGAAATTATGGGTACCTAATTTTTTACTCACTTTTAAGTAATTAAGTTAGAAAAATAGGAAAACTACCCGATGCTTCTAGGAAGGACTTTATGTTATGTGAATGATGAAAATATGCACTTTAAGAGGCATTACATAACATTTAATAATGGAAATGAGATTTTAGTTATACCCTTTTGAAAAGACCAAGGACCCCTTATGTCAGGAGTGTGGACTTGAGGGTAAGATCAACCACATATATAACATCATGGTGTAAGGCATCAATACTCATAACCCTAATGACCAAGGAGTACTCTCCTAAGAAGATGGATAATAATCCTTGAACACCACCAATGTTTCTTGTGACTATTGGGTCAAGGAATCATATGAGACCATTGGTCAAAGGTACTGATTAGTACACATGAAGGTGCCAAAATTAATAAAGATAAGCTAGGTCTGGATTAACTGCACTTTGAAAATATGTGTCCCTTGTGCAAATAAGAAGGGAAAGAGAGTGTTTTTATTAAGTAAAGGTAAACTTTTAGCACTCCCAAGATATGAGGGGAAAAATCTAATAGAAAAGTATGTCAGTGACCTTGAATCATGCATCCTAAAAGAGAGATAAAATGGGTACACTAGTGTATACATTGAAGAGCACTAACACTTCTTGGTGGGAAATGAAAAGGCCTAGCATTCCAACTTGGAAATATGTGAAGGTAGATATTTTAACTATATTTGGAAAGAGTAATGAGGACTTGGACATCTCAACCTACTCTAGTGACTCTTACCCTATAGTGCATGTGAACCTTTACAAAGAAACATGGACTATCTATGGTAAAAATGCCCCAAGGAACCTATGGGTACATACCTTATATAAAATCTTAAATATGTGTGTCTGGGCATGGTAAGTTTTCAATGAGATGAAACATGATATAGACAACTAAAATGCACTTAAGGAGTGGTTTATTCACACTTTCTCCTTTTCTTTACAAAACCTTTAACTGATTGAGCCACTATAGGTAGTTTGAAATTCAGTGTTTGAGGACACTATAATATTAGAGGAGAACCTAAAAGACATATTTGGTGAAAAAGGGTTGGTGGTCCTACCTTTATTTTAATATCAAACCCTCAATAGTTACTCTAGTGAGAAGGATGATGAGACATGGAAGGCATGTAACTGAACATCTTTAATAGGTAAAAGGAAACTCATGCACCAAGTTGAGGATAACACCCCTAAAGAAGAATACCCTACCTTCCTATGGATAAAAACAATTGAGGGTAGTAGACAAGTCAAGGATTCACCTCAAGAGAATAATAAACCCTA
The DNA here is from genome assembly GCA_037957365.1 of Torreya grandis. Taxonomy (NCBI): domain Eukaryota; kingdom Viridiplantae; phylum Streptophyta; class Pinopsida; order Cupressales; family Taxaceae; genus Torreya; species Torreya grandis. The sequence continues at coordinate 6,612,047 of JARHVA010000199.1, read as the reverse complement.
TCACACACCACTAAAAACTACCAAGGTAGATATCATCTCAGAAGGGGAACTAAAGATTGATACTCTCAGTGCCTATTGGTATTGGTGCATATTATTGATCTCCTTAAGGAATTAAAAGACTTATTCCCTTGGAAATATTGATATGTCAATGACACACACCCATCCCTCATGAAAATGAATATCAATTTAGTCAAGGGTGTAAGACCTCTCAAGAAGTGACCTTATAGTATGAACCCCAATCTTCACACCAAGGTCAAAATAGAGATTGATCATATACTAGCTATAGGCATCATCTATTCTATATAATAATTTGAATGGGTCGACCCCATGGTCATCAACATCAATAAGGATGGGCACATATAGATTTGTGTTTACTATATATTATTGAATGCCACCTATGTAATTGACCCCTTTCTAACTTCATTCACCAATGAAGTCTTAGATAGAATCACAGGTTGTGAGATATACATTTCCACTTATGGGTTCTTAGGATACCATTAAGTCTAGATGAAGGAGGACAAGCCCAAAACTACCTTTATGATATAATAGGGTTATTTTGTATACAATGTGATACACTTTGGATTGAATAATATGCCAACCATATTCTCCCTAATGGTGATCACCACCTTCAAGGACATAATCAAAAAAGTTCCTCTAAGTATACTTAGATGACTGAACTATGTATTAGTTAGTGAAGGATCACTATGACAACTTACACCTAAGGTTTAAGAGGTGCAAGAAATTGTAGATTTCTCTAAACCTAAATAATTATGTCTTCATGATGCCATTTGGAACTTTTCTTAGGCAAATCATCTACAAATATGGTTTAATTATTGATCCCATGAATATTACAATCATCCTTTAGCTCTAAACCCCATCAATGCAAAAATATGTTCATGCCTTTCTTGGACATTATGGGTACTATAAAAAGTTCATAAGAAATTATGCCAACATCCTAGTATTTATAAGAACTCTTACAAAAATATGGCCCATTATCTTTGGGTGTAGTGTAGGAAGATGCATTTGAGACCCTAAATATCAAACTAGCAAGCACATCAGTATTATAATTTCCTAACTGGATGACTCCATTCCATGTCCATGTTGATGCATCTAGTGCTATGATCAGTGCCATTTTTTTACAACTAGGTGAAGGAAAAATTGATCATCCCATTTCTTTTATAATAAGAAATCTAACCAAGGTAGAACATAACTATACCACAAATAAGTGTAACATGTTTGCCATGGTCCATGCCCTACATAAGTTTTGGAAATATTTTTTGGTAACTCCTTTCATCTTCTTCATTGATCATGACGTGCTTAAATACCTAGTAAACAATTTCATTCTCCATAAGCACATTTGTTGATGGATCATTTTATTTCAAGAGTTCCAATTCTCTATTATAGTGAAACCTAGAAAAGAAAACTTAGGCCCAAACCATTGGTCCCACATCAAATATTATGATGTGGTATTTATTATTAAAGATTATATGCGTAATCCACAAATTTATAGGGTTTAACACATCCCCCATGACTTGAAAGAGATCACCACATTTCTGACATCTAGAGCTGCACCCCAGACTGTGATTACTAAGGAGAAGAAGTAGCTCATAGTTCATGCCACCCCATTTCAACTCATTAGAAGGGAACTATACAAGTTGAGTACACATGAGGTCCTATGCTAATGATTCCTAGAGTACAAATAGGGCTTAGTCTTATAAGAGGTACATGAGGGGATTATTAGAGGCCATTCTATTGGAGATGTTATGATGTGTAAGGTATTATAATTAGGTTTTTGGTGTCCAAATCTATTATAGGATGAAAAAGAGTGTGCCAAGTCATGTGACATCTACTAATGCATTGAAATACCAAACCACTAGTATGAAATGCCTCTTATACCAATACATACCTAGGTGCTATTTGTAAAATTGCCCATTAACTTTATTGGGCCTACTACTCCAACTTGAGGTGCATCAATGCATGATACACTCTAGTGACCATATAATACTTCACCAAATGGGTTGAGGCAACACCAACCAAATATTGCATATCTACCACTACAATAAGGTTTATCTGATAAAATATCATCAATCACTATGGGTGCCCACTTAGCTTGACTATCAACTATGGCACACACATCATCAATGAAATTATTCAAATCTTGTTGACTGAATATATGGTGGTGCACCATAATATGACACCTTATCATACCCAAAAAAATGGAACTATTGAGGCATTTAATAAGATATTGGGAGCATGCCTCATAAAGATATGTGATGTTATTCATAAAGATTGGGATGATCATGTGTTAGCAGTATTATAGGTATATCACACTACATAGAATCTCCTTAATAAAGATACATCATTTTAACTAATGTTTAGCATAGAGGTAGTTTTAATAATGGAATTCATAGTGCCCTCATTATGCATTCTATGTGTTGGTCATTTTGATGACAAAGAGTCTTTGAATACATGATTGGAAGACTTAAAGCAATTAGACGAGACACATGCCCAAGAAAGATAGAGGTAGTAAATAGAAAATGCATGCCAAAATCTATCGCATAATAAGCACATCAACTACAAGTTATTTAATAAAGGATCATTGGTCTTACTATATGATTCTAAGTACCTCAAGCACCCAGGCAAACTATAGATTAGGTAGATGGGACCTTATGTCATCTAGAGCATATTAGAGACTGGCATATGTAAGCTCTATATATTGATGGATGAAATGTTCCCTAAGCGCTTCAATGAAAATATATTAAATCCATATAGTCAATATGATGGTACTTGTGCCATTAGACACCAAATTCCCAATCACAGGTTGGTTATTTTGTGTAAACGATAATAAAATTTGGCACAATCCAAATCTTTCCTTATGTTTTTTCATTTATTTTAGGTGAATAAACATGGTACTTTTAGGCCCATAGGATAACTCTTATAGTGATTACATGCATAAATCTAGTTAGGTGAGTTGATCATGGATGCTCTCTAAAGCATCTAAGTCTAGACACCTAAGTTTCTAGGCATGTGGAGTTTTCCATATTTAGGAAGATGTGAGGACAAGTTGATAAAGGGAGGAACACAAGATGCTAGTATGTAATAAACCTATAAAATGAAGCGTTAGATGATTAATGAAAGAATTTTTATGGGTTAGGGAAGTTTGAAGCAAGAATAAATAAAAGCATAGAGAAATTGACCAAGAAAGATAGGCACACTTGAAAGGAATCACAACATTAAAGAGAGATGGAACTGATGATGATTAATCATATGCATGTGAAGTGTTGTACCTAGGTTTATATAAGAAGGGAAAAGTTAACACCACAATAAAAAAAATTACAAGATAAATATTATCAAGATAACGTTGATGCATATAAGTGTATAATAGGGGTTTATAGAGTGTTTAAGAAACAATTCTCAATTATAGATTCAAATAATCCATTGCATGAGTTACAAGTTATGATCTTCTTAAGATCTTTGGTGGAATAGTGGCAAAGCAATGAACTATTTCACAAAAATGATAATATAGCTAGTTTTTGGGAGCAACCTTGGTCTTAAATTTACTTTTGAAAAATGAAAGTAGTTTTAACCATTTATATTTACAATGGAAGCTAAACTATAGTGAATTGATCAAAAAAATGAGAAAAAGGGTAGGTAGGTTAAAAAAGAGAGATTTTTTATCTTAAATCTAGACATTATGAAAAATCTTAAATTTCATCCAAACATGCACTCAAACCAATATATGACATGAATTAGATAAATCACAAATCCTATCTCATATCAAGCAAACATCTAAAGATAGTTGAAACAATGCAAATAAGAAACTAGATTAAATTTAAAGATTTATTTCTAAAAGTAAATTGCATAAGAACATGTATAAGAGAACAAGGAAAATGAACTAAATCTAAGCTCTTTCAATCAATCTAGCATAAACACAAATTGACAACTTTGCATTCAAACATACACATCTGGGATATATGAAAACAATTAAAATCTGAAAATTAGACCACTTAATTGAGGAAGAAGTCATGGTAGAAAAATACACAAATAAAGATGAGATAATCCTTTCAAAATTATCCTTCTTACATTAATTTGTTCCAAATTTACATAATAGTTTTTGCTCAAAAACTCCCTCTCCTTTTACCATTGACAAAATCCCTTTTATAGAAGACTAAGGAGGTATGCCAGTCAATCTTGTCAAATGATAGTTGTATAAGTGTCATGGAGAGCTATCTTTTATAAACCTTCTAGAAATAAACACTTTATTAATGAACTGATGTATAAGCAATACACTTTACAAGATGTACATGATTTTACAAAAAGAATATTCATTTTTAAAATGATATATATGTTCCTATACAAGATAATATTCCAAGTCAATAGATTTGAATTTGAAACTCATTTGTTGTTGTATTTTAATGTCTTTGTTGTAGGATCTTCATTTCAATTTTATTTACTATTTTTATCATCAATCAACTTAGAGATGATGATGGGCTCCATAAAAAGTTCTTCTTGATCAGCTAGGCCTTTGAAGTCCTTGTCATCTCTATCCAATGCTTCTTTATTGATTATAGCATCATTAATATTCTCTTATATAGATAGGATCATATCCAAGATCATTTTTTTATCTACCCCTATTTTTCCTTAGCTTTGATTCTTCACTTTTTGCATGAACATAATTTCCCTATGCTTGACTCCTCATCTGTGATCAAGCCAATGGGATTAATGGTACTTGTATACTTGATTAGGCTCCCAAATATATGCATGATAATGTTTTATAATTGTTTTAGATTACTAGAAAGATATCCCATTTCCTTGGACCATTTTTTCAAAGATCTAATCTTCTCTATCAATATATCCATATCCATATTCAAGAGTGCCAAGCTAACTATTTTAAATTTAGGAATTTGATCCTCTATCAAAATATCAATCAATTATTTTGTCTTGTTGTTAAATAAGTTGTATTGAAGCCAAATTACCCTATTTATTAACCATATCTTTCTTGTAATTTGCTTTCTTCAATGATGTGAATAGATAATGCATGGTTGTTTCAAACTAGTTGGCCATTTCTCTTGGAACTGCTAAGATAGACTGCTCTTTTAAGTTCTTTTTTTCCTTATCCTTTTAATATTAGCTTGCAATTATTTTGATTGGGATTGGGATAATTCCAAGACATCATCCTTAAATATTAGATCTTCATCAAGTCTTTATCCTTCCTTCTGGGTCAAATTAATTAAAGGTTCTACCTTTTGGTATACAATTTATTCACCACATATCAAGACTATTTTCTCAGTCACTCTTTGTAAAGTAGTAATCCCTAGGTCAAACCTAGCTCCAATTAAAGATTGGTTAACCTATATAATAAGGACCTCTACTTTTGATTAGGCTAGTGGCTGGCTTGGAGTAGATAAACTCTTTACCTCCTCCTCTTATAAAGCAATAATCCATTGTTTGAGTTCTTGTTGCATAGGAATGCTAGTGGCTTTCACTATAACCCATGGATGATAAGTAGGCAACTTCTCCAATATAGGTTCATAAATGAATCATTTAGGAATAGGAGATCTATAAAATATGTTGTCTCCACTAAACAAATTAACATACTTCAAGGGAGGAGTGATGGTTACATTTGGTCTCTTAGCCTTTAAGATAATAGAAGTCTCAGCTTTCCTTTTTGTAGTATCAATGGGTACCAAGTCTAAACTTACCTTTATCTTGTTTGAATTCTTAAACTTTTTCTTTTGCATTTTAATTGTAATACATCATTGATAACATCTTCCACATTTTGATTAGGATTAAGGGATATCATATGAACCTCCTCTAGAGGTATATCATGATCTGTTGTCTTAGATGATTCAAGGGATAATGAACTTAAAGGGATTTCATCTAGCCTTTTCTCTTGAGGCTTATGATATATGTGTGTCTTTGCATATGTACTAACTGATGGGAGTCTAGAAGACTCACCACTAACTAAATGATACTACATGAGGCCCAATGTCCATCTATCATCTACTTTTTAATTTCTCTATAGTCTAGACTCTAGTCTTATATTTTATTCCTTCAATATTCTAATGACTTGAAGGTAATTATATGCCTTAGTGTATATAGATTCAAAGGCACCGTGATCATTTTCATAGGGTAAATTAAGAACCCATTTGAGTTTTAAATTCTCTTTAACCCTTCCATAAGGGTCCCATTGTCTAAGTTCATTTATTTGTAAATTTAAATATGATCTATGATTTGATGTTACCTCAATGTGATCCCACTATCTAAATGTAGTCTTTCCAATTATCATTGGGAAACTATGGAAAAGTAACTTTCTCTTGGTTTTTTAAAGGCCATCTATGCCATGTAATAATTGGTAGGCTGCCTCTTGTTCAACTAACTTATCAAGAACATGGAGTGGAAACTTGAGAGGAGAATTTTGAGTTCCCTCAATCCTTATGATAGTGAAATTATGGTACAACCATATATCACCCATTACATTAATAAATTTCTTGATTATAGGGATTACTCTCTCCATAGAGATAATAGTTATAGCCTCACTTATGGAAGGGTAAAAACATCACATATAAATTGAATGTGGTCTCTATAATTAAAGATGTTCAACTTTGAATAGTATTATGAAATGGTCGGGGTTCCATTTGGAGACCATTCTCTTCGATTGGGGATCTTTTTAGTTGCACAAAGGGCATCTAGGAGGTAGGATAGAATGTATAATTCCTTCTTTTTCTTATGTCTAATTGTATACATTTGTCTACTCAAGGGGATTTGAATTATCCCACTTAGTGGAGGAATTATCACTTTTTAAACAATGAAGTAAACCATGGGTACCCATAATGGATCTACATATGTTGTGGTTACACACCCACATAACTTCTTCAACATTTTCATTATCATCCTAATTCTAGGTCTAAAATAACTCATAGGGATGTTATTATTAAGGTCTAAAAAGACATCATTATCAAATTCTAACTACATATCCAAGGTGTCCATCAAGTTTTGCTCCGTAGCCCATGAGTTAATAGAAGCTAGGTTAATTTTGGGTTTGGGTAATTTATAATAGGACTCAAATGTAATAGTAGAAAAGTATTTCATTTTCCTATGAGTATTTTCATTAACAATCATACCTTTATCTATCTTAGTTTCCTTGAAAATTAGACCTAAAACATTAATACATTAAATTACCTCTAGTTTTATAGCTACATAATGTATACCATTCATCTTGATTGCTACAATGTCATCATATAGTGTCCTTACAGAGAGGATATTTTATTCTTCCATGGTGATAGTTGACTGGTTCTCAATTATCCATAATAGTTTAGACCAATTTTTATCCCATGTGTTCAAAGCAACAACAACAAACTTTGAGTCCTTAAACATATGACCTTATGCATCTATTTATAAATATAGTTTAACATCTTCCTTTGAAACATCCATATGGGTCTCCATTGATATGATCCTGACTAAACTATCTAATTGGGGATGATTATCTAACTATTTTTATTTAATTATAATGATTCTAGAGACAATTAGGGCAATCCATACACTCTAGGGTTCTGGGAGGTTCACATAGGTATTTAATGGTGGCAAGATAGTTCAAACAATGAGCTTATGTGACTTAGATTGAATTTGGATTACACATTTATACCTTTCATGTTTTAGGTTCCATAAGATATCCATTTTTATGTGCTCTACTTATGTAGTATTTTCATGTCACGCTACTCATTTATTTAAAATATGACTATTTATTACTTTTGGACACGTGTCATCTTCATGTGCAATCTTGAATATTGATAAAATTCACACCATTGATCCCTTTTGGAGCTTTCTATACTTGACTTTCATCATGGGTCATTGATTTTCCATTTGAATTCCCAAGAGTGTGCTCCTTGGTAGCTCTATGGGATCTCTATGTACCTTGTAAACACACTCCTTCGATTAATGCCTTTATGACACATGGTAGCTTCTCATTCAATCCAAGTATTTGACTTCTTGACTTTCTCTATACCATTGATTTTGATTTAGAATATTGAATGTGATTCATTAATTTCCATATAATTCATCATGATTATGACACATGTCATTATTGTCTTCAACCTAGGCCCTTTAAAAAGTCCACCTTCATTTGCATCATTGATTTATTAGATGTATAAATGAATGCAAATCATTAATTCCTCTATTTATACATAATCTCAAATGTATACCATTGATTTTCTTGATCACTTATTGGGATTATGACACTTGTCTTTCCCATGTCTCATCTCAGCATCTTTGACTTGTTGACCTTGAATTGCTATTAGATTTATTACCAATTTTTAGAGATCATGACACTTGTTATTCTTGCACTACTCCTTAGGATATTTGATATGTTTACTTGGGAAATTACACATAGATTGTTAATATTCAATATGAGCTCCCAAGATCTTGCCACTTGGTGTCTTTACATTTTCTCGATACCTACAGATATAAAACCAAAGACATAAATGTAAAGTTTTAGATTGAGGTTTTAATTATATTAATAAATATGTTTAGAGCTTAGGATATAAAATTAAACTATGTTTAAAATAAAATGTTCCCATATAAATAGGGATCCTATGTAAATTTGAATCTATTTTGAAAGGAACTTAGGCTAAACATTTAGACTAAGTTTTTCCACACTATTTAGACATAGATTCAATTAATTGACCAAATACCAAAGGCTTATTAAAAAATGGATTAAGTTAGGATTTAAAGCATAAAACCCTAAACAATTTTTATTTCAACGGAGCTCCATTAAACCTACAACATGGGAACAAAATCAAATGTTAGTAATATTTGATAAATTCAAATGAAGATTAAATGCTAGCATGCCAAATGTAAGATAGAGAAAAACAAGATGCCCAAATAATTAAATATAATCAAATTGAGTTATTAATCTATAGCAAAAAAATTTAGAATTTGAGAAAAGGTCCTTATTTTTCAAAAATGGTGGTATGTTGACCTCAACAAATGGTGACTTTTGGGAGAAACATTGTAAAATTATAGAATTCAGATATTCTTGGTTTGAACTAATAACCACACTACTCATTCCACATGATCAAGTACTAAGATCAATTCATTATTAAAACAAGTCTTAAAAATATATAATTATGATCAAACATCAAAACTTAGTCATGTTGTGTGTGTGCTTTGATTTGTTCACTAATTGCAATGAAATTTAGATAACAACTTCCATATTCCATGACCTTAATCATTAACATTGACTTATATCATATTTAGATATTCATTAAGAATCATGTTTTTAGAATATGAAATACTTGAGCATTGCTCTACTTCCATCCAGGTGTCCATATCCCTGATAGAGATACCTTTGGCTTGATTCTAGGCCTTGCTCTAATATTAGCCAAGCACCCATAAATCTAATAGAGGTTACCAGAATCACATTTGCTTAGAAAACTTTCAAATTTTCAATAATGTTCTTATTTTTGTATTTTTAAAGTATATTTAACTTTAAATAAAATTTAAAAACCAAAATTAGCCAAGTTTTAGGATTTTGTCAAATGCTTGATCTTCAAACAATCATCCTTGGTTATAAACTTATTTCTAGGCAAGTGTTAACATGACTTTGTTCTGATAGTTCAAACTTTCATTATACATATTCAATCCTTATTAGAACCACAATTAGATCAAAACAAGTTTTAATATTTTAAGGAACAATTAACCTAGATATAAATCCTCACCAATTTACTAAAATCATAACATCAGGATCAAATTTATAGAAACCATAATCAACCAATGTCTAAGGTTCATACCTACATCTTTGATTTGAGAATTTATTTTGATCAATTACATGTATTGGAGCCTAGAAACTATCTTGAAAAAGACTTATTAAAAATAGGGAATCAAGCAAAGGAAAGGAAATACAAAACAAAAAAAATAGACAACAATCAAAAAAATATGTGTAAACATTATTTACAAACAAAGAACATGAAAGAAACTACTCTAAGCTTACCTACACTAAATCTAACTATTATTACAAGTTTCTCCATGAAGACTTGGGGTGGTATAGTAGAGAATTAGTGCTTGAGGTATTTCCCATTATTTGGCAAAGTAAAATTTTCTCAATGTAATTATTTAAGATTGAAGGTGTTATCTCACAAAGTCTCAATAATATAATAAGGACAAATCCACAAGGGATTGAATTTCCCATGCTTTCCTTTTAGATCTAAGGATTTATCCCATAAGATAACTAGGTTTCCATACCTAAACACCTTAATCTATGAATTCTTTTCAAACCATCTCTTGACTATGGTTTTATGTCTACTAAAGTTGGCAAACGCTTCTTCTCTTGCATATTCCATTTGAATGATGTCAACCAACCTTGAATTGGCATATTATTGATCTTATTCCATGTATTCTTGCATGAAATTTTAAGTTGGTAGCTTGAGATTAATGGGGAAGATTGGTTCTTGACCATATACTAGTAGAAATGGTGATCCGTTCAATGCTTTTTTCACTCTAGTTATGTCTTCCCACAAAGCATATTTAAGCAGTTTATGCCATGTCCTTAGTTTTTATACTACATAATTTTTAAAGGCTTTCATCAAGTTCTTATTTATTAATTTTGAGACTCTATTACCTTGAGGGTAATGATTTGATGATAACTTAATAATTATGTTGTTATCATAATCCCACTTAGTCATCTCAATAGATATGAAGGCCAATACATTATCACAAACTAATGAAACTAGTGTCCTGAATCTTGTGCAAATATTATCTTCTAAGAACTTGATTAAATATTTAGTTTTACATTGCCTAGTTGATACTAAATTTTTACATCTTATGTAGTAATAGTAGTAATAAGAACATATTTATGTCCATATGAATAATTGGGGTTAATCACCCCTACAAAGTCCAATCCTCATTGAGCAAATGGTTTGTCAATCATAACTAGATTAAATTGCATAACTACTTTTGTTTCCTTGGTATTGAAAATATGACATTAATGACACTCTCTAACATGTTTATGTGCATCCTTGAAGATGGTGTGCTAATAATAACCTACCCTTAGGATCTTATGAGTTGTTTCCTTTCTAAAATGGTGTCCACTTCCAAGATTCTCATGAAAATTACTCAATATCTCAATTGCTTCTTCCTTTGAAACACATCTTAATTATATACCTTCATAATTCTTTCTAAATATTACCCCATATTTGATCAATAAATGTGATACCTTGAGCCTCAAATCTCTTCTTCGCTCTCTACTTAATCATACAACACAAGAACCATTAATTTGAAGATGAATAATTGCATCATACCAATCATTTGGTTGTAATTATTGTTGATCAACCTACATGACACTTAATTTAGGATTAGTATTGGAAATCATTTGAATTAATCATTGACACCTTATCAATTTAGTAATTTTTATTTCAATATCAGACTTTTGGAGTATAGACATCCATTTACCTCTTCTCTCTCCTAGTTCACATTGACTAAGCATAAGTTTAGTGCCAGGGTCTAGTAATACTACATGCAATTTATTCCTAAGAATATAGTGTTTAAACTTACTAACTACCTTAACTAAAACACATTCTTGTTTTTCAATTGAAGAATAGTTTAACTCAACATTATTAAAATTAGTGCTCATAAATGTAATCGAATGATCACACTTATCTGTTTTCTAAGTCAAAATAGCTGCAATAGTATCATAAGAAGCAAAATAATAAAGATACAAATATTTTATGAAATCAAGACTTATCAATGTAGGTACCTATATTATTGATTATTAAATGTACTTGAAGGTTTTATTTGATTATTCATTCCATATGACTTTGGCATCCTTCTTCAACATGTCATTAAGTGGCTTCACAATTTTTACAAAACTATAAATGAAGTTTCTCATAAAATTGGTTTTCCCAAAGAAAGACGTTAATTATTTTCTACTATTAGCGGGTTCTATTTTGGATATGGAATCAAATATATTGGGATATATATAAATCCCATCCTTTATTATAACTTATCTTAATAATTTACATTCTATAACATATAAAATGCTTTTCTTAGGATTGAGGGAAATTCCAAACCTTCTACAACATTCAAATACCTATTATAAATGCATGATGTGATCTTCCCTATTTTTAGAAAACACATTTAAATCATCCATTATATAATGATGAACTTACTTGTGAGACATTATAAATCATGGTCCATATCTCTTTGAAAAATCTCTTACATTTATTAATCCAAAAGGCATTCTTTTGTAGGTAAAAGTGCCCCACTTAGTTTTAAATGTAGTTTTCATCATGTCCTCCTTGTTGAAAAGTACTTGATTATAACCTAAAAACCCATCAAGAAAAAAATCATAGAAGAACCACTAACAATTTGAATGAATTGGTCAAGAGAGGGTAAAGGATAGTTATCCTTTTTAAAAGATATGTTAAAATTTATAAAGTCTATGCATAATCTAATTTCTCCATTTTCTTTCTAACTAGTACTAAGTTAGCTACCTAGGTAGAATGTCTAATGGGAAAAACTATTTTTGCATCCAATAGCTTATTGACCTCTTTGTATATTATTGTCTTCAAAATAGGATTGGTTGGCCTTTACTTCTACATTAAAATTTTACAAGCCTCTTTTAATGAAATGGTATGGGTAATGACTCTAGGATAAAATATCTTTAAGTATTCATAGGACCATGCTCTAACATCTTTGTACTTGGTAAAAAACTCTTTAGCCTTTCTCAATTCTTCATTTGTACAAGCTATCCCAATACTTACTAGCTAGGGTTGACCTTGAGTTCCTAGATCATCCACATTATAATATTTCCCATTCACTTTGGGAAATTTGATAGATTTAGCTAGTCTATCTTGACCAAACAATATTTATAAGGAAATCATGACTTTGGGAATTTTGTTGTCATTCAATTGAATAATATTTTCATTAGATTTGTCTTCATCAAGATAATTTTCATTAACCTCATCATTGATGTGAGAGTCAAATAATCTTGAGTTATTCATGAAGTCTATGATTTTTTGATCACCATTAAATACTTGTAAATGATTGACATTGTCAGGAATAGAGGGACATGGAACCAATTCAATGCTAAGGTTTCCTAGTTTAGAATATTGATTTGGAATAAGATTCATTGAATCTAAGGATATCTCATTATTAATCTTATTTTATTCTTTAGGAGTTAAAATAATATTAAAAGCATCCAAGTACTAAATCAAGCCCCACACTCTAAAATTATATTTAGTAAGATAAGATAATTTGCATTGGTACTTACTTCCAACTTGTTTAAACCCTAGCTCAGAATCACCATATACTAGTAGTTTTTTGGTCTTGTGTTTGATAAAAATTTTAATCCTAATATTAAAGCTTCATACTCTACCAAATTATTAGTGCAAAGAAATTAAAGTTTATAATAAGTATTAAATTCTTTCCTAATGGGATTGATTAGAACAATTCCTACTCCAAAACCATATTTACATCTAGCACCATCAAAATATAATTTCCATAGTCTAAGCATAACATGAGAGTCTTTAGAGTCACATGCATAGGGAGTGTCAAGAGTGTAAAATCCTAGATCAAGATTGACCATGTTGACCTTTTCATTTATTGCATTGTATTTAGTGATCATATGTTTCATTTTTTATTCCCTTTCAATTTGAATTTGATTGGGAACTCCCTTTTATAGAAGCCATAAATGAGAACAGTCAGTTGACATGTAGCCATTTAAAGACTTGGTCCAGTCTCTATTGAGAAACATTCCATAAGTAGCTAGAATATACACAACTTGAATATATATGAATTGTTGTATCCTTGGCTCTAGAGTAAGCTAAATATGAACATTCAATAATTCACTAATTAATTTAACCCTTGATTTGTATAATTGAGTAATTTCTCTATCAGACTTAATTAGAGTTAAAACAACTTTTTCACAAATACATTTTGTCATGATATGGATACAAGCACCTAAATATATCAAATAATTATGTAAATTTTTACTAAAAACTCTAATGATTAGCAAAAAATTAGGAACTTCTAATTTTTTGTTATACATCCCTTAATTAGCATTTGCATCCTTTTGTGATTTATCAAGATTCTTGGATAAAGATTTAACCAAGTATCTTTTTTAATGAATTTTTGGAGAGTTTTAAATGATTTCATGGTGATGTAATGGAGGTTTCCTAGTGAGTGGATGAATTGTTTTGATATCCTTAGTAATAATGAAAAAGTGTGTAATGTGCTTGTCCTAGTGTGCTTGAAGTTGGCTTGGTTGATCTTCAGTTATGGTATGGTTAAAGATGTTCAAGGATTAGTATTATGATTTGAGCATGTGAAAAGGTCCCTATAAAAATTTAATAATTATTTGAGTACTTATGTGTATGAGTAGAACTCATCTAGTGGTCCATAGTTTTCATCTATACCTTTTGGGTCTAGTAGCAGAAAATCTAAGTAGGCAGTTTGTTGACATCACCATTGCCACTTATGGATGAGTTAGAGGGATTTGGTCATATGGTTGTGATAAAACTAGTCCATATTTTATATGTTTAAATTATAAATTATAGTGATAAATCATGATAAAAGATATGTAAGTTCAAATTTGGGCTCTCAAGAATTTTGACAATATTTTCCCATACTTAGCCAAATTTGCAATGCGGTAATAAAAGTTGAGTAGGAATTTTGATGATGGCATATCTTGCATGTGTATAAATATAATGAGAATTATATCATATGGTATTATTCATTTTTATACATATTTTATTTTTTCTAACTTTTAGGTCAAGCATTAAAGCATGACAAAAGATATGCATGTTCAAAGTTGGCCTCCCAGACAAGTTTTTGGCATAGTTGGCTCTTTGAAAGATAAATCTTAGTGATCATTTTTATATCATTACATATAAAACATGTGAGGTTTATATGAATATATTGACACATGGTTGGATTATCCTATTTAATGATATCATATAGTCCAAATTTGAGAACATGTGCTTGAGTGAAGCAAAAGATATGGAGGGATAAAGTTGGCCTTCTAGGCAGATGATCAATGGTCCCCATACTTAGTCACTTTTGCATGATGTTAAAGATCAAGACTAGATGGAGATATAATAGCTTGCATGTAATAATAAAATTAATATATATGATGTACATCAAGTTAAAGAGTTAAAAGTGTTTGTTGGTTGATAGAGATAAAGATCGAGCTTCTTTTAAGATCCAATGGTGTGCAGGGGATCATACGATTTTGATCTAACAGTGTGTATTGAGCTATATGGTAAGAAGTGCATAATGTTATATAATTTATTATAAGGAACACAAGGGTACCAAGTTTCATTATCACATGATTTCCAATAAATATCAAATGGTAAGTGCTATAAGATAAAGACTTCGCTAATTTACAAAGATCGATGGTACGCATTGAATCAGTATTGCAAGAGTGCATGAGATAAGGTCAACATGTTCAAAGTTTAAAATTTATAATTGGAACACTATGTGTAAAATTTATAGATTAATACAATAATATTTATGATAAATTTTGAATCTGAGCAGTGAGGACTTGAGATGATAACATGGTGTTTGAGGTTTAACTATGACCGTTTACATTTGAATATTTGAATTTAACAAAAGAAAAACTAGTGTCTAGTTTTTGTGTTATGTCTTTTGATATATGCATAATTTTACCATGGTTTTAAAATTTAATTTATATATTAATCCAAGGTTAATATATAAATATAAATTTTAAGGTCTAAATGTATGTACATATAAAGATATTGAGCTCTAAATTTGACTGTGTTCAATTATGTTCTACATGTAACCTAAGAAGGGCATTTCATCTCATTCTAGTGTTGTTTTGATATCTCATCATGAATTAGATATTTGGGAGTGTTTTATACTATATTATTACCATCTATGTGCATTATGAGTGTTTAACCAATCGTATATAGTATGAACAATGGTTTAGAAGGTGAATGTGTGTTCATTCATAGTGACTGTGTACACAAAATGTTGTTTGAGCAAATTGTGCTTAAGAAAAAGAGTATTTTTATTGTTATTATCACTTAATGAGGACATATATATCATGTATAATGGTTCCATTCATTTCTAAAGTGTTCCTATGTTTTATTATTCTCAAAGAAGTGTAAAAATGGTGAATGGGTCTTCATAGGACCTAAAAGGTGACTTGGGATTATTTGAAAATATGTTGTGCTTATGTGTGACACATGTTAGATGCCTTAAGGGTGAATACATGTGTTTTTGATAATATGAAATATTTTTATCTTGTTTATTCATGATTTATCTATAAAAGGTGAAACTAAATGTGTTAGTTTCTTGACTTTTGAGAAGACTTATGTAAGGTGTATATGAGAGTTGTAGAGTGAAGGAGAAGTAGAATGCCTAAGTATTGAATTTATGAGTATATCAAATTGGTAACTATGTGTATGACCTATAGGTCATATTTATGATTTTAAAAAAATGATCTTATAATTTGAGGATATGCAAAGATGTTTCAGTATGCATATGAGAATAGTTTGAGTGAAGGAGAGAGATTGTGGCATGCTTATGTGAGAGGACTATATGAGATAGAAAGGGAGTTGTGTAGGGGTTAGATAATAAAAGATACATCATCATGTATTTAAGACATAATTTCTAATCTAGAGGTGTTCACTTCAAAGGAGGGCCTAAAGGAGTTAATATTCCTTAGGGATAGTTGCTCCTTGTGAAAATAAGTGTTTCACTAAAGGCCTTTGGTTAGGAGGATATGATCAAGGTTTGATAATCTAAAGGATTTTATTAGTCCCTTGTTTGTAATTTCTTATAGTAGAAGTATTCCATGTAATTTAGGATTGATATTAGGTTTTATTCCACATGATGGTTTCCCATAGGAACTATATGTTGTATGTTTGATCTTGTGTATGCATTGAATGAATGAGCTCTCTTGTTAATTTTTCTTGATCAAGTTGATATATGATGATTTTTTAATATTTTGAAAGGATTGGAATTGAGATTGAAATATCTAGGATCACTGATTCACCCCACTTATCAATGATTGCACCTCAAAAAATTGATATTAGAGAAGTTAATTTGGTATAATATGGGTAGTCATCAATGAGTTTTATATACTAAACAAGCACCAATGTTCAATGGATCCAATTATGATTTTTGGAGTGTAGGGATGAGGACATACATCATGTCTATAGGGTTTGACATTTGACAATCTATTGTGATTGGTTATACTGCACCCACTATTTATCCATCCAATGTTATGCATAAGAAGTTGTTTGAGAATAATTCTAAGGCAATGAATGCTATCACTTATGGTCTTTTAGATACTAAATACACCAAATTAATCCATTTTAAATCTAATAAAGAGATAAGGGACTAAATGTAGATTATTTATGAAGGAGATTAAAAGGTCAAGCTTGATAAGTTGCAAACTCATAGAAGGTAATTTAAAAGTCTCAAGCTGAAGGAAGAAGATATTGTGTAATCCTTTTTAAAGAGATTTGATGAGATTATGAAGATCATCGGTGGTATTGGAGAGAACATTGAAGAAGTTACTATAGTTTAAAAATTATTAAGGTCCCTATCCCTCAAGTTTGATCCTAAAGTATCTACTATATAATAAAGTCATGATCTTACTCAGTTGAAGTTGTATGAACTACATGACATCCTTATTACCTATGAGATGAGGAAGAATGATGATATAACACCAAAGAAGGATGAAAATTTCAGATGGAAATGAAGCCAAAGAATAAATTCCAAGGTAAGAAACCCAAAGAGGATGACATTTATGATATATATGAGGATGAAATAATTTCTTTGATTTCAAAAAAATTGAGAATAGGTTCAGGCAAGTATAAAGGTAAACTACCCTTCAAATGCTTCAATTATGGTGAGATAAGACATTTTGATAACAAGTGCCCTCATAAGTATAATAAGGATGATGATGAAGAGCATCATCAAGGTAATTATGATGGAAAGAGATCATTTAGGTCTGATAAAAGTGAAAAGGGATTAAAAAGGTTTGATAACAAGAAGTACTTCAAGGACTATAAGATTCTCTATACCAAAGAATATTGTATCTGATCTGATGAGAGTGAAGATAGTGAATCAGAGTATGATCATGAATATGATGGTTCTCTTCAAGATAGATCTCTTTTTATGGCTAAGGAAGGAAGTTACTCACATCAAAATAAGTCTACTCAGAGTGATTTAGATGATGATGAAGATGAGATGGATTGTGAGGCTAAATTAATGAATGCTCTCAAAAATATTAAGATTGAGAAGAAGATGATATCTAAACTCAAGGACTATGAGGATAAATTTAGTGTTTATGAAGTAATAATGAATTAAGACTCAAAGGATCATGAATATATGTTCAAGCATATTAGATGTCAATTGGAAATCCTCTTTACAAGCCTAAAAGCTAAAGAAGATGAATATTTAACGTTTGTAATTGAAAATGAGTAATTGAGATATGAGTTAGAGAAGACATCTAGTGGTATAATTTCATTTTTTAGATTTGAATAGATCTAAAGTGATCTAGATAACGTTTTGAATGATCAAAAACATGCAAGTGATAAGACTGGTCTTGGATATAAAGAAGAACTAGAGACAATAACTCAAGATAATATGAAAACTAATGCGAAGAAGGAAAATCAATGTTTGAATACAAATCATAAGATGAGGAAAAAATTGTGTTGTTAGAATGAATAAAAATCATATCAAATAACCAAATTCCATGAGGTATGCAAATTTCAATGGTCAATACTATACTTGTAATCAGTTTGGGCATAGAACCAGTGAATGTAGAAAACCTGTTAGAAATGAGTTTGTATGGAACTATGAATGGAATAATAAGTCAAGTGGTGTGATCAAGGTTGATTGATTAAACTATCATGATATGGGACACTTTGTAAAACATTTTCTGAATAAGGTAAGACAAGATAAGTTTCCATCAAGGAGTATGGTTTTCTACAACTTTGAATAGAGAGGTCACATGTATAAGTTCTACAAGCAAAGGCCATTTAGTTAAAATAAGTTCAATAAAACTCTAAGAGTGCAAGAAAAAAGGAAAGTTAGCTCATGGAAACCAAATATGAGTCATGATTATACTATAGGTCCAAGTAATCTATTTTTTATGTTGGAGAATGTTATAAAATTTGAAGAGAGTCAAGGGATCTCATTGTCTACTCATGTTGAGAATAAAGAAACCAAACTCAAAGAGAAGTACAGGGTACTAGTTGAGGCTAGTTCTAAAGTGAGTATGGATCCAAGTGAACATCCTACTATTGTTAAGAAAGATTCATTCAAATAACATCAATTGTTATTACTTAGTGATGAGGTTCCAAGTTGTAAGGAAGATTCTATAGATGAAAAGGTATGTCATGAATCTATGTTGTCTCCATGTATTATCAATCTAATTTAGGAAAAATAAGGAGAATGTTGTAGTGGATGAACATGTTACTTCTCTTAATCCTAATAAAAATAAGAACTATAAGAATTATATGACCAAGGAGGATAAAAAATATGAGGAGTTATGGGAAACTCATGCTTTCACATTGTTCTAGGACATTATGAAATATGGTGTCTATAACTATAATTCTTAGGAGACATATTTCTAATGGAAAAGAAAGATTTTGCTCTAAAAATCATAATTCTAATTTTTAAAAAGACTTTAATTGATCTTATAAGGTCATTATTTAAGGGGGAGAAACAAGTTCATGAGTTTGCTCCAGAGGTCTGTGAAGGCACTATAGTACAGGGTCATAATGGGTGGTTCTATGTGGCTTAATGAGATTAATTGAATGTCAAGAAGACTCTGTTGCTCAAAAATGTTTTTACACTTCTTTGTGATGTGATCAAAGTGTTTGTATGGTCTGAAGATGTTGAAGTTAAATTGGATATTTTTGTTTGCTCTTGAGTTTCCCAATTTGTGCTTAAGAGTATGTAGTTCTTAAAATCAATTATAATATGTATGGGTTCCCAAAGAAATGGAAGCTCAAATCTTGGTCTAGAAGTGTGTGATGGTTATCTCCAATTGTGAGAGAATTTTTAGAAATGTGCATTGATTGTAAGGTATGGTGTTAACCTTATTTTTTTAAAAATTCTGGGGTTTTGGGATCTGATAGAAAAGTGGTATGCCTTATGAATTGATATCTAAGGTTTATTAATAGGTTAAATGGGACAAATGGGTTGTCAAATAAATATTCATAGAGATTTGAAGGTTTGTGGCTTTCAAATTATTCATGTTTTTGTCAAGATGGAGTCCTAATTGGCTAGTAGGTTTGTGAAGTATGCTCCATAGGATGAGATAGGTGTTTACAATTGGTGTGATAAAGGGGAAATATGAGATTGCTTCAGATATGAAGTTTTAGGTCTTGAATTTGTGTCTACTAAAAGTTGTGGGCTTTACAAGTTCCATGTAGGGCTACAAAGAGACTAGATAGGCCTAGTAAGAAGAAGAGTCATTTTTTATCAATGCTTCCAAAAGAGAAATGAATGAGTTTTTGAAGGTGAGTTCCTAAGTTGGTTTAGTGCATGTTTTATATTTGGTGAGTGGCATGAATTTTTTTTAGTGGTCCTTATGATAGCTTGATATAGAAGGCTAGTAAGCCTATATAGTGTTTTTTATGGTATATGGAGATTTGAAGATACTCAAAAGGTGAAATGGCTCAGAAATCTTAGGTGAAGTCCTTATTAGATGTTTATTGGTGAATTCCATCATATTTTTGTGTTTTGTGTGTTATATCTTCATTGGTTTTAGTACTTTGTTGAAGAGAGTGTTGGCATGTAGTAAGAAAGATGTTGTCTAGATAAGAAGAGGTAGGCTCAAAGTAAGGGGGAGTTTGTATCATATTTTTAAGATGGTACTTTTCTATTTATAGTATTTTTAGGTCTTTTGGATTATTTGGTGCCCACTTTTTCATTGTGCCAAAGGGGGAGAAAGTTCTTATTGTGGGAGTGCTTGAAGAGAGAGAAGAAAGGTGAGTTGTATATTGGTATATGATGTACATTGACATTAATGACAAAGGGGGAGATTATTGGAGACTTTTCAATGATGTCATAGTGATGTCATAGATGTGTCATGTTAAGTAGATGAATTTCTTTGGTAGACTAAGTAATAATGATAAAGTGTGCAATGTGCTTGTCCTAGTGTGCTTAAAGTTGGCTTGGTTGATCTTTAGTTTTGACATGGTTAGAAATGTTTAGGGATTAGTATGGTGAGATTAGCATGTGAAATGGGTCCTATAATAATTCAAGAATTATTTGAGTACTTGTGTGCATGAGTGGAATTTAGCTGGCAGTCTATAATTTTCATCTAGATCTTTTTTGTCTAGTAGTGGAAAATATGAGTAGGTAGTTTGTTGACCTCACCATTTACATGTATGGATGAGTCAATGGGAGTTGGTCATATTGTTTTTATCACATTATTCCCTAGTTTCTATGTGTAAATTCTTAAGTATAGCAATGAATTTAGATAAAAGATATGCAAGTGCAAAGTTGGGTTCTCAGGTATTTTAATAGTATTTTCCCATACTTCATCGAATTTATAATGTGGCAAGAAAAACTAATTCGGAATTTTAATGATGGAAAATATTGCACATGTTGATGTTTCAAGATAAGGTGATCATATGGGTTTGTTTATTTTTGTACCTAGTTTATTTTTAATAATTTTTAGGTCAGGCGCTGAATCGCAACAAAAGATGCATTTTGAGCTAGATGGTAAGAAGTGCATATTGATTAACTATGTAATTACTCAAAAGGTGTATAAGGGTGATAAATTTATTGATTATGGGATTTTTTAGAAAGATCAAATGGTGAGTGCTATAAGATAAAGACATGACTGATCCACAAATATCGATGGTGTACATTGAGTCAACATTGTAAAAGTACAGGGGATGAGGTCAACATGTTCAAAGTTTAACATTTAGCATTGGCACACTATGTATTAAAGGCTGATATTTGTACAATAATATTAATGGTTAATTTTTAATTTAAACAATTAGAATGTGAGATGATATCATGGTATTTGAGGTTTAACTATGACCTTTTGCATTTAAATATTTGAATTTAACAAAGGAAAAACTAATGTCTAGTTTTTGTGATATATCTTTTGATATATGCATAATTTTAGCATGGTGTAAAAATTAAATTTATATAGGAATCTAAGGATAATATATAAATATAAATTTTTAAGGTTTTATTTTATGTACATATAAATATATTAAGCTCTAAAATTGACTCTATGTTTGACTGTGTTCTGCATGTAATGCAAGAAGGGTATTTGAGCTCATTCTAGTGTTTTTTCAATATATCATGATGAATTAGATATTAAGGAGTGTTTTAAAATATATGATTGAAATATTTTTTCATTATTAAGGTTTTAAAAATCATATGAAATATGAATAATGGTTTATAAGGTGACTGTGTGTTCGTTCATAGTGACTATGTGCACAGAATGTTGTTTGAGTGAATTATGCTTAAGATGAAGAGTATTATGATGGTTTTTCAAACTTAATGAGGACATATAGATCATTTGGAATGGTTCCATGAATTTTTAATTTAATCTTATGTTTTATTTTTCTTGGATAAGTGTCAAAAAGGTGAATGGGTCTTTATAGGACCTAAAAGGTGACTTGGGCTTATTTAAAAATATGTTATGCTTAAGTGTGACCCATGTTAGATGACTTAAGGGTGAAGGAATGTGTTTTGTATGATAGGAAATATTATGTTATTATTAATTAATTATTTATTTATAAATGGTGAAACCAAATGTGTTGGCTTCTAGACTTTTGAGAAGACTTATGCAAGGTGTATGTGAGAGTTATGGAGCAAAGGAGAGGTAAAATGTCCAATTTATGAATTGATGAGTAGAATAGATTTATGACTATTTGTATGAATTTTAGGTCATATTTTTTATGTTATAAAAGTGCTCTTATAGTTTAAGGATATGTGAAGAGGTCTGAGTGTGCATATGAGAACAGTTTGAGTAAAGAAGGAGAGGGATGTGGCATGTCTATGTGAGAGGCCTACCTGAGATAGAAAGGAAATTATGTAGGGGTTATATAATTAGAGGTATACATAATTATGTGTTGAATACATCAATTATAAGGTGGAGGTTTTCACTTAAAATGAGGGTTTAAAGGAGTTAATCTTCCTTAGGGGTAGTTGTTCCTTGTGAAACATGTGTTTCACTAAAGGCCTTTAATCAAGAGCATATGATCAAGGTTTGTTGGTCTAAAGGAGTAGACCAATATCTTGTTTATAATTTCTTATAAGACAAGTAGTCCATTTGTTGTAATCTTGAGAGTGGGATTTATTCCCCATGTGGGTTTCTCATAAGAACTATGTGTTTTATGTTTGATCTTGTGTATGCATTAAATAAATGATCTCTCTTGTTCATGTTGTTTGATAAATTTTATATATTTTGATTTTTAAATATTTTGAAAGGATTTAAATTGATATTGAAATAGTTGGGCTCACTAATTCACCCCCCCCCCCACTCTCAGTGATTATACCTATAATAGTAATTTGACTCCACTCATATAAAGTGATATTAGCTTTAATATTTTTCATATCCTCAACTATATTGTATCCACTCTTAATAGAAAAACTAGATGTATTAGCATTATTTCTAGAGGTAGTTCCTTTTGGAGGTTCTGGATTATTGTCTACATTGGGATCATGAAGAGTATCCAAGTTGTTAGGTGGAGTTGAAGTTATCAAAGGTTAATTCTATTATGTATTCCTCAGTGGATAAGTCTTATTTAGTACCTATTAAAAATCATGAAATTCTTCTAGAGTATCCTTGGGCTCATTCTCCTCTTGGAATGGGAAATCAAAAGTCTCCACCATCAAAATTATGTCAACAGATTTAGATGACTTTGAAGAACCAGATGTACTTATAATATTATATTTATTTTTTCCACCTTAAAATGTATCTAATTAATCTTGAAATAACATAAAAGTATTGAAAATTTTAATAAAATCTAATTCACCATGCTTTGAAGTGTTATTAACTTTGTAATATTTAGTTAAAGCTACATCACATAATTTTTATCTCAAGATTAGTGTTATTTGTGGATGACTCATTATTATTGTTTTTATTTTTATTTTTGTGAAACCTATTTGTAGGTTTGTTGATCCTTTGATAATAATAATTTATGTTAGAGTTTTCCCCAACATACCTACTTGTTTTTGCAACTAAATAAAATTAGTGCTCAGTTTTTGATCCATTTTGAGTATGGAATGATTCTCACTTTTAGATAACTATAAATTATGAATTTGAGTTTTATTACTATATTTTGGTACCATAGCTCTTTGATCTTGTGGATGAAATCCATTTGCAGTGTTATTTAAGAATCCTAGGTTTTGACCAGGATGAGTATAACTCAAGGGCAATTGATTCAATACTAGTGTTTGGTTTAGATCAAGCATGTTTTGATTAGAATTGGGAATGAAATTTAGTATAGGTACATTAGGATTGACATTAGGGATATCATATGTGATTTGACCATGGGGTTACATTTGACCATTGATTATCACAGCTTCAACATAGGCCAAAGCTAATTTGTTTACAATTCCAATAGATATTCTCAAAAGTACAAAAGTCATGGGGATCTAAAACATCCTTATAAATATCTAAATCTAAAGTATAATTAAATCTATAAGGATATATAGTTATGCTAAACATTTTCTATAATATATCTAATGGTTTCACTTGAATATCTTTTCATAGTAGTGAATTGTTGATAAAGAATACAAGGACTGAAGTTTTTTCCAAATTGATCAATGAAAATACCTATAATCATTCCAAATGGTGATGTAGTTCTTAGGAAGGTTGAGAAACTAATCATATATAACATCTTTTAAAGTGAAAGGAAATAATATACATACAACATCTTCATTAACAATATTCAACAATCTTAAAGTAGCCTTAAAAGATCTGATATGTTCTTCAGAAGTAACCACAACATTAAGACTAAAAGAAAGCAAGTATTTCTCAAGATTTCTAGGTAAATCATGTACTTGACTAAGCAAATTTATGGAGAATATAATTAACCAAGACATACATTGATAATGATTCAACATAAGAGCACCACAAATAGGTGAAGTAGGTTGAGACTTAAAAACCTTGTGCTTATGATTATCTTCTCTTATTTTATTATGAGCTTCTAATGAAAAGAGAGGTAGTCTTGATTTAGACCATGACCTAGTCTTGATTCTTGATAGTTCTAACTTGTAAAATCTAAATTTTATTCAAGATAAGATGTGTAAACCTTATTTTTGTAAAGAATAATGATCAAATTTTCATGTTAAACAAATTTTATGCAAATTCATATAGATATTTTCAAAGGATGATGATCTTTAACTTAATTAGCTCAAATATACCTCAAAACTTGCAAATATGAGTGATATTTACACTTCTAAGTTTAAATAAACCTAAATTTTCAAATTATAAACCAACCCTTAAATAAATTTTCTATCACTAACCTCAAACATGGTATATTTACAAATCTTAAACTACCTTTGTAACAATTTCTCATAGATCTTCAAAGAATGTTTATCTTTAGCTAAATAAGCCTAAAGATTAGTTTAAAACCATGAATATTAATTATATTTACATAATTTATCTAAGAAAAACATAAATATGCAAAGAATCAAGTTATATTTGAACAAAATTCTCTAAAATTAGCTAAGATACTACAAATTCACAAAACTTTAACTAAAGGCTATCCTTCTTGCACTAGTAGAACATGTCTTGTTGACACTTAAAAGTGTATCATAGGGGTTTATAGAGTATTTAAGAAGAAATTATGAAATTATCATTTATATATTCAAAAAATACATTACATGAGTTTCAGGTTATGATCTTCTTGAGATCTTTCATGTAATAATGGCAAAGCAATAAACTATTTCACAAAAATGATAATATAGCTGGTTGTTGGGAGTAACCTTGGTCTTAAGCTTGCTTGTGAAAAATAAAATTAATCTAAACTAAGTAGAGTGAATTATGATCAAAACCTAAAATCTAAATTCTAAGCTAGCATGTGTATTTATAATAGAAGCTAAACTATTGTGATTTAATAAAAAAATGAGTAAAAGGGGAAGTAGGGAAAAAAAGAGAGATTTCTGATCTTCAATCTAGACATCATGACAAAGCTTAAATTTCATCCAAGCATGAAATCAAACCAATATATGACATGAATTATCTAAATCAAAAATCCTATCACACATCAAGCAAACGTCTAAAGATAGTTGAACAATGAAAATAAGAAACCAGATTCAATTTAAAGATTTATTTCTACGAGAAAATTGCATAAGCACATCTATAAGAGAACAAGGAAAATGAATTAAATCTAATCTCTTTCAATAAATCTAACATAAGCACAACTCTACATTCAAACATACACATCTAGTATATATGAAAACAATTCAAATCTAAGAATTAGACCAGTTAATTGAAGAAGAAATCATGATAGAAAAATACACAAACAAAGATGAGACAACCCTTTAAGAATTCTCCCACTTGCATTAATTTGCTCCAAATTTACCCAATATTTTTTACTTGAAAACTCCATCTTATTTTACCAATGACAATACTCCTTTTATAGTAGACTAAGGAGGTATGTCAGTCAATCTTGTCAAATGATAATTATACAAGCGTCATGGATAGTTTTCCTTTACAACCATCTAGAACTATAAACTTTATAAATAGACCAACCTATAAGAAATGTATTTTACAAGATGTACATGCTTTAAAAAAAATAATATTTATTTTTTAAATTATATATATGTTTCTATACAAGAGAATATTCCAATTCAATATATTTGACTTTGAGACTCTTTTATTGTTGCAGTCCCTTGTCTTTGCTATAGGATCTTCATTGGTTTTGTATGTTGATCATCAATCATCTTGGATTTAATGATGGGCTCCATAAAAATTTCTTCTTCTTGATCAGCTAGGCCTTTGAAGTCCTTGATAGCTTTATCTAATGCTTCCTTGATTCTTCTAACATCACTAATCTTCTTTTTTATAGATAGGATCATATCCAAGATATTTTTGTTCTCTACAATTATTTTACCTTGGCTTTGACTCTTCACTTCTTGCATGAACTAAGTTTCCCTATGATTGAACTCCTCATTTGTGATCAAGCCAATGGGATTGATGGTATTTGGATCTTTGATTGGATTCCCCAATATATGCATGATCTTATTTTCTAATTGTTTGAGATCATTAGAAATATCTCCCATTTCCTTAGAGTATTTGTTTAAAGCTCTGATCTTCTCTATACATATAGCCATAGTGATATTCAAGTGTGCCAATCTAATTGTTTTAAATTTAGGAATTTTATCCTTTATGAAAATATTGATCAATTCCTTTGTATTGTTACTTAAACCAAGCCATTGGTTAACTTAGATTGAAGCCAAATTACCCTGTTTGTTAACCATATCTTGCTTGGACTTTTATACCTTTAAGGAGATGAATAGATCATACAAAATTGTGTTAAACTAGTTAACCATGTCTCATAGAACTGATAAGATAGACTGCTCTTTCAAGTTTTTCTTTTGTTACCTTAGCCCTTTGATAGCAAATTAAAATTGTTATAATTAGGATTGGGATAATTCCAAGACATATTCAAAGATTGGATCTTTACCAGGTCTTTATCCTTCTTTTTTGGTCAAATTATTCAAAGGTTCTACCTTTTTGTATATAGTTTCTTCACCACCTGCCAATACTATTTTCTTAGTCATTCTTCGTAAACTAGTAGTCCTTAGGTCAAAGATAACTCCAACTAAATATTGGGTCACCTATGGAATAGGGATCTCTACTTGTGATTGGGATAGTATCTTGCTTGGAGTAGCCAAACTCTTCACCTCCTCATGTTGCAAAACAACAATCCATAGTTTTAGTTCTTGATGCATAGGAATGTTAGTGGATTTCACCATAGTCCATGGATGTCAAGTAGGCCAATTCTCCAATATAGGTTCATAAATGAACCATTAAATAATATGAGTTATTAAAGGATGTTTTCTCCACTAAAAAAATTGACTTCCTTCAAGGGAGGAGTGATGGTTACCTTTGGTCTCTTAGCCTTTCAGACAATAGAAGTCTCAGCTTTCTTTTTTGGAGTATCAATGGGTACCTAGTTTAAAGACTTCCCTTTATATTGTTTGAATTCTTTAAAATTTTCTTTTGAATCTGAATCTAACTCATACATCATGGATACCATCTTTAAGGCATATTCCATAGTTTAATTACGATTAAGGGATATCATACGAATATCCTCTAAAGGTAGATCATGTTTTGTTATCTTAGATTATTTAAGGGCTAATGAAATTGAAGGGATTTCATTTGGCCTTTTTTTCTCAAGTTTATACTCTATTTTTGTCTCCACTTGTGTACTAACTGATGGGATTTTATAAGATTCACCAATAACTAGATGATATTTCCTAGGGCCAATTACCATCTATCATCTACTTATTGATTTCTCTATAGTCTAGAATCTAGTCTTAGGTTGTGTTCCTTCAGTATTCTAGTGACTTAAAATTAAGTATATGACTTGGTGTATTTAGGTTCAAAGGAACTATTTTAATGTTCATATAGTAGATTCATAACCCCTTTGAGTTTCAAATTCTTTTTAACCCTTCCATAAGGGTTCCATTTCCTAAGTTCATGTATCTACAAATTGAAAGATGATCTATGATTTGATGTTATGTCAATGTGATCCCACTATCTAAATGTAATATTGATAATTTTCATTGGGAACCTATGCAAAATTCCCTTTCTCTTGGTTTTATAAAGGCCATCTACACCATAAAACAATTGGTAGGCCACCTCTTGTTTAGCTAACTTATCAAAAACATGGACTAGTAACTTGAGAGGATAATTTTATGTTCCCTCAATCCTTATGATAGTTTAATTAGTGTAAAACCTTATATTCCCCATTTATTCAACATATTTCTTGATTAGAGGGATTACTCTCTCCATAGGGATACCAATTATAACCTCAAGGTAGAATATGCATAGTCACATATAAATTAAATGTGGTCTCTATAATTAAAGATGTACAACTTTAAATATTATTGTGAAATGGTCTAGATTCCATTTGGAGACCATTATCTCTAATTGTTTATCTTTTTGGTTGCACAAAGGGCATCTAAGAGGTAGGAAGTCATGTAAAATTCCTTCTTCTTCTTATGCCTAATTACATATATTTGTCTACTCAAGGAGATGCTAATTATCTCAACTAGTGGGGGACACTTTTTCAATAATTAAGTAAACCATGGGCACCCATAATGGATCTACATATGTTTTGGTTGCATACCCACACAACTTGTTCAAAATTTTCATTATCATCCTAATTCTAGGTCTAAATTAACTGACAAGGCTGTTCTTATTAAGGTTTGAAAAGACTTTATTACCAAATTCTAACCACATAACTATGGTGTCCATCAAGTTATGCTCCTTATCCCATGAGTTAATAGAATTTAGGTCAATTTGGGGTTTGGGTAATTTATAATAGGACTCAAATGCAATAGAAAAAATATAAGCCATTTTACTATAAGTATGTTCATTAAAAATCATACCAGTATCTATCTTAGTTTCTTTGAAATTTTAACCTAGAACGTCAATGTAATGAAGTACCTTTGATTTAATAGATACGTAATATAGACCGCTCATCTAGATTACTAAAATGTCATCATATAGTCTCCTTGTAGAGTAGATCTTTTCTTCTTCCCTGGTGATAGTTGGTTGCTTCTCAATTTTCCAAAATAATTTATACCAATTATTATCCCCTATGTTAAAAGTAGCAAAAACAAACTCCATATCCTTAAACACATGACCTTATACATCTATTTTCAAATATATCTCATCATCTTCCTTTAGAACATGCTTATGGTTCACAATTGATATGATCCTAACTAAATTAACTAATTGGGGATGATAATCCACCTATTTTGACTCAATTACAGTGATTCTAGAGACAATTATAGAAATCCATACACTTTAGGGTTTTGGGAGGTTCACATAGGGCTTTAATGGTGGTAATCTAGTTTGAAAAATGATCTTATGTGAATTAGATTGCATTTGGATTGCACATTTATACCTTTCATGTGTTGGGTTCCATAAGATCTCCAGTTTGACATGTTATGGTTATGTGGCATTTCCATGTCATGCTACTCATTTATTTAAAATATGACCATTTATCACTTTTGTATATGTGTCATCTTCATGTATGATCATAAATCTAGATAAAATTCACATTTTTTATCCCTTTTGGAACTTTTTAGTCTTAGATTTCATTGTGGGCTATTGATCTTCCATTTGAGTTCCCAAGAGTGTGCCACTTGGTAGCTCTATGGGCTCTTTATGTACCTTACAAACACATTCCATTTATTAACATCTTTATGTCATGTGGTAGCTTCTCATTTAACCCACATCCTTAAATTATTGACTTTCTATGCAAAATTGATTTTAATCTAGAAGATTGAACATGATTCATCTATTTTCATCTAATTCATCATAGTTATGACACATGTCATTACCATGTTTGATCTATGCCATTCAAAAATTACAACTTCATTCACACCATCAATCTTCTAGATGTATAAATGAACATGGATTTTTGATTCCTTTCTTTCTACACAAGCTCTAACATGGACCATCCATTTGTTTGATCACTTATTAGGATTGTGAAACTTGTCCTTCATATGTCTCTTTTAAATATCTTTGACTTGTTGAACTTAGCTTTCTATTATATTTTTTACCATGTTTCCAAGATCATGACAATTGTTATTCTTGCACTACTCCTCAAAATATTTGACATTTTGACTTGGGAAATTGCATGCAAATCATTGATATTTGATATGAGTTCCCAAGATCTTTCCACTTGGTGTCTTTGTGTTTAGTCAGTACCTATAAATATAAAACCAAATACATATGTGTAAAGTTTTTTACTAAGGTTTTAATCATATTAATAAACATAATTATAGCTTAGGCTAGAAATTTAAACTAGGTTTAAATTAAAATGTTCTCGTGTAAATATGGATCTCAAATAACTTTGAATCTATTTCAAAAGGAATTTAGGCTAAACATTTAGACTAGGTTTTTCAACACTGTTTAGACATGCATTCAATTAATTGACCAAAGATCAAAGGCTTAATAAAAAAGGGGTTAAGTTAGCATTTAAATCATAAAATCTTGAATAATGTTCATTCTAATGGAGCTCCATTAAAATTTCAACATGGAAACAAAATCAAACATTAGCAGTATTAGATAAAGTCAAATGAAGATTAAATGCTAACATGCCAAATGCAATCTTTAATAAAACATGATGCCCAAATAATGTAATATGATCAAATTGAGTGATCAATCTATAGCATAAATTTGTAGAAATTGAAAAAGGGTCCTCATTTTACAAAAATGGGGGTATGTTGACCTCAATAGACAACTGACACCCACGTAATAGTTAATCAGAAGAAACCATTTGAATCATTTGTCACTTCACTAAATACAATGTTAAGAAAATTTAATGCAGTGATGGTGGAGGCACAAAGATCTACAATAAATGAGAATGTGGTAGTAGATTTTCATAGATTTCATAGGTCGAGTAGATTTCAATAAATCTATGTGCCATCATGACATTGATCACTAGCTATTAATAAGGTAGCTAAAATTAAGGTATAAAGAGGTGAATGAAATATTATAATGGGTTACAAACTTTGTGTGAATTTTAACATAAACATAGCTAAACATATATCCAAACCAAAAAAATGCTACCATAGTGAAAACTAAAATGTCTACAACCCCCAAGTGAGAATGGTTAAACTAAGACAAAGATTGCATTTTTTTTTAATTGGAAAGGAGGAAAGTGGAGAGGAATTGTCAAAGAATAGGGTAAGAGAAATTTTACAGAAAGCTAAGGATACCATTAATAGTGTTGAAAGCTCAAGATCTTAATTCATATTTATAGACCTCAGAACTATGAATAAGTTCCATGTAAGATTAAGGGCTTTGATAAGATCAATTAATAATGCATTAATAGTAGCCAATTCAAAATGTGAAAGAAATGATTAAGTATAGGTACACCATAGGCATAAAAAGACGCTAATAAAGTGTAAATGGTAAAAGAACCAACCACTATGAAAAAAGGTGTAACTTATAGAAGGTGTTAGCATTGAAGTGATTGACCCTAAGGCAGGTGTAAAGATTTCATACAAAAAGATGTAGTTCTCCCCAAAGGTCATAGTGGGGGAAATTGGGTATCTTTTGCACACATGTACAGATTGAAGGAGTATAACCATCAAATGCATAGAAATGCATAGAAATTAAACCAATACTGGATAGTTGATATAGGGAGGAATACTAAGGTAGGTGTATCACTATTCAATATCTCCATTTGAGATAAATTGTTGATAATAAGAATGACCTAATTGTATGAGCTACCAAGTTTTGGCAAGCTATAGGAATTGGTGTAACTCTTCCTCTTGCACATCCATAGTGATCAATTCTATTTCATAGGGGGTGCATGCAGATATTGATGGAAGATGATGTAGAGGTGGAAAGGGTTGAAAAACTCCTAAGATACTACAATCTAGTGTTTACATTCCCTATTAAGGATATATAAGACCTTGGTATAAGGGATATGACATGCTTGGTTAAATCTAAGATATGACCCAATGGATGGTGGTCTGATACCAACAAGACCTATTTGTGCATCACTCACCCCATGACATAAGGGGAAAATTTCAACATCTCCAAGTTTATTGCATATGATATTGTTAAGAATGCATTGGAATGCCACAAGGTGTGAAATACTTTTAGGTGGCATCCATGCTGAAATTAATTGTAATGGAGGAGATCAACAAGTCAAATGGTGATGATGATAATATGGGTGTTCCCAACCCATAATGACTCCCTTTTGATGAAGTACCAAGATTGCATCTACCCACCTAGCTTCTTATGAAATTACAAGATGAGAATAAAATGGTGGTATGCTAGGTATATTGAGGTTTTTATGATTGAATGGAATATCCCAAAATAACTCCCGTAACACATGGTAGGAATGACAACCTTCACCATCTTGAAAAATTTCTATGTAGTGTGCCTAGAGGTCACATATGGGAACCTATCTAACTAAATTAAGCTGCCTTATGCATTTTCCACCAAATATTGCATGGTGTCACTAAGGAGTATTTGCAAGTTGTAGTAGATGGAGATCTTGATGAAGACCATAAATCAAGAAAGGAGTAGGTTAAGGCACCAGTATATGTACCCCAAATCCAAGGCCACTAAGAATAAGGAAGATGAATATGATAGGATAGATATCCATCTCATATAAAGAGAAATATTAATCAGGTGCATCTTCAATCTCTATTATGAGATGAAGCCACACAAGAAGGGTGCCAATCTTGAAAAGGATGATGATCTCCCCCTCTTAATTGGTGATGAAGGTAAGCCTTAAAAAAAGACATAGGAAAATACCCTATAGAAGAAGTGGGGAGAGACACTTGAGGAGATAGTGGAGTTCATCAAGTAAAGATTTCCTTTAAAGAATATAGTACACACTTAGTCCTTAAGAAGTGTGTAACCTTCATACCAAAGACTACTTACTTTAGAAAGAAGCACAAAAAGAAAAATTTTGAGGGACCCATTATGTTTTATACTATAACTCTATAAAAAATTGATAAATAAGAGATCCTCCCACCCAAGATGGAGGAAGAGACTAAGGAAGAAGGAACAAGGACCTACATTGTGCAAGTCAAAGAAGAAGAGGATCCAAACACAAAGGATGTTCAAGATGCCTTCCAAAGTGGCACAACCTTCATGCTTGAAGAAGCAAAGGAGTTGGTAGCCTCCTCATCTATTGAAAAACCCTCCATGTTGCCTCCACAAATAGAAGAGAATAAAAGGGCATGAAATAAAATGGGTTTAAGCAAGGTGGATATTGAGAAAGTGTTATCACTTGAATAAAAGTGTAGGCTAACCTAGGGAAAAGTGTAAGCTAACTAGTAGTTGATTCACAATCAGATATGCTTCTCCTAGTAAAAAAATGAACAAGGAGAGTTACCATAGACCTATATCTTCTACTTTATTTAAGTGTCAACCTGAGGATGTAAACTTGATAGGATGACATCACTATATGTGCACACTCAATCTTATAATTTGATCTTCTACTGATTATAATCTAAGATGCTAAATCCATGTAGTAAATAGATTACTAATATTGAATATGAACATAATACTATGAATTAAATTTTTGCACTATTAAAATCTTCCTTAAGTAATTCTATGTAAGATTGTAGATCACATAATTAAAAAATAAAACACACAAAAAAATAAATAAATAACATGCTTAGATATTTAACAAGTTGGATTATTGCTACAAGACTTCTGAAGGGGCCCCTTCCTCCTTCTAACTCTAGCTTCAGTCTTTCCTCTTACAATAATGAAACAAACTCAAAAATGATTGTTCATATTAATCAAAATACAATAATGAATTATTGTAGGGAAATTACAATAACAACTAATTTATAAAATGTACTTATGATATTTCTCTAATTTATATCTACTACCCTATCAACCCTATATATATATATATAGCAGGGGAGATTGTTTTATACAAAACAATATTTATTCTAATCTAAGAAACATTCAACTTAAGATAACAAAAATTGACTCCTTCTATTAAGGTCACCATTCATGTGAATCCTACAATATTTCCTTAATAAAAATAATTTTTTTTCAATATTACACTACATCCTTAATGTGATCCCTAGAGATTATAGTCATTTTTTTGAGTCAATTGAACTATGAATCAAATTATATTCATTTGCAGATTTGGTCATGCAGTGGTTATAGGATGTATCTGTGTGATGAGATTCCTTTATTTTAGGATGATCTATGCTATATACCTATTAATTAAAAAAATATTTAAAATATATTATAGAAAAATAATCCTATAGTATAAGATAACTATTATATACTTGATTCAATACATAGTTCTAACTATTCAAAGAGTATGAGAACATAATGCTATTTATAGGATTATGGCTATTCAAAGATGGAAAATTTATGGGAAAGTAACTCAAAATCATAGTAAACAATAAGGATGAGTGTGATTGATGAGGATAAAAACATTAAATTTATAGGGATCATCACATGCCCCCAACTTAAGACCTTGCTCTTCCATGAGCAACAAACTTGCCCATTTCAATTTCACAAATAGTTTTGAAATCCATAGGGTCTATGGCACCACTTGAGAGGTAATCATAAAATGAATGTCTTTGTTCATACAATTGCCAATTATTAACCTCTTTGGCTTCATTTAATGGATTTTTAACTTACCAATCTAGAATAGGATACAAAAATAGAGTGGGTTGGAATTTAATTCTCAAAAATTGAGATCCCATTTCATCTACAAGAAGAATATATCTTATGAATCTAATAAATGTAGTCTTTAAATTGAAAGGGGAATATGGTTGTTTACTTATTCACTCAGGATTGAATTCATTACATCTTTTTGTGTAGGATTATTTTTCTACGGGTCTAGAAAAATTTCT
The DNA here is from genome assembly GCA_037957365.1 of Torreya grandis. Lineage (NCBI taxonomy): Eukaryota > Viridiplantae > Streptophyta > Pinopsida > Cupressales > Taxaceae > Torreya > Torreya grandis. Next base: position 6,576,497 of record JARHVA010000199.1, on the reverse strand, counting down.
CAATCCCAAGTAGAAATATTGGGCTTCATCACAATTTTTGGCAAACCAAGTTCTGACTTCCTTTTGTAGCATGATGTTGTCCCATTATGTAAACACAATATCAAGTGTAATTGACTCTCTCCTAATAATAAATTGACTTTCCCTTTCCTTTTTCTTATATTTAGTCATCTCTCATCCTCTTATTTTCTCATTCAAAAGATAAGATGAAAATTCCTTTAGAAGGACATCTCTAACATAGAAGTTAGTATTCCATTCCCTATCATAAGTCACATCATAGTTATGGAGATATAACTCACACAATTATGAGATCTCTATATAATAGAAAGAAAGATAGGGGATTGATCACTTCATAAGGCATGTCAAATTAAATTATCATGAATTTAAACTTATGCCATTATTCTTCAAGATAAATTGAATATACCCTTACAAGAGGCCTACAGTCAATGATCTCTTGAGTAAGACAAGTGATATATTTAATTTTATATTTTATTTTGAAGATTATTTCTTATTTCAACCTAGCCTCTTATATAAATTTCTTATTCTATTTTGTTAATTCCTTAAGACTTTTAGATTGACTCTCTATCTTTTTCATCAATTTAAAGGACACCGCAAATGAGGAATTATACTTGACAACTTGGTCAATTATAGGTTTTTCCTGTTGATTTTCTACTATAGAAGTTTGTAAAGCAATGGCTACAAGATGGTTTTCAATAAAGGGTTGTAGCTGGGAAGCTATTGTATAAAGTGCATTTAGACCTCCTCCTAACTAATCTTGTAGCTTCTTCCTTAGTCACTATATTTCTTGTAGGGCTTGCTTTAGAGTAGTAATCTTCATTTGTATGGTGGGTTGCTCCATTTGTTCTACTTTTTCATACATTATTTCTTCTTTCAATTCTTTAGGACTATGATCTACTTGCTTTGACTCCTTATTGTCTTATTAAGAACATTCTTCTTTGTTAGTCTCAAAACTAAATGCCTATAGTGATTCATTACTTTTAGAAGTTTATTTTTCTCTAGATTCTTCATTAATTTATAGAATATAAGGTGTAGTTTTTGGTTTACCTTTCATATTCCTTCTTAATCTATGGGATATACCAAGAATAGATGTGACCTTGGCCTTTTTAGGGTAAGGTAGGAATTCTTGTTTAGATTTCTTAGAGCCAAGATGGAGATTGAGTTTCTTCTTTATTCTTCTAGATTCCTTACTTGTGGAAGCCCCTTAATCAAGATTTGTCTTTATTTTAGGTTCTTGTGTGGCTATAGGAATATATTCTATAAGTACTTATGTGGCTATAGGAAGGTGTTCTTCTATAGGTTCTTATGGAGCTACATGAATGTCTTCTTCTGTAGATTTTTCTAACTCCATTTCCTCTTCTACTTCATTTCCCTTACTATTACCTTTTGCATTTCTAGGTATTTGAAGAAAATCCTCCCAACTTATATTGGGTCTAATCTTTTGTAAGTAGTCTTGAATAATAATTGGATTAAATAATAATGAGAAAGAGCTTTGGGATTACCTCTTTGAAATGCCTCTACCATTTTTGTGATTATGTTAAGCAAAAAGTTGGGGACATTTATATCAACAACATGTTGTAAATGATTCATGAATTTGAGCTAAATGGCATGAAACATGGAATATCTTCCTTCATAGGTGAAATATCTATAGATGAACTCAATAGCTTTGGCCCATATTCTTAGTAGAGATAAACCCTTTAGTGCCTTATTTTGAAGTCTATAAGATTTCATTTCCTCTAATGAATTTTTACATCTCTACCTCGACATCAAAATTTTATTTCCATGTTCCTCTATTCATGGCAATCCAGTTAATCTACTAATGATGGTTCTCATTATCTTTATTTCCATTCCTCTTACTATTTCCAAGTTATTATATAATGAGTTAATGGATTGTTTTCCAATTCCTTGATCAAGAGTATGTATCCTCTTAAAATATTACACCCATCCTACATTATAAAATAGGACTAAGATGTTTGGGTTATTGGTTAGAGGAGTGATATCAAGAGGCTCATGTTTAATCAAGCCCCCTCACATATTGTAGGATGAAATTTTAGTTTTAGGGTTTGTGCTCTTGTAGTAAGGGTTTTGTAACTTTGGGTGGAATGTTTAAGATTTTTGATTTGGGAGTGAGATAATCCTTTTGAATTATGGGAAATCCCCCCTAATTTAAGATATCACTTGTCCTCAAGGGACATAATTGACATGCAAAAAATGGCTCATGGAAATAATAAGGGGTGGTAGTAGTAGTATTTTAATGGTCATGTCAATCAATGGAGGATAAGGTATCTCAAGATGGTTTGATAAAGACAATATTGGTGGTGTGTTAATAAAATTTAAGACCCGTCATCTTATTAATAATTAAAATCATGACATGAAATAAATATAAGATAATTACCTTAGTACTTATAGGAATACTGAGTCAAAATGGCAAAGTGAGGTGTACTAGCATGTGTTGTCATTTGATTGGGAGAAAAAATGCTTTGTAAGAATGTAATGTATGATGGAGTGGTAAGAATTCATCCAACAACAAAAAATATTTTTTGTAGAAGCAAAAACTATCCTATAGTAATAAAAAATATCTTATAGCAATAAGAATTTCATCCTGAGCAAAGAGGAAAGTGTATTTCTTCTCCAAGGGAATGAATCTACAAGTAAAAATAGATGAAAAGAAAATTTTTAATGGTAGAGTGCTCTTTTTTTTTAATGAATGTTGATTATCTAGTGGCCTAATTTTTTGATACAACATTCATTTGCAATGCTTGAAGGTTTTCATTTCTAAATTTTCTAATTTTTTTAATTAGATTTTCTGGTCCCAACTCAACTAGAATTATAAAAATCTAGGAGGTAGGATTTTATTCAGCATGAACCAAGCTATTGTGAATGGTTTGTTCTTAGATTCAAGAAGCCTTACTACTCTTGGAAAATACTAGATACGGGTTGACAAAAATACCCTTCAGCTATATGAATAAGTTGATTTGCTTCATGAAGAAGAGACAAATGTTCTTCAAGAAGTTGGTAAATGAGAGTTTCCTTGAAAAATGGTTTATTGTACAACTTGATCTCATGGCCATTAACAAGTAGTAAGAATGAAAGAGAGTCAATGGTCATGAGATTTACAAATCCATTTTCAAAAACTTTCTTGATCTCATAAGGGCCAAGCCATCTGGACTACAAATTTATTTTTTGATCATTATATTTAGAGTTAAAAAGGAGTACCCAGTCACTAGCTTGGGAATTCCTAGTTTTGATGTTCTTGTCATGCCAACCCATAAGTTTTATTTACACTATTTCAGTGTGAATAATTGTTTCTTTTATTTTTTCATTAAGTGCATTCAACTACATGGTCTTATCTTGTTGAGATTGGAAAAGATCCAATCCCAAATCAAGTGTTATTTTCAATGTTCTATGCTCAAACTCTATGGGCAGAACATGCTTCTTACCATAAACTAATTCATATGGAGTGAAACCATTTGGGGTTTTCTATGTCATTCTGTAAGCCCAAACTACTTCTAAAAGATGAGTTGACCAATATTTTTTATGCAGGTGATAGTCTTAGTGAGGATATTTTCCAATTCTCTATTTATAACTTCCACTTGACCATTTCACTGAGGATGGTAAGGGGTAGATTTTTTGTGTCTGATTCCATATTCATTTACCAAGGCTGTTGTGAGATTTGATGTGAATTATACTCCTTGGTTTGTGACTACTTCTCTTGGTACTCCATAGTAGGTGAATATTTATTCATACAAAAATTGAGCTACTTTCTCATCTCAGGCATGGGTTTAGGCTTTTACCTCAAACCATTTTGTGACATAATCATTTCACACTAGTATATATTCTTTTTTATTGCATTTAGGATGAATAGGACCTAAAAAAATCCAATCCCCATTTGTCAAAAGGTTTTAGAACTAATTATAGAGGTGGAGCAGGTTGAAAAACTCCTAGGATACTACAAGGTAGGGTTTACATTCCCTATTAATGATATGCATGACCTTGGTACAAGGGCTATGACATACTTAGTTAACTCCAAGATATTACTTGATGGATGGTGGTCTTAAATCAATAAGACCTTGTTGTGCATCACCCACCTTATGGTATAGGGGAAAAATTTCAACATCTCTAAGTTTATTATAGAGGATATTGTTAAGAATGCATTGAAATATTGTAAGGTGTGTAATACCTTTAGGTGGGATACATGCTAAAATTAATTATAATGGAGGATATCAACATGTCAAATGGTGATGATGATAATCTATGGGTGTTCCCACCCCACAATGACTCCTTTATGATGCTGTATCAAGACTACATCTACCCAACTAGCTTCTTCTAAAAGTACAAGATGAGAGTAAAAGGGTGGTATGATAGGTATATTGAGGCTTTTGGGATTAAATGACACATCCCACAAGAACTCCCCTAACACATGGTAAGAATCACAGCCTTTGTCATCATGAAACATTTCTATGTAGTGTGCTTAGAGGTCACATACGAGAACCTATCCAATTATATTAAGCTACTTTATGCATTTTCCATCAAATATTTCATGGTATTGCTAAAGAAGATTCCCAATGTGTAGTAGATGGAGATCCTAATTAATAACATAGATCAAGAAAGGAGTAGGTTAAGCCACCAATATTTACACCCCAAAGCTAAGGCCACCAAGAGAAAGAAAGATGACTATAATAGGATATATATCCATCCCCTCTAAATAGAGATAGTAATCAAACACATCATCAATCTCTATTATAATATGAAGTCACACAAGAAGGGTGCCAATCTAGAAAAGGATGATTATCTCCCCCTCTTAATTGGTGATGAAGGGAAGCCATCACCAAAGACATAGGAAAAGACCCCATAGAAGAAGTGGGGAGAGAAACTTGAGGAGATTATGAAGTGCATCAAGTTAAAGATTTCCTTCAAAGAGCATAGTACACCCCCAGTCCTTAAGAAGTGTGTAACCTTCATACCAAAGACTACTTCCTCCAGCAAGAATTACAAAAAGAGAAAGTATAAGGGACCCATTATGTTCTCTACTATAACTCTAGAAAAAATGGATAAATAAGAGATACTCTCACCTAAGATGGAGGAAGATACTAAGGAAGAAGTAACAAGGACCTAAATTATGTAAGTTAAAGAAGAAGATAATCCAAGCACCAAGGATGTTTAGGAGGCCTTCCAAATTGGCACAACCTCCATTCTTGAAGAAGCAAAGGATTTGGTAGGCTCCTCATCTAACAAAGAACCCTCCATGATAGCTCCATAAAAAGAAGAGGAGAAGAGAAGGGAATGAAATAAAATGGGCTTAAGCAAGGTGGATATTGAGAAAGTGTTGACACTTGAATAAAAATGCAGACTAAGCTAGGAAAAAGTAAAAGCTAACTAGCAGTTGACTCAAAATCATATATACTTCTCTAAGTAGAAAATTAACAAGGAGAGTTACCATAGACATGTATCTTATACTTTATTTAAATGTCAACTTGAGGATGTAAACTTGATAGGATGACATCATTGTATGTGTACACTCAATCTTCTAATTTTATCTTCTATTGATTGTAATCTAAGATGTTAAATCCATGTAGTAAATGGAATGTTAAAATTAAACATGAAAATTATACTATGAACTAAATGTCTACACTATTTGAAGCTTCCTTAAACAATTCTATGTAAGATTGTAAATCACATAATTCAAAAATAAAACACACAAAGAAAAGAAACTAAATAACATGCTTAGTTATTTAACAAGTTGGATTATTTATAAAGACTTCTGAAGGGGGCCTTTCTTCCTTTTGACTCTAGCTTCAATATTTCATCTTACAATAATGAAATGGACTTAGAAATGATTGTTCATATTAATCAAAATGCATCAATGAATTATTGTAGGGAAATTACAATAACAACTACTTTACAAAATGTACTTATGATATTTCTCTAATTGATATCTACTACGCTTTCAACCTTGTATACACACACACACACACACACACACACACACACACACACACACACACACACACACACACACACACACACACACACACACAAGGTTGAAAGGGTAGTAGATATCAATTAGATAAATATCTATATACAGTAGGGGATAATGTTTTATATAAAATAATATATATTCTAATCTACAAAACATTAAACTTAAGATAACATAAATTGACTCTTGCTAAGGTCAATATTCATGTGAATCATACAATATTTCCTTAAGATAAAAAAAGTTGTTTTAGTATTAAAATTCATCCTTATTGTGCTCCCTTGAGGTTATAGTCATTTCTATGAGTCAATTGAATTGGGAGTCAAATTCTATTCATTTGTAGCTTTGATCATGCAGTGGTTGCATGATGTGTCTACATGATGAGATTCCTTTATTATAAGATGTTATATGGTATATATCTATTAATTCAAAACATATTTAAAATACATTATATAAAAATAATCCTATAGTATAAGATAACTATTATATACTTAATTCAATACACAGTTCTAACTATTTAAAGAGTATGAGAGCATAATGTTATTTATAGGATTATGGATATTCAAGGATGGAAACTTTATGGGAAAGTAACTCAAAATCATGGTAAAAAAGAAGGATGAGTGTGACTGATGAGGATAAAAACATGAAATTTATATGGCTCATCACACCCCCCAGATTAAGACCTTATTCATCAATGAGCAACAAACTTGCCCATTTCAATTTCACAAATAGTTTTGAAATCCATAGGGTCTATGGCACCACTTGAAAGGTGAGTATAAAATTCTTTCCATTGTTCATATAGTTGCTTATTTTTACCTCTTTAGCTTCATCTAATGGATTTTTAACCTACCAATCTAGAATATGATACAAAAATAGAGTGGGTTGGAATTTTATGCTCAATAATTGAGATCCCATTTCACCTACAAGTAGAATATATCTTATGACTCTAATAAATGTTGTCTTTAAATTGAAATGGGAATATGTTTATTTCCTTATTAGCTCGAGAGCAAGCTCATTACATCTTTCCATGTAGGATTATTTTGTTGTGGGTCTAGCAAAATTTCTTAATCCCAAGTATAAATATTGGGCTTCATCACAATTTTTGGCAAACCAAGTGTTGACTTCCTTTCATAGCATGATTTTAACCCATTATGTCAACACAATATCAATTGTAAATGACTCTCTCCTGATAATAAATTGACTTTCCCTTTCCTTTTTCCTATATTTAGTCATCTCTCATCATCTTCTTTTCTCATTCAAAAGATAAGATGAAAATTATTTTAGAAGGACATCTCCAACATATAGGATAGTATTCTATTCCTTGTCAAAAGGCACATCATAGTTATGAAGATATAACTGACACAATTGTTCTTGTTCTTATTATGATCTCTCTATACATTATAAATAAAGATATGGGATTGATTACTTCAAAAGGTATGTCATATTAAATTCTCATGAGTTTAAACTTATGCCATTATTACTCAAGATAAATTGATTATACCATACAAGAGGCCTACAGTCAATGATCTCTTGAGTAAGACAAGCCATATATTCAATTTTTTGCTATAGTTTGGAGATTATTTCTTCTTTCAACCTGACCTCTTCTTTCAATTTCTTATTATTTTTTGTTAATTCCCTAAGAATTTTAGAACAACTCTTTATCCATTTCATCAATTTAAAGGACACCACAGATGAGGAATTATACTTAACAACTTGGGTAATTGTAGGTTTTTATACTACATAAGGTTGTGAAATAATGGCTACTAGATAGTTTTTAGTAGAGGGTTGTAGCTGAGAAGCTATTGTAGCAAGTGCATCTTGTGCTCCTCCTGACTGATCTTGTAGCTTCTTCCTTAGTCACTCTATTTCTTGTACGACTTGCTCTAGAGTAGTATATTTCACTTATATGGTGGGTTTCTCTTTGTGTTCTATTTTTTCCTACATTCGTTCTTCTTTCAATTCTTTAGGATTGTATTCTACTTGCTCTAACTCTTTATTGTCTTCTTTAGAACATTCTTCTTTATTAGTATCAAAACTAAATGCCTATAGTGATTCATTACTTTTGGAAGTTTGTTTTTCTCTAGATTCCTCATTAATTTATATAATATAAGGTTTAGTTTTTGGTTTAACTTGCATCTTCCTTCTTAATCTATGGGATCTGCAAGGAGTAGATGTGACCTTAGCCTTTTTAGTAGAAGGTAGGAATTCATCTTCAGATTCCTTAGAGCCAAGATGGAGAATGAGTTTTTTCTTTCTTATTCTAGATTCCTTACTTGTGAAAGCCCCTTATTCAAGATTTGTATTATTGTAGTTTCTTGTGTGACTATAGGAATATCTTCTATAGGTACTTATATGGCTATAGGAAGGTCTTCTTCTATAGGTTCTTATGGAGCTACATGAATGTCTTATTCTATAGGTTTTTCTAACTCCATTTCCTCTTCTACTTCATTTCCCTTACTATTACTTTTTGCATTTCTAGGTAATTGAAAAAAATCTTCCCTACTTGTATTAGGTCTAGTCCTTTATAAGTAGTCTCGAATAATCAATTAGATTAACTAATGAAGAGAAAGAGCTTTGGGATTACCTATTTGAAATGCCTCTACCATTTTTGTGATAATGTTAAGCAAGAAGTTGGGGACATTTATCTCAACAACATGTTGTAAATGATTCATGAAGTTGAAGTGAATGTCATACAACATGTAATATCTCCCTTCATAGTTGAAATATATATAGATGAACTTAGTAGCTCTGGCCCATCTTCTCAGTAAAGATAACCCTATAATGCCTTATTTTGAAGTCTCCAAGCTTTCATTTCCTTTAATGAATTTTTACCTCTCTACCTCAACACCAAAAATTTATTTCCATGTTTCCCCTATTCAAGGAAATCTAGTTACTCTACTAATGATGGTTTTCATTAGATTTATTTCCATTCCTCTTACTATTGACAGTTTGTTATATAATAAGTTAGTGAATTCTTTTACAATTCCTTGATCAAGGGTATGTATCCTCTCAAAATATTGTCCCTATCCTACATTCTAAAATAGGCCGAAGATGTTTGGGTTATTGGTCAGAGGATTGATATCAAGAGGCTCATGTTTAAGCAAGTCCCCTCCCATATTATAAGATGAAATTTTAGTTTTAGGGTGTGTGCTCTTGTAGTAAGGGATTTGTAACTTTGGGTGGAATGCTTAAGATTTTTTATTTGGGAGTGAGATAATCCTTTTCAATTATGGGAAATCCCCCTAGCTTAAGTTGTTTCTTATCCTCAAGGGATGTATATGACATACACAAAATGCCCCATGGAAATAATAAGGGGTGGCAGTAGCAACACTTCAATGCTCATGTCAATTAGTGGAGGATAAGGTATCTTGAGATGGTGTGATAAATAGAATATATGGTGGTGTGTTAATAGAATTTAATACCCATCACATGAGTAATAAGATAATTACCTTAACTACTTGTAGGAATACCTTTTATTAATGCATAAATGAGGAGTCAAAATGCAAAGTGAGGTGTACTAGCATGTGTTGTCATTTGATTGGGATAAAAAATGCTTTTCAAGAATGTAATGTATGATGGAGTGGTAAGAATTCTTCCAACAACCAAAAAAAATTAGCAACAAAAATTGTCCTATAGTATTAATAAATATTCTATAGTAGTAAGAGTTTCATTTTTAGCAAAGAGGAAAGTGTATTTCTTCTCCAAGGGAATGAATCTACAAGTAAAAATAGATGAAAACAAAATTTTAATGCTATAGTGCTATTTTTTTAATGAATGTTGATTATCCAATGGCCTAATTTTCTAATACAACATTCGTTAGCAATGCTTGAAGGTTTTCATTGCGGAATTTTCTAATTTTTTTAATTAGATTTTCTGGTCCCAACTCAACTAGAATTACAAAAATCTAGGAGGTAGGATTTTATTTAGTGTGTACCAAGCTATTATGAATGGTTTATTCTTGGATGAAAGAAGCCTTAATACTCTTGGAAAATATTAGAGAAGGGTTGACAAAAATACCCTTCAGTTGTAGGAATAAGTTGATTTACTTCATGAAGAAGAGACAAATGTTCTTTAAGAAGTTGGTGAATGAGAGTTTCCTTAAAAAATGGTTTTTTGTACTTTATCTCATGGCCATTAACAACTAGTTAGAACTAAAGAGAGTAAATGGTCATGAGATTTACAGATCCATTTTCAAAAAATTGGTTGATCTAATAAGGGCCAAGCCATCTATACTACAACTTTATTTTATGATCATTGTGTTTAAAGTAAAAAAAGAGTACCTAGTCACTAGCTTGGAAATTCCTAGTTTTGATGTTCTTGTCATGCCAACCCATAAGTTTTATTTTCACTATTTCAATGTGATGAAGTGCTTCCTTTCTTTTTTCATCAATTTCATTTAGCTACATGGTCTTGTCTTGTTGAGATTGGAAAATATCCAAGCCCAAATCAAGTGTTATTTTCAATGTTTTATGCTCAAACTCTATAGGCAAAACATGCTTCTTACCATAAACTAGCTCATATGGAGTGAAACTAGTTGTGGTTTTCTAGGTGATTTTGTAAGCCCAAATTGCTTCTAAAATATGAGTTGACCAATATTTTTTATGTAGGTAATAGTATTAATGAGGATATTTTCTAATTCTCTATTTATAACTTCCACATGACCATTTGACTGAGGATGGTAAGGGGTATATTTTTTGTGTCTAATTCCATATTCTTTTACCAAGTTTGTTGTGAGATTTGATGTGAATTATAATCCTTGGTAATCTATAGCAATTGAATATTTCTTCATATAAAAACTGAGCCACTTTCTCATCTAAAGCATGGGTTTAAGCTTTGACCTCAACCCATTTTATGACATAATCATTGCACACTAGTATATATTCCTTATTATTTCATTTAGGATGAATTGGACCTACAAAATCTAGTCCCTATTTGTCAAAAGGTTGTGGAACCTATTGTGGCTATAATGACATTTCATCCTAATGAGTTGGTTTCCCAATACACTAGAATTTATCGTATTTATGGGTATATATCATGGCATCCTTATGTAAAGAAGGATAATAATATATATTAGTAAGTACTTTCATAGCAATATATTTGGTAGTAAAATCACCCCCATAGTGTTTATTATGATAGAATCTAAGAATGTCATAATCTTCATCTTCTCAGATACATCTTCTCATAATTAAATTTGGTCTAGTGATAGTGAGATATCCTAAAATCCAAGAATAATGTCTACTATTTTGGATCAAATTTTATTTTTCCCTAGATGAGAAATGTTTTGGTAGTGATTTTTCATAAAGATAGTTAGCAATATCTATGAACTAAGGAGATTGAATGGTTACTACAAAAAAATGCTCATTGAGAAAAGAATCATCAATAATAGGACTATGCTCATCATTTTTTAGTCAAGATATAAAATCTAATATTACATTATCCTTACTTGGTCTATCCACAATGGTAATATCACATTACTACAACAATAGAAACTGTCTAATTATCCTACCTATTATAGTAGGTTTGTTCATTAAATACCTACTTTTTGTGTAATCTATGTGGATGAATACTTGCTAACCTATAATGTAGTGTCAAATTTTTTTGATGGCATAGATAATGAAAATAAATTCCTTTTCTATTATAATTTAGTTGAGTTTATCCCCTTGAAGATTCTTGTTGATAAAATAGATTGCATAACTCAGAGATTCATCTTTTTGGCCAAGTACAACTCCTAAACTTGTTTCAAATGCATATGTATGGATGTGAAAAGTATTATTTCATTCAAACCCTATAAAAATAAGAGATTTTATGATAAGGTATTTGATTTACTGAAACTTAGTTTGATAATCATTAGTCCATGTCAATTCAACATCCTTAGTAAGCAATCCAAATAATGGGGTGGCTATTTTACTAAAGTCTTTAATGAATTGTCTATAATAACTAGCATGTCCTAAAAATATTCTAATATCTTTCTAATTAGTTGGTTTGGGTAGATCATTAATGATACTTATCTTTATTGGTTTAACTTGAATTCTTGTAGGGGATATGAGATGCCCCAACACAATCCCTTCAGTCATAAGCATATAACACTTTTCATTACTCAAAGATAATCAATGGGCTTGGTGATGTTGAATAACTTTCTCCAATTTGGTAAGATTTTCTTCAAATGTCTACCCTTAGATAGTGAAATCATCTATGTAGATTTCAACATAGTCATGGGAGAGATCAAAAAATGCTCAAAACAATCCTTTGAAAAGTAGTTGGGGCATTACAAAAACCAAATGGAAAGATGACGTAGGCATAGGTTCCCCAGGGGAAAGTAAAAGTGGTTTTATCTTGGTCTTGTGGATTAATTCATATATTATTATAACTGTTATATCCATATAGGAAATAAAAATAATTTTTCCCTACTAATGTGACCAACACTTGATCAATAAATCAAATGGGAAAGTGATCCTTCTTGGTAAAAACATTCAACTCTTGATAGTAAACACAAATACACCATTTCCCCCTTTCTTAGGGATGATAGCCAGGGGAAAGACCCATTAGATATTCAACATAGGATAAACAAATCTTGCATCTAAGAGTTTTTACAAATCAATTTTGATAATTTCTTTAACTTCAAGATTCATTCATCATTGGGGTTGGTGAATAGGTTTTCATTCTTATTTAATGTAAATATGATGTACACATAAGTCTAGGGGTATTCCTCTCATGTCATGGTAATCCTAGGCAAATGTTGTTGTGTTTTTTCTTAGCATTATAATTAATTATATTTCTTGTTGGAGTGTTAAGGAGGTGTTGATGTTAAGAGGTTTATTTGGTAGAATGTCTACTTATTTTTTAAAAGAAAGCATGGTTTCTACATTGGTGATTAAAGGAACATAAATACATTGATAGGGAATTAATTGATGTAATGTCCAAATATCTCTTGAAGTTTTAGCAAGATAATTCTCAGGAAAAGTATGTTGAAGGGGGAATGGTGTACATAGAAACATGTTTGTTGCTATAAGATCATATTTATAGGTGTTTTTTAAGATACCAATAAGGACAATGTCTTCTTCTTGTGCCTACAAAGCTAGACTCTAGTCATTTTAGGAAGGCTGGGTTGGTGGATAAAGAACTAGTTTCTTGGTGTCATTTTTGTTGGAAATTAATAGTTTCTTTGACCTAAAACCAATAAAAACATTAGTAGTGGCCAACCATGGACAACCAAGGATTAGAGGATAACCTCCCAAGTTGATTTTTGGATATAAGATAATAAATTTTGATGGATTTTTCCAAGATTCCATAGTGATAACTAGGTCTTCAACAATCCCCTCAAGCTTAATAGTTGACCTATCGGCCATCTAGAGGATGATGGGTGTTGGATAGAGAGTTGTTTGTTTTAGTTACTGCATAGTCTCCATGGTCATCACATTGATGGCTACACCCAAGTCAATTAATGTATTAGATATGGGTTGGCCATGGATGTTAGCATTAACTACAAGACTTAAAAGATCAAAATATTTTGGGGTAACTATATTTTCTAGCATAATATATGCTAGTTGGCCAATAACTTTATCTATTTTAGGATCTTTCTTCTTTCTTCCTATTTTTTTTCAAACATAGCTCTCTAACAACCTTATTATAGATAGGAACATCCTTTATTTCTTGAAATAGTGGGATTTTTATGCACACATTCTTGATTTGTCTTAAGATATTGAATTTGAGTTCTAGTCTAGGACATGATATGTTCAATCTCTTCAGAAAAGGAGGATTATCAGATTCTTCTTATTTTTCTAGTGGACTTGGCTTAGGATTGGCCATGGGTGGTTGTGGATTAGTATGGAGTGGAGAAAATTCTTAAATTTTTTTGTGAATATGGGTGAGGTGGGTTTTGGAATAACACATCCTAAGATATGTTATAATTAATTGATATCCAAGGTGTATGTTGGATATTACATGTATTATGTTAGCTGAACCAACTTATTGGTAGGATTGGGGATGGGCTAAGTGGGTAATTAAGCAGATATAATGGGTTGTTGTGCGTTTGTCATTAAGGCCTATTATTATTTTGGTTATTTCATTTGTTAAGGAAAGTGTTTATCACCTCTCCATTCTTATTTCCATTAATTAGATGGAAAGATCCATTATTGGTTTTGGAATTATCTAAGTTGAGGTTGTTGTCTATTTTATTGCATCCATAATTGATTATAAGGTAGCTACCAATTTGTTTAGGGATAATTTTGGTTGGGTGTATTCATCCAAGAACCATATTAAGGATTATTTGATAATTGAGAATTTTCAAACATAAAGCTTGATGGAATACCTGATCTTTGCACCCATAGTTTCCATTGACCAAAAAACACTTGATTCTCATGTTCTCCTATGGCATGTAGCTCCACTATTTTAGGATTCTATTTAGTTTTTCTAGCTACCTAATCTTTCATATATTTACATATGCAATATACCCTCTTTTTTAATTCATTTAGGGAAATAGGTAGCTAAGGCTTTTTTAGTTTCTTCATTCTTCCTCTATGTATGTAATGTATCAATATGAGTAGCTAGGTGGCTAATAATGTCTTGATTCATGTCCTGGAGTAGGTTGATCACTTCACCTTTATACAGTATTTCTATAGATGCTGAAGGAAGACTTTTGCCCTTACTTTTTAAATGGTTGATCTAGAGTAATTTGTATATTGAAATGTTAGTTAATTAAAGGGTAGTGTAAAAACATCACCACTAGACATTAAATTTAGTGCCTCAAAAAAATCATCTCTAATTATTTTTAATAATATTAGCTTGATCGATTCTTTATCCATTATAGTCTATTTGGAATTTTGCAACCTGAACAAAAATCTTTCCATATATTCTTCTAATGACTCATCATCAACTTGTGTCATTTGGAATATGTCATCTCTCCTACAGTTTCTTCCCCTACAATAGTCTTTGTATTTCATCAAAAACCTCTCCTTCATTTCTTCCCAAGTAGAAATGACATCCTTTCCAAGTCCCATGAACCATGTAAGTGTTTCGTCTTTGAGTGTCACTAGAATCAATTTTATTTTCTGAGCATATTGATTATAATCATGATGACAACATAAGATGTCAAACTCAAAAAGAAATGTGTTTGGATCCTTATATGCTTTTCCCCTAAAGGTAGGGAGGTCAAAGTGAGGAATATTATTCATGGATGCATTTACATCAAGAGTAAGGATATTAAATTTGAAGGTATCAAACTCATTGATAATGTTTTCTTCCTAAGGATCTTCCATGAATACTCTTTATGTTGGTAGACTCGAAGTTGTTTCAATACACCATTTAAAATTCCTATTAATTCTTCCATTTATTGGGGTGTAGGAGATGGAGACTTTATATTTTTTCTTAGGAATATATCGATTTATATACAATGAGAATGGTGTAGAGGCTTTAGAAGATTTAGTTTGTTTCCCAGTAAAAATTCTTTTTAAATTGGAAGATTGTATTGGCCTAGTAGTTCTTCTAGGAGCAATAATAACCTTGAATGCCTCCTTAGCAAGAAATTTGGGTGATGGAGGGAAGTTCACTTTGGATTCTTGAGTATGAGGTAATAAGGTGGGAATTATTAAGGGTGGTACATGTGGGTCTCTTTAATGGGTATGAACCTCTTCAAAGTATCTATATTATGCTACCAATATAGCAAAAAAAAACATCCGTTTCTACCTCTTTTATTGAAAACTATAAGTGATCTTCAGGATTTTCTTCCTGTTCCTCATGAATTTATAATATTGTATAAATAGTTGATGATTCAAGAAAAAATATTCCTATATAGACCCTTCACTTTTCATGTATGTCAACCACTTTTCTTTCTCTTTTTTTAATTGTTTTTCCCACCCTTGCTACACAAGGTTAGTAATATGATTTTTTTTTTTAAATTTCCACCATCCTACTTGAAAAAAGGGAAATTTAAAATATAAAATAAAGAAATATTTTATCTAAAGAACAAAAAGATTAGTAAATAAAAATAGTAAACATCTAGAAACAATCTCTATCAAGATTAAAGATTATAAGTGTGTGACACCCTTCCCTAACAACAACACCAAAAATGACTAGCAATTGATTAGCAATCAGATATATTTTTATTGGTAAAAAAATAAAAAGGAGAGTTACCATAGACCTGTATCTTATACTTCATTAAAATTTCAACTCAAGGATGTAAACTTAATGGGATGATGTCACTGTATGTGGACACTCAATCTTCTAATTTGACCTTCTGTTGATTGTAAGCTAAGATGCTAAAGCTATGAAGTAAATGGAATGTTTAATTAAACATGAACATAATATTGTGAATTAAATGTCTACTCTATTTGAAGCTTCTTTAAAAAATTCTATGCAAGATTGTAAATCACATAATTCAATAATAAAATGCACAAGACATAAAGAAACTAAATAACATATTTATCTATTTAATAGGTTATATTGCTACTGCAAGACTTCCAAAGGGGACCCTTCCTCTTTCTTACTCCATATTTAATCCTTCATCTTAAAACAATAAAATAGAATCAAAAAATATTGTTCATATTAATAAAAATGCTTTAATGAATTATTGTAGGGAAATTACAATAACAACTTCTTTACAAAATGTACTTCTAATATTTCTCTAATTGATATCTACAACCCTCTCAACCTTGTTTCTACCTATATATATACAATAGGGGAGATTATTTTATATAAAATATTGTATATTCTAATCTAAGAAACATTTGGTTTAAGATAAAAAAATTTTAATCTTTCTGCTAAGGTCACCATTCATGTGAATCCTACAATATTACCTTAGGACAAACAAAGCTATTTTAGTCTTCAACCGCATCCTTATTATTCCCCCTAGAGGTTATAGTCTTTTTTGTAAGTCGATTGAACTAGGAATCAAATTTTATTTGTCTATGGATTTGGTCATGTAGTGGCTACATGATGAGATTCCTTTGCTTTAGGATGTTATGTGTTATATACCTATTAATTCAAAACATAGTTCTAACTATTCAAAGAGTGTGAGAACATAATGCCACTTATAAGATTATGGATATTCAAGGATGGAAAATTTATGGGAAAATATCTCAAAATCATGGTAAATAAGAATTATGAGTGTGATATATGAGGATAAAAACATGACATTTTTGGGGATCATTAGAGGCCAAGGAAGAGAAGACCAAGAAGGTTCATGTAAGTGCGAGACTAGCCATTGAGGAAGCTAAGAAAGTGCCCAACACCCCCACTAAGAAATTAAAAAAAATATGCACAAGAGGTGTGCCCAAGTAGTGAATGAGCACCTAAATAAAAGGAAGGCAATAATGGCACCTTAAAACAATAAATAAAGGCTACCAATGAACCCTAGCAAGAATAAAGCAATACTAGCACTAAGGGAATTAACCTAGAGGTGAACATTGAGAAACCTTAGGAGGAAGAAGTGGATGAAGTGGAAAAGTTCAAGGAATAAAACCCTAAAGAATAAGTAGATAAGTCCTTCAAGGAAAGCATCGATGAAAGTAGTGGTGTCATTGAAGAGGAGAAATAACAAATGGAGATGGTCATCATCAAAAAGTATAATGTTTAAATGAACATAAGGGAGAAGTAATAGAAGGGATGGAAATATAAAGAATTATACATGTATGATATGATGCCCCCCCAAGCTACCACAACTAAGATGCACAAATAAATTATTTTTGCATTTTACCATTATATGGATGAACCTCACTTTGAGGCACCTAAGGTGGCCACTTCAAGCCTTGAATATCCTAAGGAAGGGAAAGACTCCCTCCTCATAAATATTTGTGCCATGAACCTGGTTTGATCTAGAAATACACTGATCAAGATGGCCACTGAGGCTACACACAAAAATATAATCAATGATGGTAGGGCGAAAAAATGGAAGTAACACCATAAATAAGCCTAAGAGGAAGCATAGGCCACTAAGTTTAAGCTATATAATATCTATGAGCACATAGAGATAGATAAACCATCCCTTTTGGTCAACATAAATACTTTGAACTTATTTGAGGTTGATAAGATCTGTGTGCTAGTGGAGTAGATGCTCTTAAGGATAAAACCTAAGTTGGTGCAAGAAGAAGAATATCCCTACACTATATTACAAAAGGTAATTTATAGTAATTTTTAAGGGGTAGAATACTTCATTGAAAAACTATAGGAGTGTACAAATGTAACTAATTCCATATTATTAATCATTTCCAATCAAGTGTCAGTCATAGATATGCACCTCAAGCAGGCAAAGGAGGAGAAGGAAAAGCTGATGGTGTAGGTGTAATGAGTGAGCAAGTTAGAGCATACATAGATAATGGGGAGTATTAATGGAATAATCACCCAAATCAAGGACCAATAAATAAGCCTATAAGAACTTTTCCATGCTCTATAAAATAAATACTGTGAGCAAGGAATAATCCTAGATGGGAGTGTGACTAAGGCTAAGTCAATCTAGAGGCCCTCAAGAAGGAGATGGAAAATAATAATGTGATTTCACTTAGTATGGCATCCAATAAGATATATAGTGTCCTTGAAGAAATAAATCTCACCATAAGGGTATTTTAATACTTCATCACCGAGTTTAAGGAGAGTGCACTTGAGTTCTTCTCCCCAAATACCTTAATAACATAGTATGAGGATGGACTAAAATTTTTATATGGGGTAATGTTGGGCCCCTTATTTTAGTGAGTAAAAGATTAATTTAATAATGAAATACACATCATAATGAGGCATAATTTTATATGATGATGAAATTTTGTCATCTTAGCACCAGTTGGAGGGATCAATGCATACCTAACACCAGCTAGTACGTAGCTAACACATTCCAAGATTCCCAGGGCATCTTCCAAGTTGAGTGATACATGGAGATTACAATGTGAAGGGATCAAGGTGATAAAAATGATGAGAATTATTATAAAGGATATAGATTGACACTTGGTGTGCACATTCCACCTTGGCAAAACTATTCTTGGAAATCTATAAAAGGAGCTTGAACCAATGAAGTAAATGACATGAAAGTAGTGTAGTGAAGCTCTAGTGAACTTGAAATTGATTTGAATTCATGTATCTAACATCTATTAGACTAATATTAGAAATTATGTCATGAAGGATCAATTTTTAGCACCTAATCTTTCTTGTGATCCTCTAAGCCATTACGTAGTATAAACTTGAACATGTTTCCAGCTATAAACTCTATATTATTTAAGCTTTCATTAATGAGGATGAATGTTGTATTAAATTGAGCTTGATCTAGTTTATTCATCTTTGATATTTCTATTTGAACCACCATGTTAATGTATATAAAATTCCTTAATGATCAATAAAACCTCAATTGGACCTTAACACGCATTCTATAATGTTTCTTGAAGGCTTAAAATAAGCGTACCGTTGATGATTAGGAAAAACCAATGTGTCTCTAGGCCTATACCAAATTTCCTACTTAGTTTGTCATCACCATTTGATATTTTACATGTTGAGGACCCTTCAAAGTGATAAAGGACCATCTAGGTACATTTGGACATCATGAAACTAATTTACTTAGGTTGCAAAGGAGACATTGAGGACACATAAGGATTGACAAGGCAAATATGGAGCATGAAAAAATAATGAACTAAATAGACACCCCATTTAAACTCATGATATGAATAATAACCATATTTAAAATGATGGATCATGACTCAAGATTTAAGGTTGACCCCTTTCTATTTCTAACACTAGAAAATGGCAAACATTTTTACTAACTTAGCTAGCTTAACCAGCCTGCTGGTCAAATATCTCATAATTTTTTTGAACCCACTCTTGATGAATAAAAAAATCAAGCATGAATACATATGGTTTATTACTTATCCTTGTATACTCTTGAGAAAATGAGGCATAACCAAACAACAAGAAAGAGTAATAAATGGAACACACAACTACTTAATAACAAGACCAAATAATAAACATGATACTTGTGCAAGAACACTTGGAGATAAAGACAATCATACCTACCTATGTAAAAATGAAGCTAAAATAAAATAGCTACATAACTTGAGTAATATCCCATTGATAGTTATGGGGAGTTCCTCACCATTCAATTTAGAAAGCTCAAAGGCATTACTCTCCTTGAAGCAAGTGATAATGTAAGATAGACTTCAAAGACTATCAAAATTATAGTGTTTTCCTAGCTTTGCATAGTCCGCATGCCATTTGAGTACTATATATCCCTATTGGAATGTCCTATATTAATCCCTTTTGTCAATTTACCTTTTAACTTGATGTTAACTAGACCACATGGAATGCATAGAACTATCTCCTGTATCCTCTAGATATCTTAGTTATTTCATCCTCACTTACATAGAATCATTCTCTAGGAGCTCAAGTTGGTGGGAAATCTTGGGGTCAAATCCATTTGAATCATGGTACTCCCATGAAAAAACATCTATATACTCATGACATAAAGCAATGAATGAAACTCTTTCTTCTGTTATGTTTACTTTTCCCAACTTTAATAGTTTGTCCTTATAGATTGTTACCCTATCATAATGCTCTTCCTTAGTTGAGATAATTACCTTGTCTCTTCTCATATAATAATATCCATTAAATATTTTATCTAATTTCACTAGTCCTTTAGGCAACTCATTAAACCTTAGATTGACTATCTAATCATCAAATTGGTGTTAAAACTTGCCTTGATTCTTATGGCAAAATTCCATCTCTTGCATGAAGAAACACACAATATGTTCATCATTATCAAATACCTACAAAATTAACTCATTATTAGGTACATAAGGATTCCATATGACCTTGATTTATGATTTTCCTTTATTACTCTTGACTCCATCTGCAATATCATTTTGGGCTCTAATGGTTACAAGCCTATATGCATGGTGATTAGACTCCCTTGGTATGGACTATATGTAAAATTCTAAGAATTACTCTAGAAGGTCCCATGATATATGATTTTAGGCCTTAAATAGATGGTTCCTAACTACACTAACACCACTTACTTATTTCACTACAAGCTCACCATCACCCTTTACTTGTAAGTGTTTGATACCTCTCATTCTTGCTTCTTGTAACCCATGTAGAAGGGCTTCATACTCAGTTGTGTTTTAAGTAAAACTAAATTAAAACATTGAAACTAAGTAATAATTATGATTTTAAGGGGAAAAAACATCACTATAGCTCCATTTCCTTTTTTTGACCTTGATCCATCAAAGAATAAGGTCCATAAACTATCATGCTCTTAAATTTTTCTTATTAGACTAGGAATAGTAGTACCTTCCTCATGCATATAATACACCCATAAGTCTACCTAATAAATGGTGTTTTAAGGATTAGATCCATGTTTCTCATTTTACCATTCATCTAGGATCAGTTATGAGATGCCCTCAGTATGATCCTTGGGTTCTTTCTCACTAGCATTTTCATCCTCATCAAGTATGGTGAAATTTAGATGCCCTCAAGATGATCCTTGGGTTCTTTCTCACTAGCATTTTCATCCTCATCAAGTATGGTGAAATTTACATTTGAAAGGTTGGGTATATAGGGCTCTAAATGGAACCTATAAATAGTTTTAGACCTAGTAGTGACCCTAGTCCCATATCTAGTCCTAAAAACCATGTACAACTAGTCAGATGAAATGTAACCTCTAATCTTTGTTGTAAAATCACTAGATAGGAATAGGGAAAAATATGGGGGTAAATCAACAACCATGAAATTTTGAGTGATATTGAAATTAGGGAAGGTTTCTAACATAATTTTTAAGTCCCTTAAGACACCTATTGTCTTGGTGGGTGAACTATCTAACTCAAAAACACCTTTCTCATTAGGCACATACGTTAGTTTTAGATTATCTATTATGGCCTTGGGCATGATTGAGGTTGAGACACCAGAATCTATTATAAAATTGTGGATAAGATAATCCCCTATTATGATTAACAATTAAAATGGAGGTGGCTTAACAACATTATGGGTTTAAACTTGACTAAGTTGGACATCATTGACATAAATTACACTTACCTTGTCAGCTACCTTGTTAATGAGAGAGAGATTGGAGAGCTCTTGTTGGAAAATGTCTTTCTAACCTAGAATGGATAGAACATCCCACACAAGAATCATAACATTGGATCTCTTCATGTAGTCTACAATGTTTAATGTATAATTGGTACTCTTGGGCTACAACTTAGAGTTAGAAGCATCATTTGACATTTGGGAAACTTGAGGAATGAATGATGTCTTCTACTTATACACATGTGTCTAAGGTGTTTGTTGAGTTGTAGAGGTCTTTGTGGTTATAATTTGAGTGGAAGGTTTTTTATTTACTTGATTATGTGTGGGAGAGGCCTTAGGTTACCCCAATATATCATCTATCATTATATTTTTATCCCTTGTTTGGGTTGTAATTGTATCATCTACCATTGTGTATTATACCCCAAGTTTGATGCCACATGTTTAAAGGTATGCTTTACCTCTTGGAATTTGAAAAAAGTATTATCAATGGGTTCTTTTACTACATTTTATTTTTGTTTACTTGTAACTTCTGATGGTATCATTGCAAGCATGTCACCATGAGGCATTAAAGGACCTTATGGTGGAGGAGGCATAGTGTCATAAACTTAGAATGTTGAATCCTATTGTAGACTAGGGTCTTGATATCTCTTCACTTGTTGACATCACCACCTCATGAAATTTACCCCATGTTTACTAGCATTGGCCATCTTGTGCAAGATTATTTTGTGTTGGCACCGTTACCCTTGATTTGCTTGAAACATTGGGGTTATAACTATTATATGGTCTGGCCTAAGTGATCTAACCTTGGGATTGGTGATTTGATGGATAAGGGGTTTATTTTAATGATAATATGTGTATGGATTTTTATATGGGTTTTGATATGGTCAATAAGTGGTTTTCTGCTTCCTCTCTAAGGCCACCAACTTGTTATTTTGTGATTTCAACAAACCCTTAAACTTCCCAAGCCTATCTACCTAGTTATCATCATATTTTCCTTGATTAATTGGAGTAGGAAATGGAGCGATGGTGGGTGTAGTAGGTTTGAGATTAGAAAAGAAGGGTCTAGGGGTAAATTTTCTCACTTGTATCAATTAATTCTCTGCCCTTATAAATATCTCATATGCCTTTGGTAAAGTTATCCCACCCATGGATTGTAGCATTACTACAACATTTGAATTTATGGCCCTTAGGTAATATATAAATTCATAATTAGGTGTGCTATTTATGATAATAGGGATTCAATCCCAAGTCTTTTGAAATGTATAGTTGAAATCAACCATAGATTCTTAGGGTACCCTCTTGATTGAGGTGAGTTTCTCAACTAGTGACACATGGTCACTTCTATCTTAAAAATGTTTGTAAAGTAATTCACCAAACTCATCCCAAGTATTAATTGAGGTAGGATTTATACCTTTATACCATTTAATAGAGGGGCTTATGAGTCTCATGGCTACATCCTCCTAGGTGGTGTTATGCATTGAAGATAGATTTACAATGTTAGTTATGTTTTATATAGGAGTGATGGAGTTTTATCCTATGAAATATGGTAAAATATTCAATTAATAAGTTAGGATATCATCATATTAATTGAGGCTAAGAGGGATACCACCATTGAAGGATATAAAGGCTTTTAATCTAGGCCTTTCCATTTGGGTTGGTAATATTATAGCAGGCTTTATATGGATATAATTTTTAGAATTTGGAGACTTGGGATAATTAGGGGATGTTGGGTTTGGATTATAAATATGAACCCTCTTTCTCATTAATATGTCTAATGGTAATTCAACAAACTGAATCTGATTACCTTTTAAAGCTAATCTAGTAGAAACTTGGTGCATAAAAATATCTTCCAATCTATTGATGATTATATTTAGCCTTAAATATGTCCTTAAAAATTTTTAATCTTGAAAAATAAGGTGTCTAAGGGAATTTATTTCTAGTCCCAATAGGTGTGCCAAAACTATTAGAGGTTCTAGGTTATACCCTAGCCAAGGAGATGAGTGTTCAAATGCAAACCTCAAACCTAGTCCAATATGGTAGTGACCTTAGACTATGGGATATCTAGTTTTTAGGTCACAAATATAGATTTAATGGGGTTATATCCCCTAATTTTATAATTAAATTATCTCTAAAACCTAAACTCATCACAATGAAAAGGGAGAAACATATGAAAACTAATGCAAGAAACTACTCTAAGTGGTGATATACTAGTGAATGAGAGATCCACTCTTAATCATTACTTTTGGAAACTAATAATGAAAATAATGGAGAAAATGATTAATCAAAATATTCAATGGTGTTCCAAGAATGAATGTTCTATATGGAGGTTGGAGAAGATTCTAAAACTTGAAGGACAAAAGGGGATATGTCTGATCACGACACAATGAACCTAGGACACTTTAAGATAATTTCTACTGATAACACTTTATATAAGCTAAAATGAACTAATAATTTAAGTTAGGTATATGAATTACCTATAGATGATGATATGATGCATATATTATAAAATCAAACTCCCATGAAGTACAGTAACATTCAACAAGAATCTAAAACAGTCTTTTATTGATTCAAAAGAGTTTACAAGGCAACTTTGGCAAAAATTTTCTACACACAACTAAGGGATGCCAAGTAAGATATCAATACCTAATTAAATAGATAATTTGTAAGATAAGATAGACAAATCCATGTGTGGTAGAGTCCATGAATGAGTTTAATGTGGCATACCATAGGTACATAAGCTTGTTCTTCTTCTCAAATGTTGACATCTCATTAAGGAGTCCATTTTGGTATTGTGGAGGCTATAAATCCCTTAATTAAATTTATTTAGGCCTATACCATTCTTAAAATATCACAATATTCCCTCTTTTGGTAGTTATGAAATGTACATAGGGTGTAAATAGGTCTCTTTGAGGTGTTGGGTAGCCTTTCATTCAATATACATGTTAAATGGTTCATGAAACTACCTTTGACCTATCATAATGGGCCCCATTTTCGTGTATTTTAACCTATATTATAATTACCATGCTTAGAGATCATTATTTAATGATCTCATGCCACCCTTTGTTTACTAGACTCTTCCCTTTTCAAGATAATTAGGCATGTATTGCTTATTTTCTAACTTTCTATTCATACCCACTATTTAAAAGATAAAATAGTTGAAATTAGGCTCCAAATTAATCTAATGATACTTAGATAATCTTTGAATAACTTTTTATGTATTGTAATTGAGATCTTATAAGAGTTATTTACCTAAAATTACACATTAACCTTGCATTACTTTGTCAATTAGACTACCTCACAGACTAATAATTTAAATAGAGATGGTAAAGACACTTTTAATCAACTCCATGAGACATTAAAATTTAATGAATATAACAAGTCCTAATATTACTCTTCACATGGTTTATAACTTATCCTTAGGTTCTACAACATAATTTATGTCTGAAACCATGCAAATTCTCCTCTTTAGGAGATGTCCATATAGTTTTTTTTACCATCCAAAGCCATGAATTAGAGCCCTCTTGTGTTTCCAATATGATCTATGTTCTAGATAAGTAGCTTATAAGAAAATGAATGAATATTTCCATAAACCTATCTAGACATGTTACTATTAGGGTTTAAGGCAGGTTTTAAGATGTTTGGGAATCTTAGGAATGGTTCATGGATATTTGAGCTTGGATATCTGAACCATCTACACCAATTTCAAGGAAATAGGCCCACTCACCATCCACAAATATCTAGACTCTCCATGCATAACACTCAAGCTATGGTGAGCACTTAAAAATTCTCCTTGTGGGAAGAACTTGCTCTCTAAATGAATTTTGCATGTTTTCAAGTAGAAAGGTATACTTTAATGGATTTTTTATGGGATTGATCTAGCCAAATGACTTTCAAATATTATACTAACCCTACACTTTTGATTTAGAAGCATTCATATTTCCCAAATTATCTTCTTCTTAACTTTTTTAAGGCATAGTCCTAATGTAGGTTGACAATTGGTCTATCTACAAAATTGAGCCATAAATCTTGACCTTAATATTGGGGCTATGATCCATTCTTATATCATTTATAGCCTAAAAAATTCCTTGCATACCTTATAATATAGAAACATTGACCTTATTGGATCATTTTTCCTCCTTAGGGTGTATATAGCCATGTATTTCAATAAATTCACCTCTTTGATTGATGAAATAGTTAAGGAGGCTATCATGGAAACTTTCAAGAGGATTTGTTAGATTCTTTGGGAGGTATTCCCCTTTTCCAACTCATTATTTACATAAATGTTCCCTGTATTTCTATTATTGAGTGAAAAATAACGTCTTTAGGCCCATTTCATATAAATTTACCCTTGTACATACCAAAAAGGTGTAAATGTGGTGTTCATAGAACCTTAAAAGACCTTAAAGATCATTTCATGGTAAAATTTCCTTATTTGGATGGGTTTTGGAGTCAAACTATACCATTAGGTCATTTCTAAGGTTTGTGTAAGGTTTGAGACATCCAAATTCTTAAATAAGGTTCATATAGTATGGTTATCCAAAACAAAAAAAAAATCCATGGATGTTTAGGGAAATTATCCCCTCATCACTCATGAATAGCCTAGATTCCCATGTAGAGGGTACTTGAAGATATTAATATTAGAAGATGAGATTAGGGTTGTTTACAAGCAATTTTGAGAACTTACTTTCTTAACATTTATTCATAAATCCTAAAACCCAAATACCAATCAATATACCATGTATATTTATTACATAGAGATACTTAAACTTCCATAGGATATTTGTCTATTAGAATGCATGTGGTGGAGTATGTGAACATTTGAAGATGCCCCTCAAATTATATGTGCAAATGGGCTAGATCGAGCTAGGTTTTAGGACACTTGGATTAATTTGTTCAACTATTAGAACTTGGAACCCATTTTTTATGCCTAAAAAATCCTCAAACTCCTCATCTTGGTCATTTAATTTGTCACTATATCCTATAGATGTCTCAAGATGGCACTAGGGTTTGTGTGCACGCCTGTGTGTCTAACTATGTCACCTCATCTCTAAGGTTTTTGACTATTAACATAAGTAATATAATTACGGAGGATTTTAAATAAACTTAAACAATAATCTTCAAATATATCAAATCCTTCTATGATCTCAAATATCCTATAGACCTTGTTTGACATAGGTGCACCCTTCATCTCAATGAGTGATTGTAATAGACAAGCCTTGGTCTAAGTCAAAATAGTGGGTATACCCATTATATTACCGAAAAAATTGAACATATGACCCTATTTAATATGTCATTAAAAACATTTATACCAATTTTTAGAGTTTTTATATGCTTGGAAGGGTCCCAAACCATCATTTTGGCCAAAACTAGATCCAAATTGCCTGCTAATTGTGTGCTCAAGCATGTAAACTCTAAATATGGCCTATAACATTACCTCTAAAGGTGTTTGTGACCATGGGGGTTTATTATCATGTGTTTATAGTGATCATCATTCCTAGGTGAAAGTTTTCCAACACCATTCTTATATACCATATCCTTCACTTAGACTTACATCTCTCATTTGCATATGACTGTGTGGTCTCGTGATTGTGTTTGTGTCATTTGATCTCCTCAGTGGTAGTGGCCATAAATTATAAACTCTTTAATATGTGAGCATTGAACCCCTTCATGTGTATTATATAAGGATTATATCTTAGGTAATATGGAAAACCTGATGTAGGTTTGTGATATCACATGTGGCCATCTACAAGGATGATTATTTATAGGGTTATGTTATCAGGCCTGTATAGAGTGAAGGTGGTTTATAGGGTGTTTCAAAATCATGGCATGATCATCCCATGTTATCATTTAAAAATTTAGGTTGTACATTTTATGATTTTTATACCAATCCTTGTACCTTTGAATAGTCCCCTTGGTGTTTCTTGGGACCCTACTATAGTAACCTCAAAAGGCTAGTTGTAGGTGCACATTTGCACTCTCATCCATTATATGACCATATGGGTCTAATATCTAGTGGTATAAATTATTGTGATGGCTTTATTGAAGTGTGGAGGTCACTTTGACATGATATAATCTTGAGTAAAGGGTGGATGAATGGAAAAGAGTTGAAGTGGAGACATATGGGATGTTGTGAACACGGAAACATGGGGTAACATAATGCAATAGTAGTGAAAACTAGTGAGACCACATAAGTGTGGAAATGACATGAAATGGAGATAATGATTCTCATAATACTAATCCAAATGAACCTTATAGACATCTCAATGCATACATAATCAAATGTGGAAGTTTGGGGGCAAGAGTGAGGTATATGTAGTCTCAAAATGAAACCTCAAACACTCAAAAATACCTTAATTTTCACAAAAAACCTTAAACCCTATTAAATAATAATTGAATTAATCAGAGACAAAAAAGTTTATTTTTAGGCATGTGAGGCTACCATGAGGGTTGGAAATGTTCTTCTAAATGGCATGAAGGCGATCCACTATTAGTTCAACATCTCATTTCCATATCTTTGAGTCACATTGGAGCTATGCAGGTGTTATTGATTCACATATACATAATTTTTCATATAATGGTCTTTAAACATGAACAGGTTACTCTCTTTGAAGTGTTTTGAGGTAATAAGAGGGCCATTGAACCTTGAAATCAATCAATAATAAATTGGAATCACAAAAATGCCTCTACAACCCTTCAACCTAGTCTACAAACCCTAATGAAGGCATAAAATCTCTAGTTTTTTCTCAAACCCATTTACAAACTATACATATGAGCTAGTCATGATTAATTTTAATCTAGGTAATCTCAGAACTATGAGTCAAATATTAAAAGTGTCATGGAATGACTCTGTAAGACTTGAGAAAACATGATCCATGATTGGTTTCATTAGATAAAGAAAATTCCTATAAAAACTATTGAGTTTAAATCGGTCTATGTAGATGAGAGGGGCATATAGGTTCCTTAACTTATGAAGGAATGTTAATAAAGGAGAGGAAGATAATCCCTAAACAAATTCCCTTGGATGGAATTT
This sequence comes from Torreya grandis, assembly GCA_037957365.1. Classification (NCBI taxonomy): domain Eukaryota; kingdom Viridiplantae; phylum Streptophyta; class Pinopsida; order Cupressales; family Taxaceae; genus Torreya; species Torreya grandis. The sequence goes on along the minus strand of JARHVA010000199.1, from coordinate 6,547,491 downwards.
GATTGATTCTACTCTTGATCATTAGGATCTTGGTCCCCCACTCTCTTTCCCTTGTATGGTATGAGTATGAACTTAAGGAGTCCTCTAAACCTGCTAGTGAGCTTGAAGGAGATATGTAATGGTTTTGATCCCCTATGGATTTTTAAAGCACTATTGTTTTCACCATTGGATATATTTAACCTTCTCTACAAAGTCATGCCCCTAATTGAGCTAGGTTATATAGTATGGATCTATACTATTGAAGGAACTCATTAAAACTATCATTTTTCTTACAAATCCTTATTGATTCAAACCTAGAACATTTCTAGTAGATGTTTTAGAGAGAAAATAGGGGGAAAATAACACCTTGATCTTGGTGGTATGAACTAAGGAAGTTGAATATTCATAATTTAACATGTGTGGGCCTTTTTTAGGAGGAATAGGAATTGGCTATGATGATAGTGGGTTTAAATGAGGCATGAAACTATTAAATGATGGCTTAATGAAGATAATGAGGTCTAATATAGGTGTATGGTGTGGTTTAGTGGTCCATCAAGGGTAAATTTCATCTCATTATGACCAAAACCATTAACTATGTTTAAATATATGGACTTAAAAGGTGGTATATCAATTAAAACACCATGTTAATGTATCTAAAATACCTTAATGATAAATAAAACCTTAATTATAACATAAGAGACCTTATATAACGTTTAGTTAATGATTAATAATAAGCATACCTCTGATGATCATGAAAAACCAATGTGTCTCTAGGCTTCTATCAACCTACCTACTCATATTGTCTTGACCATTTGATCTTTTACATGCTGAGGACCCTTCAAAGTGATCAAGGACCATCTAGGAACATTTGAACATCATGACACTACTTGACTCAAGTTCAAAGGATATATTGAGGACACATAAGGACTAACAAGGAAAATATGGAGCATGACAAAATATTAAACTGGCTAGACACCCCCTTTCAACTCATGATATGAACAATTATAGTGCCAATTATGGATCATGACTCAAGATTTAAGGTTAACCCCTTTCTAGATATAATAATAGAAAGTTTAAAATATTTCCTAATACTATTCATGAGAAATATACCATGCCTAATACTCCCTCTTAAACTCATTAACATATTTATCACCCTCCCACAATCTCCCTTCTTGATGAGGATCCTATTCTATGGAAGATAAAAGAAGAAGTTATATATGTCAGTGAGTTTCAAAGTGAATGTGATGAAGATGATTCAAGTGAATTTGATGGATATATATTCATTGGTACCCCACTTGAGGAATAAATAAGCAATTCAATTTTCAAATATGAGTTTCTAAAAGATGGTCTTGATAGTATACTTAAAGAAAGAGATCCAATCACATCTAATCTTGTTGAGGTTATAACTAGTCTTGATGGAGAAGGTTATCAAAGCTAATAAGTTGAGGTCTTGAATGAATGTGTTATGGTTTAAAATGAGAAATAATTTAAACTTGATGAGATTGAATTGACATCACATCATGATTGAAAATAGAGGTTTGACACTCTTGGCATCCCTATAGCTCTTTAGGATAAGGATGAAGATGTTATACAAGCTAGTATTTTTCATATTAACTAAATTAAGGTGTTGAAAGATGATTGGAATTAGTATATTGAGTCTCTTCAAGATATTGGAGACCTTTACAAAGGTACATTTCCTATTAAGTATTATTATGAAGAGTTTGATCAAGAAATTACCATTGAAGACCATGATGCATATTGGATTTAATATTCAAAGCTCCTTGAATATCTTGTTGAACTTGCAGTAGCTGATAAGAAGTATAAAGTAAGCCAATATTTTATATAACCCAAGGATAATTCCTAGATGAATTATAATTTATTGAAGATGTAGTTAATAATAAATATGGAGTGGGTGTTGAAGTGAAATATGAATGCGTCTTCATACATGACTATTTTTCTTCTATTTACTAACTTGAAGACATTCCAGTAGAGTTGGCAAGCAAGAAACATACCTATCAAGCACTATGTTCAAGAGGTAGCTTGCCTTATACCATTTTTCACCTCATGGAGTATAATATATCATAAATTTCCCATTTCCTCTAGGAGGATCATTCTTAGAGGTTATTTGTTTACATTAGTTTTCTTATGTTTGTTGTGTTCCCTATGTGCTTTATTAGCATAATTGTGTGTGTTATCTTGTTTTGTCTTGTTATGTGTGTTTTTCCTTGTGTTGTTTGTCTTGGAGGTCAAATGATTTTATTATTTTAATTTAAGAGTTGTAATCATTGATAAAGTTTGATCATGTTCATTTTATAAGTGCAAAAGAGACTTCATGATCATAAAAGAGATGTAAAGTTATTGTTTCATAAGCATAATAGACACACTTCCCAATTGAGTAACCAAAACATTGAAAAGTTTGACCTCCCAAGTTAAACTATCATCCCTATAATTTGAAATTTCTCTTTTCATGCTTATTTACCCTACTTATTACCCACCCCATGCCTTATGATGTCATAAAATGAATATTTAATAGTCTCATTAGCATTGTTTAAGGTTGTGTCCTTAACAAAAATTCTATTAACTTCAAAGTTAGTTTAGTGGGTCCTAAAAGTATGTTATGATGTCTCAAGATGGAATATGGTCCTTAAAAGTCATTCCTTTCATTTTTATACTTGGTTTAAAGTTTTTTAATCTTATTTGTTGAAATTAAGGTAATTTAGCAAAGTTTAAGGTTTTAGAGAATCCTAGGTTTTGATTATGGTCAAATTAAGCCTCCTCAAGGTAATATTATTGCATGGATAATTAAATACAATGGTTAAGAGGTAATTTAAATTCAAATTTGTCTTTCCAAAGCTATATAAGTCATATAACCATGCATTAGTTTTCCACAATGCTTATCATGCACTATAAAGTCATATAACTCATTTTTGGGATAAATTAAGGAGTTGTACTTACTTTTTCAAAGTAAAAAAATTTAAAAAGTATCTCTAATGTGTGTGTGTCAAGATAGAGTTGGATTAATACTTTTCATGGTAATTCATGATCTTACTTTAGTTTCAACTCCAAACAAGTAGTTTAAAGGCACTTGTATAGACTTTACGAGCACTATTCTAGTTGAAAATGGTTTAAGATCATATCTTAAACTCCTAGAGGTCAAATTAATTCTTATAATGAAGTTTAAAGTCTCATATATAATAGATATCCTTTATTTTCTCCATTTCCCTCTTCATGAGCTAGCAAAGGTTAATTCCATGTGGATGGTATGGCCAAGAGAGAGAGAGTTGGGGTCTGATAATTTTTTCTAGTGGAATGGGTCCTAATGAGATTAAATTTTTTTGAATTGGTTTTATGATCCATCCCCATTCCTTTATGAACAATAACTAAGAAGGAAGGGCAATCTAAAAGAGTTAGTCAACTTCACACGCTAAATTTCTCTCCTTGAAATGATAGTTCAAATGATTTTTCTTCATAATATCAATAAAAATAGATCGTCATATTTATTAATAAAAAAATTATACCTTCATCCACAAATTTGGCTCATGTAAGAGGCCATTTGAGTAAGGGAGATTGAAAATAGCTACTTGTAGGTTTACACATGAACTTCAAGGTTTTCTATAGACATCAATATATATAAATTATTTGACTATGTCTCCACCATATTTTAAATTCATTCAAATCTCTATAATCATTTTATAATTCTATATTAATCTCCAAAATATTCACATCATCACTCATCTTGAAGATTATATGGATCTACCTAAACAAAACATGGTTGAAAGGTCTTGTCTTGCAAGATGAAAGGTTTTTGGAGAGTCTTAACCTCATGAGAGAGGTAATATGATATAAAATAATTAATTATAGGTTTTAAAATAATTAGGCCAAGCCTCATAAAAATTATAAGCACCAAGCTTTAGTCTCACTGGTCTGTCTAAATCGTAAGTCTCTTTGGAACATAAAATACAATACTCATGCATTAATGGTGATGTTAAAAGGACAAAAATGAAAGATGGAAAACTGAAAAAATACTTGAAAATTTATATAAGATAAAATTTAAAAATTTAATTAATTCCCAAAGAGACAATCTTAATTCCATCCTGAGTTTAGGACTGTATTACAACCCTGCATATACATAAGTGATCTAAAAGTGATAATTTTGCAATGCTAAGTGTCAAGAAAGAAGTATAAAACTCTATTAAATAGAGTAAGTAACATTTTAGGATTTTTACATGGTTTAAAATTCATTATTATATGCCTAACATGAACAAAAAGAGACATAAATGTCTATAGACTTGTAGGTCCCTTTTTACTTAAAATAAGATGAGTCTTGCTTAAAGAGATGAGGTGCAAGTGACTTGGAACATGTGGAAATTGAATGAAAATATTTTTATGGAGTGTTAAAGGAATGGAATACAACTATTCCATTATAAAACTATACTTGACCTCTGATCATACCTTAATCTCACATCTTTACCTACAACTAATCTATTTGTAGATAGTGTGATGAAAAAGAGCACATGGTTTAACAAATGAGGAATGTAAAGATATGTGCATGAAGTAATTTATGATTTTTAAAAGTTTGGTATGATTATTAATATACATAATATTTCATAAATTTTCCCACAATATTTAAATAAATTAGTCCTATGTATAACAATGCTTAATCCTAGCAAACTAGATCTTCACCTATAGCCAGGTCTATGTTAATCTATGATCTAGGAGACATATGTATGAAGTGAGGCTGAGGATTAATTAGTATTTATGAACGTTATAAATATAATTAATCTATTTATTAACACTCTCAAATGATAAATAAGGTTATTTTTTGAAATTATATGCTCAAGAGGTTTGATTATATCAAATAAGGCCAAAGCCTACTCACACAGGCCTATGTTTGTGAAATTCTCAAGAGAGGAAGGAGGATATCATCATGTACTTAGTTTAAAAAGTTTTTATGGTAATATAAATATTAAAATAATTAAATTAATACTATATATACCTATTCAAGGTCATCATTACATTTACTCTATCCCATTGAAGATAAAGAACTCAGATACATAACTACAACTGTATGTTTGCATAATAACTATTGATTGTACATAGTATGGTAAGTAATTCAAGTGACTTTATAAAATTAAATTAGGGTTAATATGGGAATAAATAAGTTAAATTAATATTTTATATATGATTCTATAGGTTTCATACTCTTCAAATGATGAAGTAAAGGGAACACTTAGCTCATAGCCACCTACAGGCCTATTGGAGATAGTCAAGCCTACATGGGTAATTAATGTGAATATGTGATCATAAATAAGAGAAAATAATATGGTGAAATTAGTATTATATTTAATAATATATCCTCACAATTTCCCATGGAATATCAAGATTATCTAAGATAGTGGAGAATCTAAAAATGCATGCTTAGGCCTGTTAAACCCAAGAGCAAAAACATAAGTCTATGTGTATATAGTTTCAAAAATAGGGGTTATTAAAATTAAAATGGGAAATAAATAGATATATGAGTTTGTAAATACCTTAAATTTAAATTTTATAAATGAACATAGGGGTTACAAGTTACAAGGAGCTAATCAAAGTAGAGATCTATATGAAACTAGTTAAGAGGTCTAATACAGACTATAGTAGCTTGTGTGCTAAGTGTGAAGAGTTTGTAAGTTTAAGTTTTTTGGGAGGAATAATTAAAGTAAATATACACTAATAATGTCATGAATACTTATAATAAGTATCCCATGAGGTTTTTAACTATCCAATAGTGATTAAAAGGAAGCTCTCAACCATAGAAGCCTATAGGCCTAATAGGACTATTCCGGCATGCTTAAGAAGATGGATTATTTATACTAGTCTAAGTTTTAAATAAATATTAAATGGGGATATGAAATTTATATGACATAAATATATTCTCTCATGGATTTTATAATATTTTAAATAAAAGGAAATGACTCAAACATAACTATTAGGGTTAAAAACACTATACATCAATAAACCCTAAACATGATCCAAGAGAGGTTTAAGGAGGTCCAATGAAGTTAAATAGTAATAAAAAAAATTAATAAGTTTAATATTAATGTTTAATACCTCCAAATTATGTTTTTAATCAAAACCAAACTCCAAAATGCCATTTCCAACTCATATCCTCTCTCTACCTCACTAGACACAATTTTACAAGCTTGAGAAGCTTAAAATTTTGATTCGATATCTCATGAAAATATACATTGTGTCCAAAGATATAATGGGTAATTATCAATTTCTATTAATTTAAATATTTAGGCATTATTTCTTAGTTTATGTGCCTATACATTATCAATCATCATTAAGATGATAAAGCACTCAAAGGCTACCTATAAGATCAATTTTGACTAGTTGAGAGAGATTGGTATTTTAATAAATTTTAATGATTTTTAATTACCATGAAAAATATTTTAAACTATTATTAACTCTCAATATACCATTACCATGAAATTTTATTGTACCTACAACTATCCATATTCATTAAGTGCTTAGTTTCTATGAGTTTGTTAGATCAAAAAGGGTTTTTTACATCATGGGAAGATGCAAACCATTGTTATATATGATTTGGGTTTTATTACACCTATAAAATTAAAAAATATATATACATTTCACCATATAAATTCTTAAATAAATCTAGTTTCTTAAGGTAGTCTAAAATAGGCTTGAAAAAGGGCTTATTTTTTTGCCATTTCATGGTTTCCCCAACTAAACAAGGTTACATAAGCCCAAAATTGGTATAGAGGATTTTCATATAATGGTTAAAGTTAATAAAACATGTTTTATATGTTTCACATGTGTTGGATGCCATTTGATCAAAAACTCAGCTTCTAGGCAAGGAGGTGTAATAGAGACCTAATTAGAGAGAGCAAATGGGCTAAATAGTGTAATTCCACTCAAAATTAGGTCCTAAAAATTGGCATGGATATGTAATGAGATACTATGTCCTCAAATATGTGTTTATTTATCTAATATCTTCCTTAAATTATTTCACACAAGGAATTTTACCTATTTTTAAGGCTATAAGGAATTAAGAGAAATGCAAGCTAAAGGTACAAAATTAGGTCTTTTAGAGTGTTTGATGGCTTTAAGTGTCTTGAGATATAATATTATGTGTAAAGTATATACATGGAATAAATTACTTTCTTGAGTGTAAAACCAAGTTTTCACATTTCTAATCCATATTATAAAAGGATTTTAAGTGGTCAAATCATCAAATTAATGCATAAAGCTCTTCAACAAACTTTATTAATGTTACTCCTTGTATCCCATGCCAAGTAAATAAATAATAGGTCAAGATTTAGTATCAATAAGGATTCAAATGGTTAAAGTATTATTTAATAACCTTGAAGAGACATTTCCTCTCTCCTATGCCAAATTATGAATTCAAAGTCAAATAAGCTTTAAGTGCCTTCAAATAATCCCTATCAAGGTGGAACAACAACATGAAAGGATATAGGATTTGTTTGAAGACTTGATCATGACTTGAAGACCTATTTTCAAGGAGGAAGTCAAGGATATAAGTGCATTTAAGAAAGTATATATGCACATGTAGGTTCAAACCCTAAGGAATGAGCTTAAGACTTCTTAACGCATTTCAAACAAACTTATCTCTACCTCTACACCAATTTTAGAAGAGGATAAAGAGAATATATAGGAAGTGTTACGTAGGAGTTGTAGGAAGACCAAATGGATGACTCATCCCTAGCTTTTAGAATTTGTGTCTCTCTCCTTTCTCATTTTCTCTTTAAGTGTGCTTGTTTTTAGCATTTATAAGCATCCTTAACCTGAGTTGTGGTAAATCCCTACTAAAAAAACACTTATACTTGTCTTTTGAATTGAATAGTATTATATTTTAGCCTCCTTAATGCTTGTGACTAGTGTATTATTATGGTTTTTATATTAATGTCAATGATAGTGAATGTTTCCTTACATTTTTCCTCTCCTATTTACCTATTTACATGTGGTTAATCACCATTATAGGTTTCATAATGTGATGGAGTAGCCTTGTATGTATGGTAAGTGTAATCCTTCATTAGTGTCCTTGAAAGACTTATTAATCAGCTACCTTAGATCATGTATCAAGATAATAGCTTCTATGGGGAACATTTATATTTGGATATTCCTTATTTGAGTAGTGTAATCAAGTTCATGTCATAATTTAACTTCTTAGTGCATATTAGATATGTTAAGGAGACATTTTTGTTTATCACCTCCCTAGGTAGATTTTATTTCATGTTATTTTCCTCTCTTTTCCTTTACAAGCTAGTGGTATAGTGTCAAGAGTCTAACTGGTACATCAAGGGGAGTTAGTCATATAATTTAGAGATTTAATCCACCTATTAGGCCACCCATAATCTAGTATTATCTTCATGTTACTCCAAACTATGAAGGGTTAAAAAACCTTCAAAAAGGTGCAAGTTTGAGTTGATAACATATTACATGTGTTGGTTAGAAAACTAGTCTCTAGTTGATCAATATCTATATAAAACAAACCCTTAAATGGAAAATCAGCTTGTTGACAATCTAAGCAGAGTGAAAAATAAAAATGCATGAGAAAAATCATCAATGAAATAATCATGTAATTTTTATCTCTATTTACATTATCCTCCTTCCTATAAAATCAAATACCTATTTTTAGCCTTCCTAAGTAGCTTTTCCCCTTTCTACGAGATGAAATTTTTGTGCTATAAGATGCAAATTATGTGGTACAAGATCCATATTTTGTGCTACATGATGCACCTTCTATACTATAGATTAAAAATTTGAACAACATAATGTGTCCTCCATTACTATAAGTTAATTAACAGGTTGCTACAAGTTGTGTTATGCATATTTGGAAGGATTATTTTTGAGTCAATCAAATTGTAATTTTTATTGTCAATATATTGATCCTTATTGATAAAAAAATACATCTTCAGGTCACAATAATAGGATACTATAATATGAATATCACCTAATAAATGATGATGCAAATTCATTTGGTTATCTTGAGGAAAGTGTGAGGACTAATCCTTTGGTTTTTACCATTCCTTTAACCCTCAACACCTTGCATTACATCTTACTCCAATACTAGTTGTCTTTGTCTAGTGTTGGTAGCAATAGATAACTCCTTTAGTCTAACATCTGATCCAAAAATAAACATTAACATCCACCTCATCTAATTATTTTGATGATATGTATGATAGAATCCATGCCACATCAAATCTTTATGCCTCCATAATGATATCAACACCCTACTCCGTAAAATCCCACTTCACTTCATTGTCCTGACATCTTTAGACATATGTATGATGAGGAAAACCATATAATTAAGGTAATTATTCACTTTTTTCAAGATGAATCATTAATTAATTCTTGTTAATTATAGTTAATACCATCATTTTCTTGTATGAATTTGAAATAATTTCTATAGATGTAGCCCATGGTAATTTAAATACCATTTTTATATAGTGATCACATCAATACCTTTTTCCCCATCTAACCACCAATGCCATGCCATCATCAACTTCTTACATACTCTCTTATACATACCATTAAATTTTAATTCACATAATGTTGAGTGACATGTTAGTTAGGGGAGTTTTTTTCCATAAATAACAAACAAGATACATTCCTTAATATGCTACATGATAAGCATTGTTGTAGTATTTAAAAATAAATTAAAAGGTTATCTTTAAAAATGTTCTTATCCAAATGAATAAAAAATAAAAACATATTGATCATTTTGTAAGCTAGTTCAAACTACAATGAGAGGAGATTGTGTTAGAAAGGAGTCTATGAGATTGATACCACTCTTAGCATAGCAACACATCACCATCCTCTTCATAAATATAGGCTAGTTAGCCTATTTTTTAATATATTTAATAATGATTACTAATATATGCATTAAGAATGCTAAAATTATACATAATATCCATCAAAACAAAAATTATATATGGGGCATCACCCACAAGTAGTCATAGTAATATATGGTTCAATATAAAGAAGGATCTAACAAAGAAGCCCTAAAAAAGGAAAAGATTAGTATCAATACAAATGTCACCAAATAGGTAGTTGATAAATGAACACCAAAAGTATCAACCAAGATGGCACTAAATAGGCAGCCAAAAAAACAACATCAACAAAAAAAAAATTCCAATAGAAATAACCACAAGAAAATAAATAGAGGCCACCCATAGGTGGAAGGGTCATACATATGGGTCCAACACCCTACGATAAGCATGTCTTGTCAATCACAACTACCATCTAATTCATTTGAAGAATTCCCTTCTAAATATATTTTATCACTAATACTTCCCAATTGGATATGTCCATAGCTTAGCTCAACAAGGCAATGGTTGATTTTATCCAAAACTCCTTTCATATTATTCTAATTCACATAATTAAGGAAATATTCAACATCTATCAAGCTACCACCTATTATTAACTTCTCCAACTTGCTAGAGAAGGTGTTTATGTTATCATCAATCTATCTCCAAACATCTTCTTTTGCTACCTAAGTATACACATCTAGAAAAATAACCTCAAGAAGGACCTACCAATGCATTCTCATCCCTAATTTTTAGAAAACTATTCAATTTAAAAGGTGTGAAAGCTTCCTTGGCCTCCCTAATAATATAACTACCATGCTCCTCATTATAGAGATCTTTTAGAGCACTTTCATTTTTATCCACCCATTCAGCAATGCCATTATTGTCAAAATTGGATGGGGTGATCCACTCCTTCACTAGATAATCTACCTGGTAAAAATAGGTGTCTTTGATGTAATCCCATTTAAACTAAAAAATCTTGAACTTAGCAACCATTTGGTAAGACACAACCCAATCTAGATGTAGGCTCATTCTATGGTTGCCTCCTAAATCTAACAAGTAATATGATGTAACATTGAGTAAACCTATCCTTAAAAACTTTAAAAGCTATTCTTATAGAATTTTCAACTAGAGAAAAATATACAAGGACAAAAAATAAAATATGACTTTAATTTTGAATTTAGTAAGCATGCTAGCCTTACCTTGAAAAACCTATAGATTCCTTTGCTTCCATAAAAACCAAAGGATTTTAGTAGAAAAAGCAAGACAAAATTTGTGTAAAAAAATGGACTTTAAGTTTAGGGCAAGCATAGCCAAAATCAATATTTAGCCATCCAAGATTAGAACCAAAAACATTATTCCAAGGCTTATGACATCTTTGTCAAATCTTATCATCCTATGAATATGAATAGAAAACATGCTCAATAGATTCAATTTCACTATAGAAGAGACAAAAAGGATTAACAAGCCCATTGTTATTTAGAATAGTACCTACAAACAACTTTTTAAACATTAATAACCAATGAAAGCAAGACTTCTTGGGTTCAAGACAAGAGGACCAAATCATTGAAAACCTAAAATACTAAGCATGCAAAGTATCAATCATAGACCAAATATTATTGAGGGTGAGGTAGGGGAAATTGGAAAATGAAAGTTTCTTTTAGAGCATTTGAGTTGAATACTCAAGAAGAGGTGGGCCTTTTTTCCACTTCACATTGTCCCAAAACTCATCCTCATCTTCCATAAACACCACATTGTTTTTCCCTTTGAGATCTATTTAGAGCAAGGTGAACATTCTTCTCTAAGAATTCAAGAACTAAAATCTATCTTTGATCTCTAACCATGAAGCCCAACCACCATGGGAATAGAGATCCTTAAAGCTCCTCAATCCTTTAGTGTACCAGTCAAAGGTAGATCATCCCCTGGTGATAGTCAGTGGATTCATATTAACACTCAAATTCCACCATATAGATCTATAACCTTGACACAAAGTCCCAAACCAATTTAAGACCTATTTTTTAGCAATGAAAGGCTTGACTGAGTCCCAAGTAGACCAAATGGATGCAAATATAGGAGAACCAACAAATTTGATTGTGAAAGGCCCTAAGAGAAGATAAAAAATGTTTAATCTTTTCTAATTTGGCTTCGCTTTTGGAAATCCTCTCAATATATTATGTCTAACAAGTATTTTCCATGGTTCATTCCAAATGGAGGCTCTAAAAATCCATTTAACTACTAAAGTTATTCCATACATCTAAATGTCCTTTAATCCCAAACCACTAATGCTTTTGGGTTTTAAGCAAAATTTCCATGAGAGTGCATGCCTTTTATTTCCCCCTTTACCATATGACCACATGAAGCCTATTATAATTATATGGAGCATATTGACATGTGTTTTACCAAATATCCACTAAGATGCATAATATATATTTTATGAATAAAGAGATTTTTGGCATACTTAGATCCTAGAAAGTAAATATAAGAGGTAGCCCTACCATTTCCTAATTTTGTTATTTATTTTATCATAGACACATTACCACATATTCTTAAAGGATGGGGTTATAGGAAATGGAATCCCTAGGTATATAACCATCTCATCTGGTACTTTCCATTTCCATCCTAATGTTTTTAACCAATTAGGTGGCTGATCATTCTACCCCAAAATGTGTGATTTGTGCACTACAACTTTAGAACCAAAGGTAGAGTAGTAGATATAAATTTTATTTTTTACCTGATCTAAATTATTTTTCTCGAAGGTAACAAATAATGATGTATGATTGACAAATAGGAATAAATTAGAGATTCGTTATTTGGGAGTGAGATACCTTTAATCAGAGGCCTAATGTTTGAGAACCTAAGAAGGTAATTTAGTGCATCTACTACCAATACAAAAAGAGATAAGGCAAATGGACATCCTTTCCTTATGGAACATTAAAGTACAAGTGATTCTATTAGTTCACCATTGACTTCAATGATAGCTAAAACATCATTGAAGATTACATTTACCATTTTGCATAATCTATCCTAAAACCCAAAGGCATGCAACATTATCTCAATCAAGGACCACTCAATTCTATCACAGGCCTTCTCAAAATCAATCAATATCATTCCAATATCTTGGTTCAAATCTCTTTCCTAGTACATACCTTTCCATATGGTGATTATATTATCCAAAATATATCTCCCTTCAACAAAGCTAGTTTGAGTCTCTAGGATAATAGAGGGCAAACATTAAGATTACCAATTCAATAATTCATCTCTCTCCCTATAGTCATTTGAGGCATATATGTTACACAAGAAAAAGGTCTAGTTTTGAGATTCTATCAAAACCTAGAATGCTCTATTTTAGGGAGATACACCATGGTTAAGAATGTAATCTTTCCATACAAGGATAATCAGGATAGAGGCCCCAACTTTACCTCTATGATGATTAGTATAAAATTAAGGAGAATTAACCCAAATTAAGTTCAAGATCAAGGATAATTAAGTATTGATATCCTTCACTTCTTACAAGAAGAGAATATCAAGATTATCTCTCAAGAGTTTGAACTGCCTTATCGCTAGTTTTATATCTAGGGATTCCAACCCTCTCACATTCCAATTGAAAATCTGCATAAGTAACTAGGGTGAGTGATCAAAGGTTAATTATATTAAACATGGGGCTTAGTCCCACCATTGTATAACTTGGAAAAATAAACCATAACTTTATTTTCTTTGCCCTTCTTTTTAGATGAGGGTTCCTACACATCGTGATGCATCTCTTTAGACAACTTTGTTTTCTATTTGGGCATGGTGCATTCAACCCAGATAGGACTTGAGTCTATTTTAAGTCTTTTACTCCCCATTTGGACATCTAATTTTCCACCCCTATAATTTTTTTTTTTTCAAATTAACTCCATCTTAAAGGTCCATCTCACTCATGGGAAGACCAAAATCCTCTTTCTCTAGAAAGATAACCATCAAGATAACATCACTATAATGTATGTCTAGAATGTTTCTAGATAAGGTAGTGGGTGAAATTTTTTTGGATAGGGGAATTAGTAAGTATAACCATACATTCCTCTAAATATTGGTCCTCAAAGGATTTATACACTAGAAAAGCATCATCTAGGCTATCAAGGAGGCAGTCAACTAGGTCTGGCAATAGATTATCACCATTAGGCTATGGTGGAGCATGCACCTGAGAGTTGAGTGGGGGACATTAATCCATGTTTACTTATATTTTTAGGTCCAATATTTTTAATAGCCTCAATAGTGGAGGCATTGTCTTTTAATGGTAGGATTGTAAACAAAATATTTTCATGCACTTGCAAGTTATCCAACATAGTCTCATCTTTTGTGGTGTCCTCATATTGTTTATTAGGGATATTGATTTTATTAACCAAAAATAGATATTTTTTGTAATATGATCATCCTTTTTCCAAAATAAATAGGCATTCAATCCACCCACACCTCTGAGAGTACAAGTGTGAGATTTCCCTTTAATTTTAAAGTTAAGTGCTTTCAGGAAAAAATCCAAGGGTTGTAAATAAATTAAAACCCTAGAATTCATATGTGTAAGGAATATTTTTATATCCTTAATTTTAAAAAATTCATCAAGGGGTTTGAATGCCTATAGAATAAAATGCCATAGTTGAATTGACACTCCCTCAATATCAACCCATCTAGGAGAAGCTTTGAAAACAAGTTCTTTATAGTATGTTTCTAGGTTCTAGGAGACCACTTTAAAAATAGATTAGCCAACATTCCAAAAGGGATTAATAATTTACATACATTTAATATTATATTTTTTGAAAAAAATAATGAACACCCCTATCTGCAACATCTTACAAAAACTAATATACAAACCTAGTCTTTTGCCCCAAACAATGTTTAGCCAATTATCCAAAAAATTACTAGAAGGGAATGCATTTTTATTTAATCAAACAAAAAACACATACATTTTTAATCATGGTTTATTATTACTAAAATTAAGATTCCATGGAAACATTTAGAGTGATGGTTAGGGTTTTAGGAGGGCTAGAGAGATTACTGATTTGGCTTTTCCTATACTATTGTTCACCATATTCCTTCCTCCTCACCGTAAATATTTCACCTTCTAAATGCTTTGTCTCTTCCTCCTACTACAAGATTTTTTTTAAGTCATTTTGGAGGTCTAGTCACTTCAACTTCCACATTATTTCCCTTATCACCATGTGTAACATCAGTTGATTCACTAACATCACCATGTTTTCCCTTCTCTACATTCTCTAACCAATCAAATTTGAGGGTTTTCCTAAACATACAATTAATACATGACCCTTTATAACCCAAAATCCATGTGAGTAATATATAGGAAAAGATGTATGTGGTAGTCAAGCCTTCCAAAACAGATAGTAAAGACACCCCTGAAGATAACACAAACACAAAGTGAACCAAACACATAATGAAATCAAAATGAGAAAACAAAAATTAAATAACACCTCTATCACATAGAAAAAATAATCAATATGAACCAAGGAGGCAAAGGTGACCAAGTCAAGTTGCAATGAGAAAACTTGAAGCACCATTAATGGAGGATGACTCTTCATCTCTCCATTATAGATTTCCAAGCTTCTCCTCCTCCCACTTTATTCTTAGATTATAATTTCCAAATTTACCATGTACTCTAGTTATCCTATTTGAAAATATAATAGTGTTTGACTAAGCAATAATAGATAAATTTTCTAATTCATTTGTAAATAACAATGCCACTATTAGAGGCTTGTAAATAAAGGTAACTAAAAGATATATGATATGAATTAATAGAATACCTAGAGTAGGATATTTATGTGAATAACATTTTTATAAAACTATAGATATTTCAAATTTATAATAAGGTAATGAGTAATTAAGATTCTCTAGATAGGGTATCAAACATCTATCTCTGTCATAGGTATGGCAAAAATCTACTATGTTTATTATAAAGTATTTCACCTATGTAGGGAGACATTCTATTTTATATGACATATATTTTAATTTTATCAATAACCTAAGGCATGAAAATATAATGAATATGTCAAATCTCTTGTTAAACACAATGAGGAAAATGGTAAATGAATATTAGAAAGGAAACCCTAAAACTTTGTCCCATCATTGCTCAATATAACTCACACAACTTAAGTATACAAAGAACCAATGTGACTTGGTAAGAATTATGATAGTTTCCATTAGAGGAATAATATGATGAGGTAAACTTTTTTAAAGAGGATATGGAAGCAAGTGATGAAGAGGAAGTAGATAAAAAAATAAGAGGAATTTTAAGAATTAGAATTGTTAACAACCCAAGTTGCACCCTATTGAAGAGGACTATTCAAATCCACCTCAAACTTGGACTAACATGATATTGACGTAAAGGTTGTGCACTACTTGTAGTCTAGATCAAACCTCTAGATTATGGGGCTAGTTACCTTGGTACATCACTTATGGATTATTTAACTAAAACCTACTACTATTGGGGTGAAAAGGGATAGAAAGTGCATAAAGGAAACCTAATCTAATTGGTGGTGATGCACCAACATACTCATTCATCCATTCAAATTGAACTCCTAATAACACTAATGGAATAAAAAAAATTAAAAAACTATCTTCCAAAGCTCCTATGCAAAAGTGTTTCATGTGGAGGTTGTATTAGGTAAATATAGTGTAAAGGTCATGATAAGGTCTTATATGCAACTCTTACTGGTCATATCACACTTCAAACCCCATGAACAACACTTATATACTCCACATAACCTATTTAAGACACCTTATTTGTATCTAAGTGAACAAGGACCTAAAAGTGAGGGAAATCCATCACATATATAAATATAAAGATGTATAAACACACTAGATATCATTATGAAAGAGATACAATAGTATATTCATTAGTCCAATAGGTTTACAAGTACAAAATAAATTAGAGTTTCCCCATACCCAAGAGAGGGATATAAATCAAGGCCTTAAGGCCTCAATAAATAGTATAATGGGAAGAGAAAAAGGGGAGAATGGTGTGGATTAGGGAAGAAAAGGTCATAAATGAACATAGTAGATATATTATAGTAGTTATAATAGTTAAAATGATCATAATGGCCTCCCTCCATAAATTGATGCTCTTCCATTAGCCCCTTAGGAATTGAAGTGGGGTACTATAAGATGTGTTTATCTTGTTCAACCTTTATTAAATCATATATATGCCTATTTTTTTTAAAATAAATCCCCTTATTAATAGTTACAACATCAATGAGATATTATTATGCCATCATAAAGCACACACCAACCTTTCCTCCTTTTGAGCATATGACCATGTCAAGAAACTATCTATATTCCTCCATTATGATAATTATTGTGTACTTACCTCATTTAATTATTTAATTATATGACATAATAACTTGTGTTGACTCACTTCATCATCCCCTCAATGCCAACCTTTAACTTTCTTATTGACCAAGTAGGCCAGTTAGGCCTAATAACTTCACTACTAGTACTTGCTTGTCATGAAAAACCTATATAAGACCTTTAGAACCTATGAATAGTGAGATTTAGGTATGAAACAATGTTATATACCATGATATAGGTCTATTTGAGCATCTCACATCTGTAAACTTTCCAAATTAGGTGACTAGGTCACCTTCTTCATTTCTATAGACTAGCTTTTTGGAGGAAGCTCACAGAGGCATTTATAGGTATATTTAAGGGCATATAATGACTTGAAGAGACCAAAAAAGTGTCTAAATTCCCCCTAAAATGATTGGACTCCTTTATAACAGCCCTGCACCCTAAAAATCCCTTAAAACATTCAAAAAGTATACTATTCTACCAAATCCATATAGTGTTCATACAACACAGTACTATGTTAAGAATCTAATCTAAGTGTTCTTTACCATTCAAGTGTTTGCCAGACCATTAATGAGTTTTTGGTTACCAAAATATTCACTTTTCCAAGACTAGTCTATAGTAGGATCTAAGGAAGATTTTGTAGGTCCACCATTTTAAAGATGGTTCATAAAGTATGGACCTCCAAACCTAAAATTCTTGTTATGTATTTTAATTACATTGATCCCCTCAAATTTCTTGAGCATCTTGAATTCCCATGAAAAATATGTGTTAAGATATGAACCTAGGGAAGTGAGCTTGTAGTCTTTTATAGGTAGTTTAGACATGCTTATAGTCTTAAATTTTGTTCATAAACCTAAGATCCTAAAATAAACACTCTATATGATGCATATTAATTATGTTGGGGTGTATAACTCTTTATATGACCATTTTTCCCAAGTCCTTTTGTTGTAAGAGTTCCAATCACTTGAGCACATAACTTGAGTTTATTGTTAAGGGATGAGTAACTTTAGGAGAGTATTTAGATTGATTTGATTCTATATTTTCATTTAAATTTTTTTAAACCACCTTAACATGACCTATAAATATATCCACACACATCTCCATGATTCCAAAATTTCTTAGGAGGGTTTAGACATAGTTTTATGGTGGTGTGGGCCTTCTAAGCCTAAGATAGCCTTTTAGGCCTAATAGTCCTTATCTAAGTTTTTGGGATTTGAATGGACTATAGATGATTTTAGGTTTTAATCATAATAATACATTATTTTTAACCTAGTCCAAATCTTTTGTAACTTCCTTTATATGCTCAATATTCAACCATATGTTTACTATCTTAATGAAAATGTCTGTAGGTCTCACTATTTACTATTAGTCTGAATGTGTTTGAGAATAGTATGGGATATGAGTGGTTTTCACTAATTCTATAATATAGAGTAGATTAATTTATAATTTAAATAGTAAAAATTCAAGGTCTTAAATCCCTTAGGGACAAACCTTCATTTAATTATACTCCTACATACTGTACACAACTAGGTTCTTTTAGGAAGCTATGCTCATTTAACCCTAGGGGCCTAATTCTAAAAATGCATACCTTATCTAAGGATTATAAACAATTATAAACATCTATTATCCTCTCTAAATTATTCATCAGGTTCTTTCAAACTTCTACCAAGCGATTAACCTACCTGAGCTTCCACTTCTAACACACAAGCTTGTTTGGGCTTATGTAAGCTTAGTAGGTCTATGTATGTCATGAGGACCTTATTGATTCAAGGAGTGAAAAATATCAATGTGATAATTTTATTTATTTTTATGATAATAAATAAAATCTCATTCACTTAATACCTCACTTTTCTATAGGGTTCACACTCAACTCTTCTTATTTTTTACCTTGATTGGCATATATAGGTTGTATGTCACTCTTTAGGCCTATTTAATATACCAAAAAAAATTATGTTTCAAGAACCAAATTATTTAATGAATAATAAGGTTTTTTATATACTAGGTTTCATAATATTAATTTCATCCTAGCATTTAATTCCTATAAAATTTTTAGCATAGTTACACCCTCTTACTTAGGCCCTGCCTATAGGTAACATTCCTATACCTTGATTCTATGTGTGAATTATCCTCTTCGATAGTGTTAAGGGGTCATATTGAGAATAATTTTATTAATAATATGACAATAAACTTATTAATCTCTTTAAAAACTCTTATATCTTATTTCTACCCTTCAAACATGCAAAATATCTTCATATAACAGTCACAAGCATGTTGCCATTAGTTTTAGCCATAAAAGTACTAATAGATCATTAGGTATTATTTAAAATGCATAAAATGAATAAAAATATTCCATAAATTTTAATATCCCTCAAGTACAAGTCATAACCTTCTTGTATTTAAACCTTAGCATCTATATGGGACCCTGCTTATATGTGGTAAATGGGCCTATTTAAACTATTGATACAGGTAACTCCTTCAGTACTTTAAATAACTAATTTGGTAGAAATATAATGTATGAGGGTATTAAAATATTAAATAAAACTTTTAAACTCCATATTAACCCAATTTATCACTCATTTATCATATGTATTAACCTTGAGGTTTGTTGATTAGTATTACCTTCTCAATACTATGAATGTGTGTGTGAATGAGGATCATTTCTTATCCTTCATGTCTTGAGGTACTCATTATCAAGATAAATTTGTTACATATATTTTACCTATTTTTTTATATTTATAACTACTCAATCCTTTCAATGTTTACCTACATCTCAGGTCAGTCATGACTTGTACTTATTTATCCTACCATCAAAGATCTACAGTGACAAGTCATATGCAACTCCTTTCTCAGTAATTTGAATCAAAAATTTGGTGGAAATATAATTTAATAGTGTATTTCACTAGTAAATAAACCCTTGAAACACCATATTAACCACATTTATCACTTATTATCTTATGTATACACCTTGAGGTCTGATGACTAGTCTTCTCAAGACTCTCACTATGTGTGTGAATGAGGATGATTTCTTGTCCTTCATGTATTTAGGTCCTCATTATCATGAGAATTTTTTTACACCCATTTACCTCTTTTAATAAATTTATAATTTCTCGTATATTTTTATGTTTACCTACATCTCAAATCAATCATGACTACTGTACTTTTTTATTCTTCCTTCAAAGTTCTATAGTGACTATGAGAGGTTCATCTTGCATAATGTATAAAGATGAAGTTTTGATATACATTTAAATTGTTTCTCATATTTATACTTATTTTATAAGATCTTATGATTATCTTATATCTATCAAACCTCAACCCTATTTTCTTCAATCTCTTATGAATTCAATTAGGTCTCAGAAGGCATTAAAAGCTTCCTGACTATATTCTATGAAATTTGAGGCCCAATCATCTTCACATGGTCTTCATTATGACATTATTTATATACTTATAGTTACATTAATGTTTATATATACATATACATACATACATACATACATACATATATATATATATATATAAGGATATTTTAAACCTCAACATAGTATAAAATGGGCTCTTGGAGCCATTAACATCCACTTACAGGGTTGTAAGTCTATGGGTGGAAAAAATAACTCAAACTTTTTCATTAATATATCTTGGGTCTTATATAATTCACACATATATTCAATGCACAAAAAAAAGACATGGAATTTAGGTGAAGACCTTTATTATCTTATACATGTATGTAAAATTTTAAGATGATCACAAAATCCTTATGTAAGATTTAGACCTATGTATTCTACCTACTTACTATGTCTAATCAATATCATAAATCAACATAATTATATGGAAGTCTTGACTCATATGGTAAGTGAGGGAATGTTTCTAAATCTCAAGAGAGTGTGTGAAAGTTATTTTATATTCACCAATATACCTTCGACTAGTTGGAAACCCCAAGGCATTGAGAAACCATATATGTCCTCTATAAACTACCTCCAAGGAGGATCTCTTATCTCCTTGAGCTCACACATGTGATACTATGTTGGATAATAATATGTGAAAGTGGTGTAGACTCATCTCAAGATCTCATATCTTCCATTTCTCTATCACCATACTCAAGAGAGAAGAAAACAAACAAAATTAGTACCCTACTTGAATGGATAATGCATTATGAGTACCTTATAATGTTAATGATTATTCATAAAGGAGAGATAGACAAAATAATAAAATATACTTAAAATTATCTATAATTGTAGGTATCAAAAATCCTGTATCTAAGTTCCTTTACTTTTCCAAGAATTTTAGACACCCATCTTCTCTCATGTTCATACCATCTACAAACATGAAGGGCTCTACCAAGTTGCAAAGGAGCTCATTAGAGTAAAAATATTGATTTGCATTCTATATTTAATAATTTTGTCATTAAAATTCACCAATATACCTTAAAAGGACCCACCTTTAATCCCCTGACCTCTTTTTTATGGAATAATCCATACAAGTCCATACAACTATAAGAAACACATGAAAAAGACTCTTTTCCTACATTTTCTCTATATTTCTAACTTTGAACCACCATTAAAGGATGAAATAAGAGGTAACATGAGTTAAATTACCTTTTAAACTATAATGTACTGTATAGGGAAGTGGGAGAGATAAATTTTGGCATGTGTGGGGTCCACTTGGTTAGTGAGGAGGTGTGTATGAGATTTAAAAGGGGCCTTTAAAGATATGAAACATATAGTGGTGACAATATGATTAAAATGAAAAAATTTCAAGACCCTTGTAATGAAATATAGATCATATCACTACCCCTTTTCATAAGTTTATAAACTATAAAGGCTTATATGAGGTGATTGATGGCTTAAGGGGGGTGATGCAAGTTTAAAATGCTTGATTGGATAAACCATGGACATTGAACACATGATTAAAATTTCATATCATGACTAGAGAAAGGTTTAAACACCAATAAAAAATCTTATAAAGACTCTCTCATAAGGAAAATCTTGAAAAATTCCCATATACCATGAGAACTAATAACCCTAAACTTGTCAATATACCTTAATTCAATCAAAAGATACTTAATATCATCAAACATGGATAAATCCACTCATGGAGCTTACAAGACATATTTACACTCTCTTATTTCACTCCAAGGCCATCATAACCACTATCACTTCATAAAAATACTTAAGGTATCCATTACATAAAGGATTCACAAGCAGGCTTGAAAACACATAATGATACTTCTAACATTGCTACCAAGGTTCAAAATAGGATCAATAAAGACATGGTAATGTAGGAAAACACCATCATTAGGATAAGATGATTGTCATATAAATATTTTTGGTTATATGGGTTGGATTTTTTCTTGGGAGGCTAGATTTCCAACATTTTTGATGACTCACAAGGGTTGATGAGCCTGCTAGTCAAGGGAACCCACTGACTTTTCATGATAATGATAGACTTATATATGACTCACGACTTAGATGAACACCTTATTAGACTATCAAATATAATTAGTACTTGTCACACTTCTAGGACTAAAACAAACTAACAAGTCATAATAAGACAATAAAAGAAACACACTTAAGCCTACTAAACACACCTAACCTAAGGTAAACAACAAGACAAGATAAATAAAACAAGAAAGAAAACTACTTATGTTGGCCACTTATTGAAACAAGATTAAAAAAAAAACTAAAATAGCTAACCTAAGATCAACTTTTTTCATTTCAAATTAAGAGAAAATATTCTTTGATCACTATGGCACCATGAGATCTAACTTCCATGTCTTAATTTAGGTCTAACCAGGCACTTATTACTAGATGAAGGTCTCTAATTGAATTTAAGGTTATTAACATGTTCTTGGCCTCTTGTTGAATTATTTGGACCTTCTTGTTCAATCCATAAATACATGGGTTGGCTAGATGAGTCAAGTAACCAATCACACTCATTCCACACTTGCCTTCCTTGCATGATAAATGTGATTTCTACCTCCATCATGAACTACACCTAAGTTTTCCTATGAGAATCAAAATAGTCAGCTACCATAGTGTCTTTTACAAGATCTTCATCAAGATTGTCATGGGGTAGAGGTGGATTATCTAAGCTTAAACAAAAAATTCTAAGTCTTCCCAAAAATCCATCTCATCTTGATCAATTAAAAATACATAAGGTTTACTATCGTTCTTACCATCCACTTGTGAAACATCATTTCATAAAGCATCTCCAACTCTCTTAAAAAGTCATAATGAGGCTCTTGATCTACTACAACTTGGTAATCTTAATCCTCAGTGGATAATGGAATCTCATTAGCCCATTTAGGCTCTAACTCATCTTATCTTGGTGTTTCCAAAACTTCATTTTCTTATTCAAGCTCCAAAGCATTAGTAGTATCTTCATTTGAAACCTCAATCTATTGTCTTACTCCACCATTCAAATTTGTCATACTAAGTCCTTTAATATGACTTAAGAAATCATGATATAACTACTACCAAGGGTCATCTAACTAACTTAGGATGTTTTGAGCTAAAAAAATGGACTCACGTAGGTTGTTTCCATAATTATTTTCCATGAGGGAAGTTTCTTATATTTCATCTTTATCACCTTCAACATCTTGCCATTATAGCTTCTCCATGTCATCCAACTTTACTTTATGTTTAAATTATTATCTATAGGGATGAACAGGGTTACGAATGGAAATGTACTCATCATAAGTGCTTGAGGTGTCCTTATCAAAGTGTTCTTAGAGTTAATCATCAGCTACATTATGATCTAACTCTTGAAAAACCACCACCTTACTAACTAGCCTTGAAAAATTACTTCCCATACTTGAATGCTCAAGTTGTGTCCTTAATGCATTTAGTTACTCTTCAAGAGAGGAGGGGGTAGGATAAAATTTTATCTCATTATCTTATTTGATATATTCTAAGGTGTTCTTCCATATTATAACCTTAGGATTATCAACCTTAGGAAATAGATTCTCCTTCTTCCATTATTCAATTTCTTTATCAAATTAAGATTTACTTTGATGATCATGAGTGGCTACATCATGAAGGACTAATGGGGAACTCAAAAAGAAATGAGACACCTCTTGAATTAGACTTCATACTTTTCCTCTCTTCTTGACTATCTCTTTCAAGGGTAGGCATGACATAGTATAATGTTCTAGCCCATGATGGCCTCCATTCTGAAGATATTATAGACTCTTAAGAAGGCATAGGTGGATCTTGGATGGGATCTTAAACACATGGATGTTGATTAGGAGTGGGAGGATCAAGGAAATATGCACTAGAGGTGTTTGGTGTGTAAGGTTTAATATGAAATATGGAGTGTGATTTAGACCTAATTTTTAATCCTACACCATACTCAAGTTTGTATACCATAGAAGACAAGTCACTAGACAATCATCCCCCAATCTTGGCCTTAAAATCACTAGATAAATATAAGGAAAATCTAGGTGATAAGTCTATAACAATGATGTCTTGTACACTTGAGAGCTTAAGGTAAGCATGAAGGATAAGTTTTAGACTTTTGATATGGACAAATATCCTCATAAGAGATCCATTTCACTAAAATTCAAGGTTATAAGTATGCTCATACACCAAATTAAAATTATCAGCCACCATCTTAGGGATGAATGAACTATTTTCCCTATCATCAATCAAGAAATTATGGACCAAAAAATATAAAATTATCAAAGAGGTGATAAATGGAGATGGAGTGGTTACCCTAGTAGATTGCTCTTAGTTTTTATGGGTGTTTCCTTTATGGACAAGGGCTTGGAAATCAATCTCTGTCTACTACCTAAGACATTCCATCAACTTATTTCTTTCCTCCCTTAACTTCTCAACCTCTAAGATCAAATAATCATTGCTTGGTATGGGATGGTTATAAGGAAAAAAATGTTGGTAGCATGACTGGTTAGGGGGATAATAAGGCTACCAAGTAGGTGGAGAAGTTTCACAATGAGATTGATAGTCTTGGTAGTAAGGAGGTCTATTTTAATGTTGATAAGGTTTATCATAAGGTTGATAGGGGTTATAGAAGGGTTTATAGGGAGGTGGATGATAGACAATTTCCCAATAGTCTTCCACAAATTCTCATGAAACATATGCATAATAACATGAATTATGAACAAGAACCTTACCTTTATAATGATGATTTTTTGATATCTCTCAACCTAAAATTTTACTTCAAGGCCTTTCCCAATATCTTGAAATTCTCTGAGATGACTACAAGGATTCAATTGAGTGTTCCAATGGTTGAAACTCATCCCACCGAGAATGCCAGAAATGTTAGCAACACAAGTTTCACCCTATTGAATAGGACTATTCAAATCCACCTCAAATTTGGACTAACATGGGATTGACCTTCAGGTTGTGGGCTACTTATATCCTAGGTCAAACTTCTATATTATGGGGCTAGGTCCCTTGGTACATCACTTATGTATTAGTCTACTAAAAACTACTATTGTTGGGGTGAAAAGAGATATAAAGTGCATAAATAAAACCTAATCTAAGGGGTGGTGATGCAAAAACATACTCATTCATCCATTCAAATTGAACTCTTAATAACACTAATGAACTAAATAAATATCTAAACAACCATATTTTAAAGTTCCTATGAAAAAAAATTTCATTTGGAGGTTGTATTAGGTAAATATAATTCAAATGTCATGACAAGAAAGTTTGATATGAAACTCTTACTAGTCATATCACACTTCAAACCCCATCACCAATACTTATACACTCCACATAATCTATGCAAGAGACCTTATTTGTATCTAGTTAAAAAAGGACCTATAAGGGAGGGAAATCCATCACATATGAAAATCTAAGAAATTATAAACGAACTATATATCATTATGAAAGAGATATAATAACATATTCATTAGTTTAATAGGTTTTAAAGTAAAAATTTAGGTAGAGTTTCCTCATACCCAAGAGAGGGATATAAGTCAAGGCCTTAAGGATTGAATAAATACCTTAATGGGAAGATAAAGAGGAAATAATGTTGTGGAGGAGGGAATAAAAGGTCATAAATGACCATAGTACATTCTTCACTATAGATACAATAGTTACAACAATCATAACATCCTTCCTCCATGCATTGATGTTATTCCATTACCCCCTTAGGCATTGAAGTTGGGTAGTGTAGGGTGTGGTTGACTTATTTCACATTTATTAAAGAATATATATTCCTATTTTTGGTCAAATAATTCTTATTATTGGAAATTACAACATCAATGAGACATTAGTATGCCATCACAAAGCACACAACAACCTCTCTTTTTTTTAGCATATGACCAAGTCAAGAAACTACCCCCATTCATCTATTATGACCATTATTGTGCACTTTCCTCATTAAATTCATCAATTATATGCCATAATAGATTATTTTGAATCACTTAATCATCCCCTAAATTCCAACCTTCAATGTTTTGTTGACTAAGTAGGCCAATTAGGCCTTGTAGCTTGACTATTGGTGCTTGTTTGCCATGAAAAACCTATATAATACCTTAAAAACCTATGAATAGGTGATATTTAGGTATGAAACAATGTTGCATACTATAATATAGGTATCCTTGAAAAACTCACACCTACAAACTTGCCAAATTAGGTGACTAGGTCATCCTCTCCTTCATTCATACAAATTGGCCTTTTAGAAGTGTTATCACTCTGGAGTGCACCCTACTTGAAGATGTACAAGAACACTTTATCTCTAGTTAATACAATGGAAACTTCTTAGAGTGTGGATAGATATATGATGAGAAGAACCTCCAAAGAGGGCTAGTTACCTTTAGATCTATCAATTATATCTGAATTACTATGATTTTTGGGGTGAAAAGGGGAATGGAAAACTTAAAATAAATCCTAATTAAAGGGGGTGGTGCACATAAATTGATCAAATACTCTAAATATACTAAAATCAATACACACATATAATCAATTAAATTTATATTTTTGTCCTTAAGCAAAAAAAATTAGATGAAGGGTTTAAAACCTCTTCAAATGACCTACAGATGGTGAGATAGAGAGAGATAGGTGAGGAAAGTACCTACAAAAAGGAGATAAATATCACTTATACGTTGATGCACGATAAAATACACAATATTATTCTATAAAAACTCATATTTAGAACAAAATCTTCCTTCATTGATAATGGTCTAGCTTAAAATTTCTCTCTTAGCTTCAGGAATTCCTCTAAATGGCTTGATTAAACCAATAGATATATATTTCACCATATTACAGCCAATGTGGAGTTCAAAAAGGGAAAGTGTTAGTCTTGGATGACTAAATCAAGACTTAAACCCTTTTACAATGTTTAAAATATTGAATAAAAACTTCTCCCTTTACAAAATTTGCATGCCTTTCAAACTTTGGCATAGGAATATGGATGGTGGGCCCATGTGTTAATCATTATTTAGAATAAACATTAAATTCTTCAAACTTCATCAAATATACATGGATATTCAAGGATGGTATATAAGTTTGGATGGTGGGCCCATTTTTTGGCAATTCAAAAATCCCTATATGGAAAGCTATGCCACATCCTAAATGGAGAACTCAGCTTGAACTGAGTTGTAAGTGTTGAAAGTCTTCAATTAACAAGATAAACAAGAGTGCATGCATGACATGTCAACTAGTCAGTCAAAGTGCAAGATTATTCAACTCCAACTCACTCCATATTACATGATAAGGGGGTTTTAAAAGTGAATCACACATGAAACTACATTTTAAGAACATATATTTAGTTTTGAAACTCTATGTTAGCTCTTTGAACATCCATCCAATGCCAAACTTCAACTTGACAAGTTGATCAACTAAGCCATTTTGACCAAAAAGGCCCAAAGTTTAATCTATCCACTAAACACCATTAAACATATAAAAATAAGCCATGATACCTGAAACAACAACAAATTATACCTGAAAAACAATTCCTCTCACCAAAATTAAGATTTGGATGAGAAAAACATCACCAATTAGTCAACATGCTTGACTAGGCTAATTTTGCACAAATTTCCAATAGACTGGCCATTTTTCTTGAATTGATAGGAGAAACTCTAGGATTATTTTTTACAAAATTAAGAATTTAAGATGAATAACAAGTTATAATCTTCTATTTCCAATGATTATATTCAATTAAATTACGTTGTACTTTAATTTAAATGCTTCTTTCCACAAAAAACATGATTTATGAACTCATATGTATATTTATATGCATTATATTTACATTTATAGAATTATCTCAAAGTTTAATTGATTTTTGAAAAGTTTCATGTTGATCCATGATGATTTGATTGCAATAAAATCCATTTTTATCAAAACTAGTTTTTAAGATGCTTAGGAAGGTTATGAAGTTGGAACTTCAAACTGATAATTCATGAGGTATAGACCTCTAAATATTGAAACAATTAATTTATGTGTAGTATATTTAACCCTATGATATCCTTTAAAATATTATACTCCCATGTAAAATATATGAAAAGTTACAACATGAATGAAGCTTGCCTATGGGAAATTGACTATATTCTAAGATGCTTACGCTCTTAGAAATTATTCCTAAATATGATCTCCTAAATTAATATAAATTATTAATGAATTATAATTTCATATGTTTAATAAAAACATAATAGTATAATTCAGTCCAACTCCACACATGGTGAACAAAATGAGCATCTAAACAGGTGGCTTGAGAGGGTGTCTAGAACTGTAAAAAGTGAAAAACTTCACCAAGATGAAAATTACTCCTCCCTTGATTTAAAAATCCTTAAAATATCATTATTTTAATTTTACCATGTTATAAAATAACTCGAAAAGCACATTTTCAAAGAAAAGTTCAAAAATGCCCTTTTGGCCTAAGTGCCTATTTGCCTACAAAACACTATGTGATCATGGTTTTCATAAAATTTGGATTTTTTACACTTCATATATGTCTTATTATGATGTAATAACATAATAAAATTCCTATAAAACCCTCACTTGGCACTATAAGCTTATGAGGTACTTCGAGATGAAGCATGCTCCAATGGTGATGTTCAACAAATAGGTTGAGGTGTGAGACAAAATTGTGAATATGTGATCTTTTATAATGGATATTAAATTTTTTAAAATGGTTATCTAACTCATGATGACATTTTTCACAAAATTTAAATTCCTAAATCCATTTGTAGCTCCCATAATCTTTAAATTTCTTCAAATTTTGACCTTTATGCATGGACTATCTACATTTTGACTAAGTTTTCATGTTCTAAAGGTGAATACCATGGGTTTATAGACTAAAAATTTCAAAATAATATTAATTAATATCAAAAGTCTCTTTAAGGTTTTTGAAATAGCCTCTACCCCTATTTTCAAGCATATTAAGACCTCCACACAAGGCATTTAGGCGTGCAAAATGATAGATTTTTCACTTTTACAGATGGATATTGATCAAGTTTCAGAATTTTTAGTGATTATTCCATCATATATATTTTATAAAATACCATTAAAATCAAAATAATTCCCTCCACACATCTCCATTATGATCATTTGACTCAAAACCATGCCTTATAGGCCTTCATTTGTGCATAATCTGTATAACAGGCCTATAGCTCACTGAATACATGGTATTATAAGATTTACCTCATGATCCATTGGTGATATTAACATAATTGTATTCCTTAATCAACCCATTGATATGAAATAATATTATAGGCCAATGTTCACCCTTTTGCTTATTAGTTTGAAGGACGGTTTTACCCTTAAGATGATTATAGGTTTTATTGAGAGAGATGTAGGTCATTAAGCTAAT
Organism: Torreya grandis; assembly: GCA_037957365.1. Lineage (NCBI taxonomy): Eukaryota > Viridiplantae > Streptophyta > Pinopsida > Cupressales > Taxaceae > Torreya > Torreya grandis. Next base: position 6,517,573 of record JARHVA010000199.1, on the reverse strand, counting down.
AGTAGCATGAATTTGATTGCATTTTTATATATTAAAAAACCAAACCATGGTTATCATATTCATCATCATCATCCATTTTCTCTAAAAATAAAACCCATACCTTAAAACCTTGCCAAAGATCTCCATTAGATTGCATTCACCTACCTACCTATAGGTGGTTGTATGTGAATATTTATATCTTTTGTGCTATCATATCATTTAATTGAAATAATCATTACTTATTTTAAATATATTGGTTTATTATTGCTTATATTTCATCTCATTAACATTTCCTTAGTGAACCTACACCTTCAACTGTAGGTGAAAATAAGTGAATGTAAAGCACTATAGGTACAAGGTACTGTAGGTTGCCCTTCAACTATATATTACCCTTCTTTGAACTTAACATAATTATGATGACCTGACCACTAGTGATTGGTGAATTATATTCCACATTGATGGCTTTCATGACTCTAAATTGAGGAATACTTATAATTCCTTGAAGGCTTATGATGATCAAAACCCTAACAAATGTGGATATGTCTGTATAGTTCTATATGGTGTTGATTTAGTGTCTCTTATTAGCTCCAACCAACCTCATATGAACTATATTCTCAATTCAAACTTGTTGATTACATTATCTACATTTAATCCCTATTAAATTAATGAAAACCTTTCAAACCCTCAAAGCATTCTTATAGTATTAATGACCTATTTGCTTTGGCTTCTTCAAAGTGGTAGCTATAGATGGGTATGGACAGTGCATATAGGTTTCACTTTACTTCCAATCCTTCCCTTTAAACCTATTATGCATTATTGACATGATTAGGATCCATTAGTATGATAATCCCTATAATGACCATATCTTCATAAACAATTACTTTCATTCTTTTTTAGACTTTATAAGCCTTGTGCTCCAAGGCTGTAGGATACTTGCACCAAGGCTATAGGGTAATTTCATGTATTTTGAAGTAAAACTATTTGAGAAAAAAAATCATGCCAAGTCTTTATTTAGGTTGGTTTTTAATAATCAAATTCCACTTAAAATATTTACTTTCTACTTTTCTTAACCCTTGTAGCCTCCTTTGAAACTTGAAACCCTCAACGTTGTGATATATAGGCCTGTAAGAGCATATTTGGGTTGTAGGTAATGAATTTGCATTACTCAAAGGTTAACTCTTTGTCATGAAACCTTCCTACAAAACTTCATGTATATTATCATATAATTCCATCTCCCTTAAGTCAAAATAACATGGAGACAAAAACCCCATACTCCATGTTCATGATTTTACTCTAAGGTAACTTGCCTTGTACATACAAAGAACTATAGGTGCATGTCTAGCTTATTAATGACCATACAAAGTGACATTTGACTAACAACATATTGAATCCAAAAATTTCTTGACTAATACCTTTTTTGGGATGATCCATGTGCATTATAATTTCTCAAAATTGGGTTTTGAGTTGTGAATTGAATAGGCTAGCTGGAAGTATACATGATTGTAGGTCCTCATAGGAAAACCATTTTGGAACTTTGAACCCAAATATTCCCTTCCTTATTTGAATTGACCTTACCAATTTGAAATCAATCAGCATAACAACTCAAAACTCATTGAGATAGTCTTTTTTTGTTTGGATTTCAACTTAATATAGGGCTGTAGGGTGCTATTATATGGATAATAGCCTATATATGAATTAAGGACTGCCCAAATGTAGATTTGATCCTTATTATTCTTTTGATTGATTGATGAGATCATTTTCACTAATCATATATATGGAGACCATTATTCTTGAAACCCTATGACTTCATTAGATTTTTTGACTATGTCATGTTATCAAAGGCTTACAAAATCTTGCTCTCATATTCATGTTGCCCCTTGATCAACCTTACATCCCTTAATATGAAACAAGGTGACTTGTTATGTATAGGTCTTCATTTATCTCTCATGTTCTCTATATCCTTGCTCAAACATGTGGATGTCTCTTGACTATCAAATACTACTATGAATGGTCTTTCATGATTATAACATGATGCTTGGCTTATGCTCATATCTCCTTGATCATGCTTGATGGTGTTTTTATAAACCTTGGCTCTCTTGACAAGTTCCATGGAATGGAGATGGGGTTTGAGGATGATAGGGATGGAAAGATGATGAAAAACATATGATGGAGGGTGGAAGGAAGGTGAAAACATAGTGGGAAAAGGTAGATTATGGTAGTGGTTTGGAAGTGAGTGAGATGGAGGTGGGAAAGGAGGTGAAGGAGCATGACAAAGGCAAAATTGTGGAGATATATGAAAACATAGGCACTAAATAATCATAATACCTAAATTTGGAGGCCATTATAGGATTGTAAGGTACTGATTTTGAAACATGATTTTCTCCAAAACCTTAAAATTTGCAAAGTTTTCTTAAATTATGATAAGCATGCCCTTTGAAGACACCTTGCAACATAGAGATGTCTAAGCAAAATATTTCTTGGAGAAACTATTGCAAACATGAAAACCCTGATAGAAACCCCTGAAAACATGAATTTATTGAAAACTTGGTGTTGACATCTCCTTCTATGATCATAGAACTCTCCTTGTAAGCTTGGTAACTATAGATTTAGACTAACTAACTTTCTAGGCTTTGTTTGAATTTTAATTAGATGAATAAAATCTAAACTAGACCATGGAAAGATAGAGAAATTCCTCAATAACTAAGAACAATTTGAAGTTTTATAAAACTTTGCCCAGGTGAAGAGAAAATGAAGAAAAACAACTGCCTTTCTAGTTACTAAGAAATAAAATGTGTCCTAACTTCAACTGGATGGTTCTTAAGCCTAGAGAATACAATTGGTAAAATTATTAAACCATAAAGAATCACTCTAAGTCTAATTTCTTCACCCAATATTTGAGAGTTGTACCCTCCTCCAGTAATTTGTACCAATAGAAAACCTATAGGCATGTCACCTTGTGCCAATAAGCAAGAAAGTAAAAAGAAGATTTTTTAGGGCCTGAATGGCCATGAAATTCCATTTAATTCCTATGGAATCTTGTATATACCCTGGTATTATCTTCCCCTACCTTGGCTATATGGATTCTATATGGATTCCATACTTTGCTTGAAAAATGGGTGAAAACAAGCTTATTTTGGCCCTTTTAAGAGATAGACTTAACTTTCACCACCTAATTTAGAATATTTCAGAAGTATCACATTCCATCTCATGAAAAAATACAAATATTAACCTTTTTTGATGTTTAAATATGGAAATTTGTCATGTGTGGGGTGGAAAAGGGACTTTTTTGGGCTAATTAACATATCAAATGACCTTTTCAAGTTATAAAACTTTGGGATTAGAATATTTTCATGTTTTTTAACATTAATAAATATTAATTGGATGATTTTATAAATTTTCAAACCATTTTAATTCTTTTTAACCCCATTTTGGCATTTTTGACCCAAATTGGCACTTTTAGACGATAATTAACTAGTTTGACAAGTTACAAAGGTAAACTGACTATTATGGTAATTTTTTTGGATAATATTCATAGTAATTTGGCCTTGATAGGCCAAATTACTAACAATTTTTGTAACTTTTGAGGGTTTACCAGCCTATTGGTAAAAAAACTCAAAATTTAGGCAAGGAAAGACCAAGACAAACACTAAAACTAGAAAGGCTGGAGACCAAAAAATAATAAGATAAAATGACACAAAATAAACATGTGCACATGTGAACTTAGAAGAAATTAAAACAACAACACTAAAAATAAAAAATAACTACTACTGAAAGCATGTGTGGAAAAGCACCTAGAGGAATGAAACTATGACTATGTACAGAGGAGTGACTCGCCTAATAATAGTATTTAAAAAACATACCATTCATAGGAATGAGAAGCTCTTTTCCACTCAATATATATAATTTAAAATCATTTTTATTATTACAATCAATCATAATATAATGTATACTCTAAAGGCTATCAAATTTGGAGTGCTTACCTGGCTTTGCACGTTCTTCATCCCATTTGAGAACTATGCCTCCTTGCTAAAACGTTTTTGATGAAGCTCTATTATCAAATTTATTCTTGAATTGAAAATAATTTTACCACATTTTATTCATATCATCATCTCTTATCTCTTGAATTTCTCTTAATTCATTCATTCTTGCCTCCATTGCATCATTTTCTAAAAGCTTTAGTTAGTGTACAAGCTCCAAAACTAGAAGCTCCAATGAGATAGGTAGCCTTACTTATCTTCCATAACATATGATATAATGTTAATTACCAATTTATTTCTTATGGGTGATCCTATCATTCCATAAATTATTCTTTAACTTTGTATGCCAAGATCTCTGATTATCCTCCATTATTATTTTGATGATCCAAATTAGGTTCTTATTAGTAGACTCAGGTAGTCCATTACCTTGTGGATAGTACTTGGATAAATATGTCCAATAAATACCATGTTAAAGAGACCATTAACATATCTTTATACTAATTAATTCCAAACAATTATCTAATATGATAGTAGAAGGTGCTCCAAAATGAGTAACTAGGCTCTCATAGAACTCAAGCATGGAGATTTTATTTGCCTCTTTCAAAGGCACTTCTTCCACCCACCTGGTGAAATAGTCTATAGATGTCAAAAATAAATTATAACCAGTAATATATGGATGATTAATCATGCCAATGAAATCTAAACCTCATTGTATGAAAGGTTGTTCAACCTGAATTGGCTTTAGTGGCATAGTAGCTAGTCTCTATTTTCCTACAAACATTGCACACTTTGTATATTTATTAACCCATGCATGAGTATTTATAAAAAAAATTAGAACAAAAATAATCATCTCTAATTATGTTTTTAGATATTTTCTTGGCTAAAAAATGACCTCCAAAAGGAATATCATGAAATTGCTCAAAAAGCTTATCAAATTGACTAGTTTCAACACACCTTAAAAGCATATCTCCAATGTATTTTTTGAAAATAACTCCATAAATAAAAATGTATGGTGATAATTTAATCTGTAAGTGTCTTCTTTTTGATGCATTCAAACCCCTTAGACATTATCCAATTTGATGAAATCTAGCAATGTTCTGTGTCTAGCTTGTAGGAGTTATATTTCAGCTTCTTGTTGAGTGTCCTAAATTATCAAAATTACTTCTTTTTATTCTTTTACATCTTATAAAAGATATTCACATAATCCTTTACCTCAGACCATATTTTTAACTTTAACCTCAATGTCATATTACATGCATTTAGTGACCCATCCAACTCTCTTTTCGCTTAAGTCTTTATTGAGAATGAAGTCCTTCACATTTGGATGAGCAACCATTAGTATAATATTGTTATTTGGAACCAAATGTCTAAATTTTTTTTACCTCTTATAACTATAAGAACATGATTTTATATAAAATAATATCTCTCATCATAACCGTTTAAATCTTGACTAAAGAAAGCAATGTGTTGTTCCAAACCTTCATCATTCTACTGCATAAGCATGGCTGAAATAGTATTGGAAGTAGAGAAAGCATACAAGAAGAAATACTTACTAAAATATGAATTGAGAAAAGTAGGATCTTGTCTGATTACTTCCTTTATAGATTCAAAAGTCATTTTACCTTCTTTACTCCAAGTGAACTCTTGGTGGTTTTTAAGCATTTGAGTAAATGACTTTACTAGTTCTACAAAACCAAGAACAAATCTTCTAATAAAGTTAATCTTACCCAAGAAGCTCTAAAATCCTTTATTATTTTTAGGTAATGATAGAGCAAGGATTTACTCTATTATTTTTGGATCAATGGAAAGACCAGCTTTGGACACCACATGTCCAAGAAGTCTCCCCTCATGCATTGAAAAAATGCATTTTTTCAAATTCAAACGAACTCCAAATTCTCTACGTTTATCAAAAAAAATATTCAAATGTATTATATGATCATTATAATCATTTTAAAATATTTAAATGTCATCAAGATAAACTAAAACCATTTCACTCAAAAGACCATGAAAATCAACATCCATAGCCCTTTAAAAGGTAGCTCCAACACTGGAGAGTCCAAAAGGCATTTTCTTATAAGCAAAAGTACCCCATTTGGTGGTGAAATTAGTTCTATATTGATCTTAGTCATTCACTAGTATCTTTTTATAACTTGAGTACCCATCCAATGAAGAAAACCTATATGAACCTGAATCTCTCCACAAGATTTGATCTATGGAAGGAAGTGGATAGTGATCTTTCAATGATACTCTATTCAAATCTCTAAAATCAACACAAAGTCTTATATCTCCATTATTTTTTCTTACTAGTAAAATATTCTCTACCTATGTTGAATGCTTAATAGGAAAAATAATACCTAATTCAATTAGCTTTGTAAGCTCATTTCTCGTTAGAATTTTAACCTTGGGGTTGATTAGCCTTTGTTCTTATCTTACTAGTTTTTCATCTTGTTATAATTAAATAGTATGTTGTGCTAATTTGTGATAAAAAACCTTTCAAATCATGGTATTCCCAAAAAAAAAACATCCATGAACTCTTTACATAACAAAATAAAATTTACTCTCTTAGAATCAGTATTCACTTTACCCAACTTGAGTTAATTACTTTTAGCTATGCTAATTGGCTCATAATTTTCTTTTTTGGAATAAATACTCACTTTGTCTATCATTATCTGATCATATTAATTTAAAATGATTTTTAACGTTACCAAATTTTTAGGCATCTTGTTTGATTTTAATTTCACAATCTGATTTCCATATTGATCCTACAATTTGTCATGATTTCTTTAGTAAAACTCTACCTCATTCTATATAAAATATGCTATTTATTTATCAAAATCAAAAACTTGATAACTTACATCATTATTTGGGATTGAAGGCTTGTATACCACCTTAATTTGGGGTTTTATTTTTATTTTCCTTAATCTAATCCTAAATATCATACTATGCACCTATAGTAGGAAGTCTATCAGCATGCTGATTTGCTCCTCTAAGAATGGAGCAAATGTCAAACACAAGGAAATATTCCATGAGATCCCAAACTCTATTTTTTTAGGCATTTATAAGAGTATTATTTTATTTACTTAAACCTATAACTTTCTATACTACTAATTCATTGTCACCTTTCACCTGTAAGAGCTTAATATCCCTCTTTCTACCCCATTGAAGACCATAAATAAGAGCTTCATACTCTTCAGTATGGGAAGTAAAATTGAATCAAAATATAAAAAATATTATTACCTTTGATTTTATGGGGAAACCAACATTACACTAGCCCCACTTCCATTCTTTATTCTAGATCCATGAAAGAATAGATTCTAAACTCCTTATTGATCCTGCATTTAGCTAGTGAGACTAGGCAATAAGTCACCCTCTTCATGCATAAAATAGACTCCAAAACTAGCATCTTCAATAATTTAATAGGGGTCATGTCCATGATTATAATTATCCCACTCATCAAGGAGAAGATGTGGAATACCTTCAAGAGGCTTATAAGTCTCTTGAACAATGGTGTTATCATCTTCTTCTGAACTACCATAATTCACATTTGAGATATTTGGCATATATGGCTCAAGATGAAATATGGAAATAGGATTTAATATAATAGTAAATTTGGTTCCATACCTAGTTATAAAATCCATATATGACCAATCTGAAGAAAAGTAACCTCCTATTTTGGCAATGAAATCTCTGGATAGGCATAGTGCAAAATATAAAGGTAGATCAACAGTAACAACATCCTGTAAAATGGTGAAATTTAGACAAGGAACAAGTATGATTTTTAGATATTTCAACACACCTAAAATCTTGGTAGGAGATCCATATAATTTAAATATAGCTTTCTCATGGGGTTCATACTACAATCCTAACTTATCAGCTATTGATTTGAGCATGACATAAGTACCATCCCCACAATCAATCTTATACTTATGGATAAGATAATATATAATGATAATAAAAAGATAAAATAAAGAAGGTTTGGTCACCTTAAGAGGTTAATACTCAAAAAATATATTGGAATTGGTTAGGATAGAACTTACTCTTTCTTTTTTAGGTGACTTCTCAGAGATAGTGAGCTTGGAAAGTTCCTCTTGCAAGTACTCCTTTTGTCCTAGAATTAGTAAAGTATCCCACATTGAAATTGAGATTGTAGTCTTATTCATATGATCCACACTACTAAGTGGAGAAGTGGCTGCATTTTACTGTAATTTAGGATCAAAAGGAGATTCCAAATGTTTTTTAAATTGAGGAATGTAAGGCCCTTTCACATTCTTTTCTTTTGGATCATGAACTTACTAATTTGAACTTTTCTGAGGCATCACATGTGTAGTTGTCTTTTATTATGGCTAAGAAGAAAAATGGACTACCCTTTCAGGATGTGAACCTTTTCCAATTGCTATTTTCTTGGATTTAGTATGGGCTATAATTGAATTATCAACATTAGGTAAATCTTGACTTTGATTTGCATCCAAGTACCCAAGAGAATTCTCACCTTCGTATAAATAGACAAATGTGGTTTTAGTAGGTGCCTTACCACTACCTTCTCCTTATTGATTTGGCACTTCTGCTTTAGTGAATGAAGGAATGCCTCCATAGGGTAGAGAGGCTTCCTTATTCTAAGAAGGTGGGTGATTTACAAATTAAGGAAGAACTAAACTTTATTGCATGAAAGATTGATGAGAAATATCACCAATTGGAGCCATTGCCATGCTATTTAATTGATCCCATTGATTATTCCATTATCCTTCTTGAGCATAATTGATCTAAGTTGGAATAATAGTTCTTGAATTTCTTGGAGCATCTTGATTATACTACCTTGATTGAGAATTTCATCCTTGACCTTGCTAATTGGATTGATAAGATGACCTATTAGGCTGATAATTTTGATTAATATTCTAATAAGGCCTATATAGTAGAGCTTGTTTCCTCTTAATTTCAACCAAATTGTTAGTTTGAGCCTTAATAAGACTCTCTATCTTCCCCAATCTATTAGTTTGATCACCTTCTATTTGATGAAACTTTGATGACTCTAGAATTGGAGTAATAGTTGGAGTAGGAGGATGAATCTTGAGAAAAAGAGGAATTAGAGGCCTTGGAGATAACTTGCCTACTTGTATAAGGTAATTTTTAGCCTTGATTGTTACTTCAAAAGCTTCAAGTAAATTATTACCTCCCATGGATTGGATCATTACAGCCACATCTAAATTAAGAGCCTTCAGATAATATAGAAAAGCATAGTTGGGTGTAGGCTTGATCACTATAATAATTCTATCCCAAGTCTTCTATAATCTATAATTTAAATCCATCATGAACTCATGGTTAAATCGCTTAAATTTTGTAAGCTTCTCCATAAGTGAAAGATTATCACTTTTATCCTTAAATTACTTACATATAACTTCTCCAAATTCATCCTAGTTATTGATTGATGCAGAAGCTAAACCTTTGTACCATCGAAGTGCCTTTCCTTTGAAATAAGTTTCAAACAATATCATTGCTACATTTTTATATGTCACATGATGCACTAAACAAATATTATAAATATATACAATATGTTCTATATATGTTGTTGTATTTTATCCTATAAAATATGGAAGAGCCTTTAGAGCTGGAACTAGAACATCATCCCATTGATTGACATTTAGAGGACTTCTACCATTGAATGCAATGAAATCTTGTCTTTTAGGAACAACCATCTAAAGAATATGATTTAAAAGAAATATTTGGCTAAACAATATTGTCTTGAAAAGGAGGATTTTGTGCAATAATAGGGGAAACAAAAGGTTTATGATTTGGATTTGGTTAAGAATATTTCTTATTTGGCAGGTAAGATAATTTAGAGAAATCTATTTCTTTCTCTTTTGTAGATGATCTTGTGACAACTCTTGGTGGCATGAAAAATATATAGATCCAAAAATGAAAATTTAGAACTAAATGTAATACTTAGATACATAGATAATAATTCAAAAAAGTGAATAAGTTGTCCCATTGAGCATGCTAGAAACTATTAGCACTCTAGAGTGCACCCTGCTTGAAGATGTACAAGCACACCTTCTCTCCAGTTGATACAATGGGAACTTCTCAGAGTGTGTGTGACTCTATGATGGGAATAACCTCTCGAGAGGGATTGTTCTCTTTAGATATATCAATTATATCTAAATTACTATGATTTTTGGGGTGAAAAGGGGAAGATAAAACTTAAAAGAAATCCTAATTAAATGGGGTGATACACTAAAATTTCTCAAATCCTCTAAAGCTACTAAAATAAATGGACATATATAATCAATAAAATTTATATTTTTGTTCTTAAGCAAAAATATTTTAGATGAAGGGTTGAAAACCTCTTCAAATGACCTATAGATGGTGAGATAGAGAGAGATATGTGAGGAAGGGACCTAGAAAAGGAGATAAATATCACTTATACCCTGATGCACAATCAAATACACACTATTATTCTATCAAAACTTAGATTCAGAACTAAAAATTCCTTTATTAATAATGGTCTAGCTTACATTTCTCTCTTAGCTTCAAGAATTCCTCTAAAATGGCTTGATTAAACCAATAAATATATCTTTCACCCTAATTACAACCAATGTGGATTTTAAAAAGGGAAAGGGTTAGTCTTGGTTGACAAACTCAAGACTTAACCACTTTTATAATGTTTAAAATATTTAATAAAATCTTCTCCCTTCACAAAATTTGTATGACTTTCAACTTTTGACATAGGAATATGGATGTTGGGCCCATGGAGTAATCATTATTTAGAATAAACATTAAATTCTTCAAAATTCATTAAATACTCATGGATCTTCAAGGTTGGCATAGAATTTTGGATGGTGTACCCACTTTTTGGCAAGTCAAAAACCCCTGCATGGAAAACTACACCACATCCTGAATGGAGAACTCAACTTGAACTGAGTTGGAAACATTTAAAGTCTTCAATTAACAAGATAAACAAGAGTGCATGCATGACTTGTCAACTAGTCAACTAAAGTGCAAGACTAATCAAATCTAACTTACTCCATCTTGCATGAAAATGGGGTTTGAAAATTGAAACATGCATGAAAATCCATGTTAATAACATATATTCAGCATTGAAACTCCATGTTAGCTCTTTGAACAACCATCCAAAACCAAACTTCAACTTAACAAGTTGATGAAGTAAGCCATTTCGACCAAAAAGGACCAAAGGTTAATCTATGCACTAGACACCATTAAAGCTATAAAAAGAAGCCATGAAACCTAAAAAGGTAACAAATTACACCTGAAAAACAATTCCTCATCACCAAAGTTAAAATTTGGATGAGAAAAACTTTGCCAATTAGTTAACATGCTTGACTAGGCCAATTTTGCACAAATTTCTAGAAAACTAGACATTTTGCTTGCACTAATAATAGCATATCTGGGATGATTCATTAAAAATTGAGATTTTAAGATTAATAAAATGTTCTAATATTTGAGTTCCAATGATTATATTTTGTTAAATTACCCTGTACTTTAATTTACACACTTATTTCCATAAAAAATTAGATTTATACCCTCATCTATATAGTTATATGCATTAAATTTAAATTTATATAATCCTATAAGATTTTAATTGACACTTTAAAATTTTATAGGTTGGTTCATGATTATTTTATTGCAATAAAATTCATTTTTATCAAAACTAGTTTTTAAGGTGCTTAGGAAGGTTCTGAAGCTGGAACTTCAAACTGATAATTCATGAGGTACAGACCTCAAAATATCAAAAAAAATCCATTTATGTATATCATGTTTACTCCTATAATATCTTTGAAAATATTATACTCCCGTGCAAAATATATGAAAAGTTACCACATGAATGAAGCTTGCCTATGCGAAATTGACTGCATTTTGAGATGCCTATGCTCTTAGCGATTGTTCATAAAGTTAAGCTCCTCAAATGATATAAATTATTAATGAATTATAATTTTGTATGGGTGATCAAAAAGTACTAGGATCATTTAGTCTAACTCCACACATGGTGAACAAAATGATCATCTAAACAGGTGGCTTGAGAGGGTGTCTAGAACTACATAAAGTGAAAAACTTCACCAAGATGAAAATTAATCATAAATTACTTTAAAAAGATTTAAAAAATAATTATGTGAATTTTAAAATGTTATCAAAGTACTCTAAAGCACATTTTCCATGAAAATTTCAAAAATGCCCTTTTGGCCTAAGTGCCTATTTGACTACAAAACACTATGTGAGCATGGTTTGCAGAAAATTTGGATTTTTTACACTTTATATAGATCTTATTATGATGTAAAAACATCATTACATGATTTTAAAAACTTCACTTGGCACTAGAAGCTTCTGAGGCACTCTAGGATGAAGCATGCTCCAATGTTGATCTTTAAAGAATAGGCTAAGGTCTAAGACCAAAAAGTGAATGTGTACTTTTCCAATGGATATTAAATTTTTTAATATGGTTATATAACTCATTACTACCTTTTTCACAAAATTTCAATTCCTAACTCCATCTGTAGCTCCCAGAATCTTCAATTTTCTTCAAATTTTGACCTCCGTGCATCGACTTTCTACATTTTTTATTGAGTTTTCACGTTTGGAAGGTTAATTTCATGGTTTTATAGGATATAAAGTTCAAAATAATATTTATTAAGCTCCAAATTCTCTTTATGATTTTGGAAATAAACTCTTCCCCCATTTTCAAGCATATCAAGACCTCCACACAAGGTATTTAGGCATGAAAAATGATTGAGTTTTCACTTTTAGAGATGGATATTGATCAAGTTTGAGAATTTTTAGTGATAATTAAATCTTATATAGGTTATAAAATACCATTAAAATCTAAATAATTCCCTTTTGACTCAAAACCCTACCTTATAGGCCTTCATTTGTGCATAGTACATACAACAAGCATGTACCTCATTGAGTAGGTGGTCTTCTGAGATTGACCTCATGATCCATTGGTTATCTTAACATAATTGTCCTCCTTAATTAACCCCTTGATGTGAAACAATCCTATAGGCCACTATTCACCCTTTTGCTTGCTAGTTTGAAGCAAGGTTTCACCCTTAAGATGACTATAGATTTTATTGAGAGAGTTTTAGGTCATTATGCTAATAGTAGAATGAATTTGATTGCATTTGTATCTCTTACAAAACAAAACCATGATGATCATATTCATCATCATCCATCTACTCTAAAAAATAAATCCTTACCTTAAAACCTTGTCAAATATCTCCATTAGATTACATTCACCTACCTACCTACAGGTGGTTGTACATAAGGATTTGTAGCTTTTGTGTTATCATATCATTTGATTGAAATAATCCTTCCTTAGTTTTAAGCTATTTTTTAGGAGTGTTTAGATTTCATATAATTAATATTTCCTAAGTGAACCTACACCTTCAACTATAGGTGAAAATAATCAAATGTAAAGCACTATAGGTACAAGGTATTGTAGGTTGCCCTTCAACTATATATTACCCTTCTTTGAACTTAACATGATTGTGATGACCTCACCACTAGTGATTGGTAAATTATACACCACATTTATGGCTTTCAAAATTATAAATTGAGGAAAACTTATAATTCCTTTAGGTCTTATGATGATCAAAACCCTAACCAATATGTATATGTCTGTATAGACCTATATGGTGTTGATTTAGTGTCTCTTATTAGCTCCAACCAACCTCATATGAACTGTAGTCCCCTTTCAAACTTGTTGATCACATTATAAACATTTAAGACCTCTTTAAATGATCAAAAACTTTCAAACCCTTAAAGCATCCCTATAGTATTAATGACCTATTTACTTTGCCTTCTTCAAAGTGGCAGTTGTAGATGGGTACAGATGGTGGCTATAGGTTTCACTTTACTTCCAATCCTTCCCTTTAAATCTATTATACCTTCTAGAAATTATTAGGACCCATTAGTATTAAAATCCATCTAATGAACATATCTTCATAAAAACTTTCTTTCATGCCTTTTTAGACTTTGTAAGCCCTGTACACCAAGGCTATAGGGTACTTGCACCAAGGCTGGAGGGTACTTTCATGTATTTTGAAGTGAAACTATTTGATTAAAAAATCATGATAAGTATTTAGTGAGGCTGGTATTTAAGAATAAAATTCCACTTAAAATATTTATTTTCTACTTTTATTAACCCTTGTATCCTCCTTTGAAAATTGAAACCCTCAACATTGTGGTATACAGGCCTGTAGGAGCATATTTGGGTTATAGGTAATGACTTTACATTACTCAAAGGTGAACTCTTTTTCATGAAACATTCCTAAAAAACTTTATGTATATTATCATATAATTCCATCTCCATTAATTCAAAATACCATGGAGAAAAAACCCTCATACTCCATGTTCTTGATTGTGTTCTAAGGTAACCTACCCTGTATGGACAGGGAACTATAGGTGTATGTCTAGCTTAGTCATGCCCATATAAAGTGACATTTGAATAAAACTATATTGACTCCAAAAAATTCTTAACCAATACCTTTCATGGGATGATCCATGTGAATTCTATGTTCTTAATATCCCAAAACCCACATGGCTATAGGTTGTGAATTGAATAGGTTGGTTGGAAGTATACATGACTATAGGTCCTCATAGCAAAACCTTTAAGGAAATTTGAACCCAAATATTCCCTTCCTTATTTTAATTGACCTTATCACTTTGAAATAAATCAACATAACAACTCAAAACTCATTGAGATAGTCTTTTCTTTATTGGCTTTGAATTTGATATGGGGCTATAGGGTGCTATTGTATGGACAATAGCGTATATATGAATTAAGGACTGCCCAAATGTAGATTTGACCCTTATTCTTATTTTGATTTCTTGATGAGATCATTTTAACTAATCATTTATATGGAGACCATTATTATTTAAACCTTATGACTTCATTGGATTTCTTGACTGTGTCATGTTATCAAAGGCCTGAAAACTCTTGCTTCATATTCATGTTGCCCCTTGATCCACCTTAGGTCACTTAATATGAAACAAGGTGACTTTTTATGTATAGACCTTTAAGTATCTCTCATATTCTCTATATAATTTCTCAAAAATGTATAAGTCTCTTGATTTTCAAATACTATTGTGAATGATCTTTCATGATTGATCATGATGCTTGGCTTATGCTCATATGTCTTTGATCATGCTTGATGGTGCTTTTATCAGACTTGGCTCTCTTGACAAGTTTTATGGAATGGATATGGGGTTTGAGGATGATAAGGATGGAAATATTATGAAAAACACATGATGGAGGGTGGAAAGAAGGTGAAAACATAGTGGGAAAAGGTAGCATATGGTAGTGTTTTGGAAGTGAGTCAGATGGAGGTGGGAAAAGAGGTGAAGGAGCATGACAAAGGACAAAATGAGGAGATATATGAAAAAATAGGAACTAAATAATCACAATACCTAAATTTTGAGGCCATTAAAAGAGTGTAAGAGACTAATTTCTGAAACATTATTTTCTCTAAAACCTTAAAATTTGCAAAGTTTCCTTAAATTATGATAAATAAGCATTTTGGAGACACCTTGTAACATAGAGATGGATAAGCAAAATATTTCTTGGATAAAATATTGTAAACATGAAAACCCTGATATAAACCCCTGAAAATATGAATTTATTGAAACCTTGGATTTTACATATCCTTCCATGATCGTACAACCTCTCATTGCAAGATTGCTTACTATAGATTTAGATTGATTAAATTTGTTGGCATTTTTTGACCTTGAATTAGATTAAGAACACACAAAATAAACCATTTAAGGATAGAGAAAGTCATCAAGAACCTATAAAAATTTAATTTTTTTGAAAACTCTACCCAGGTGAAGAGAAAATGAAGAAAAATAACTACCTTTCTAGTTACTAAGCAACATAATTTGTCCTAACTTTAACTAGATGGTTCTTAATTCTAGAGAATCTAATTTAGAAACCACTTGAACCATAAATAATCACTATTATTCTATTTTATTCACCCAAAATTTTAGATCTGTACCCTCCTCCAATAATCCATACCAATTGAAAACCTGCAGGCATGTCACCTTGTGCCAATAAGCAAGAAAGTAAAAAGAAGCTCATTTAGGGCATGAATGGCCATGAAACACCATGGAATTCCTATGGAAGCTTTTATATACCTTGGTATAATCTTCCCCTATCTTTTCTATATGAATTCCATATGGATTTTGTACTTTGCTTGAAAATTAGGTGAAAACAAGCTTTTTTGGCCCTTTAAGAGATAGACTTCACTTCCACCACCTGATTTATAATATTTCAGATGTATCACGTGTCATGTCATGAAAAAATACAAATATTAACCTTTTTTATGTTTAAATATGGAAATTTGGCATGTGTGGGGTGGAAAAGGGACTTTTTTGCACTAATTAACATATCAAATGACTTAAAGCAATAGTATTTACACAGTCATTAATTATAGTAGAGAGCTTCTATATTAAAATATGTTTGAGTTTTTGACTTCAAAAATAGTTTAATCTAGAAGCTCTCTACTGTATATCAAATGACCTTTTCAAGTTATGAAACTTTAGGATTAGGATATTTTCACCTTTTTAAACATGACTAAAGATGAATTAGATTATTTTATAACTTTTGAAACCATTTTTGACACTTTTAAACCCCATTTTTCCATTTTTTAACGCAAATTGGCACTTTTAGACTATAATTGACTAGTTTGACAAGTTACAAAGGGAAATTGACCATTTTGGAGAAAGTTTCAGATAATAAGGGTCATAATATGGCCTTGATAGGCCAAATTACTAATAGGAAGAAGATTAGAGATGCATTTATAGGTATAGTTTTGGGAATATAATGACTTGAGGAGACAAAACAAGTGTCAAACCTACCTTTCCAATGATTGGAGTCTTTTAGAATAGCCTTACACCTTACATATCTATCAAAACCTTGAAAATTTACACTTTTTTACCAAATCTATAACATTTTCATATAACATAGTACTATGTGCAAGGTATCCTCTAAGTTATTTTTATTATTTAGGTGTTTATCAGACCATTCATGAGTGTTTGGATATAAAAATCTTCACTTTTTCAAGGCTGACCTATAGTAGGTTTTAAGGAGAGTTTTAAAGGTCCACCATATTAATAATGGTTCATAAAGTATGGACATATAAACCAAAACTTCTGGTTATGGATTGTAACTACATTGAACCCCTCAAATTTCTTGAGTAGTTTGAGTTCCCATGCAAAATATATGTTAAGATATGAACATAGCAAAGTGGGCTTGTAGTCTTTTGTAGGTAGTTTGGACATGCTTATTATCTTAACCTTTGTTTATAAACTTTATATCTTGAAACAAACTCTATATATAATGGATCTTAATAATATTGGGTTATATAACTCCTAATATCATTTTCCCCAAGTCCTTTTATTATGGGATATCTAAGAACTAGAACAAACAACTTGAATTTATTGTTAAGGGCTGAGTAACTTGAGGAGAGTCTTGATATTGATTTGATATTCTATTTGTATTTCCACTAATGGGAACCACCTTAAAATGACCTATAAACATCTCCCCACACATCTTTATGATGTCAAAATTGCTTAAGAGGGTCTGGACATAGTTTTGTGGTGGTGTGGGCCTTGTAGGCCCTAGGACGGGATTTTAGGCCTAACAATCCTTGATTAAGTTTTGTGATCTAAATGTATTATATATGATTTAAGGTTTCAATCATCATAATACCTTATTTTTCACATATTCCCAATATTTTACAACTTCGTTTAGATGCTCAATCTTCAACCATGTGTTTACTATCTTATGAGAGTCCCTATAGATCTCACTATTTATTATTAGTTCAAATGTGTTTGATAGTATTATGGGATCTAAGTGGTTTTAATTTATTCTCCGCTATATATTTTATGGACTTATAATAGATATAGTACATTTTTTAGGGTTTTAAACCCCTTAGGTCCAATATTTCATTCAATTTTACTCCTACATACCCTACACAGTCAGGTTTAGGGTTTCTAAGAAGTTGTCCTTATATAACACTAGGGGCCTAATTATGAAACTAAATACCTTATATAATGATTATACAAAATTTTAAACTTTTATTATCCTATATAAATCATTCTTTAGGTGCTTTTAGAATTCCACTAATCCCTCCAACTTGCCTTTTCTTCCACTTCTAACACACAGGTTGTTTGGGCTTATTTAAATGTAGTAGGTATGTGTATGCCATGAGGCCCTTATTTATTCAAGGAGTGAAACATATCAATGTGATAATTTTATTTATTATAACTATAATATATAAAATCTCCTTTAATTAAAACCTTGATTCTCTACAGGGTTCACACTCATCTCTTCTTGTCTTTGAACTTGACTAGCATATAAAGGTTGTAAATCACTCATTATGACTATTTAATATGCCAAAACTTTTTAATGTTTCAAGAACAAAATTATTCATTTAATACTAAGTGTTTTTATAGATAAGGTTTAATATTATTACTTTCACCTTATAATTTCATTCCTACATAGAGTTTAACATTATTACACCCTCTTACATAGGCTCTACCTATAGGTAGTAGTCGTATACCTTGATTATGTGTCTGAATTATTTTATTGGATAATGTTATAGGGTCATCCTAAGAATAATTTTATTAATAATATGACCATGAAATTATGCATATCTTTTCACACTCTTTTATCTTATTTTTACCCTTTAAACATGCAAAATATCTTCATATAACAGTCATAGGCATGTTGTCATCAATTTTAGCCCTAAAAGGCCTAATAGATCATTAGGTATTATTTCACCTACCTAAAATGAATCTTAATATTCCCTAAAGGTTAATAAACCTCAATTATATTTCATAAACTTATTATATTTAAACCTTAGTAACTATATGAGACCATTCTTGTATTTAGTAATTGGGACTATATAAACTATTGATACAAACAACTCCATTCTTAGTACTTTAAATCACTGATTTTGTGTAAAGACAATGTAAGAGGGTATTACACTGGTAAATACACCCTTGAAACTCCATATAAACACAATTTATCACTCAATTATACTATGTATGCACTGTGAGGTTTGATGACTAGCCTTACCTTCTCAAGACTCTAACTGTGTGTGTGAATGAAGATGATTTCTTGTCCTTCATGTCCTAAGGTCATAATTTTCATGAAACCTCTATTAAATATCTTTTACCTCTTTTTTATCTTTATAACTATTCAATCCTATCAATTTTCACCCGTATCTCCTATCAATCATGACCATTGTACTTGTTTATCATGCCTTTAAAGATTTGTAGTGACTATGAGAGGTTCATCTTGTATAATGATTGAAGATGAAGGTTTGATATTTTTTGAACTCGTTTCTTATTTCTACACTTTATTTATGATATCTTATGAATCTCATTGAGATCTCTCAACCCTCAACCTCATTTTCTTCAATCTCTTATGCATTCAATTAGGTCTTAGAAGGTATTGATGGCTTCTTGACTATGTTATATGAAATTTGAGGCCTAGTCATCTTCACATGGTCTTCATTATGACATTGTGTATCTACTCAGAGTTACACAAATGTTTGGATATATATATATATATATATATATATATTAGGTTCTTTTCAACCTCCACACATTATAGAATGGGATTTTGGATCCATTAACATCCACCTATAGGTTTTTAGGTATGTGGTTATACTAAGTAACCTCATGTGGATTTATAATGATTGAGTGGGTGCGGTGAATTAGTATTTATAAAATTTCAATAAATTACATTCACTCATCTATGAACTATGAAAGCAACACAATGATCTAAGAATGCATTAAGAACCAATCACATGAGCATAAAATAAGATAACACATCAAATATGTGAGAAACCCTCATGGGTGATAAAACCCTCCAAAAAATGATTTGAAAACCTATATTATAATATAATTTATCAAATTTATTTGATCACCAACCCAACATGGAGCAGAAACCCTAAATTTATCAAGCACCCACTTGACTTTAGAAAGCACCTACTTTCTAGGAGGCTATAACCCCTATGACTAAGCAAAAAATTAGTTAAAGGACACTTATACAAGCAATAAAATATAAGGTATATCTAAATCCATCTTGAATAATAACCAACTCAATAAAAACAAATTATACAAGCTCCAACCTACAAGGAAGCTTCAACTCCCTCAACCACCAACTTTGTTAATCAACCTTCTTTATTCTGCTCTTCCACTCAGATATTTCTCTACTATATCCACTATCATAAATCAATAACACATATATAATTAGAATTTTATAGAATATAAATATTAAATGATAACTCCTTAAACTCTTCTCCACTTTATCTCTCTCAAGACTTCCTCTTAGCTTCTTCACTCAACTAGCCCTCATCAAGACTGAATAGGTTATATAAGCTTGACCTTAAAATGTAGAACACCTATGTGATCATCATGAAATTATTATATATTATTTATTTAAGTTTTATAAAATTTTACCCAACCTACTTAGGCTCATTTATTTATCAATTCATTTACTTTATCTATGCTTACTCAAATAGGCCTAAAAGTGTCTTGTATATATACCATTCTTAGATAATATACCACTTAGTTAGCCACTCACCCTTAAGCTATTAGTTTAGACATATATTAAGTATTAATAAAATCATAAACATTATTCAAATTGTCTTTGAGTCACATTTGGTCTATCATAACTCTTTTATGCCACATTTCTCTTTTAGGCCACATGGAGACCTAATTGCATTAGGTCTATCTTATTAGCATGGTCTATCTTCTTAACATAAAATATTGATCCTCTTAGGCCTAGATAGCCTTCTAAAAAAAATTAAAGACATTAAAAAAATTATAAAATTAAATATAATGACCTCTTCCATGTTTGGTTAGACTTGTGACTTTTGTTCATACCTTGAAACCTTCTTTAGGACAACCTACCTTATTAGGCATGTGTATAGTCAAAAATTGTCTTACAAGAATAAATATCAAACACTAATAAAAAAAATTAATAAAAAAAATTAATAATTTATAAATATAATCTATTAATCAAAATTATTACCTTCACTTAGGTCATAAAGGGTCAAAATCATCTCTATAACTCATTCACTCAAAACTACCATTTTACCTTAAAGACTAGTCATGGTGACTTAGACCTCCAACACCTCTATAAAAACTTTACCTGATTTATAATGTATCTAAATAGTTATTATATATACTCAATACATCTTAAAATGGAAAAAATGTATATTCTAATAACAAATATTGTTTTTTTAGACCAATTTCTTAACCTCATGTTTCACAGTCTTGTTTGAACCAGACTAGTCATTTTCGAAGCAAATTTTCACCATATTCACTGATGTCCAAAACTTATTAAAATAATATAAATGAATTAATAAAATATAAATTCAATTTTTTTCATCATTATATCATGAAAACACATTCCAATTCATCTTCTCACTATTGCTTGGGTTTTACACTATTTACACCATTAGGCCTGTTAGCAACTAGCTAACATAGATGACCATTTTAGCATACTTAAAGGGTGTAACATATCCATAAGCCTTAATGGGAATGAATTATGAGTCTATATCTTATTTTCACATTCATTTTATTTCCTTATCCAATTCAACTTTTGACTGCTACAGAACATTATTTACAAACAAGCCTATATTTGCACATTTTCTCTCTCATCTCATTAACCACCACCACTTAGAGGTAAATGGGAGAGTTGGATACATAATAATTTTTTTTTAATTAATTTAATATAATTATGGTATTTTTTTAAAAAAATATTCCACATAGGGTCCTTATTAGGGTTTTAAGGAGGTTTAATATAGGTTTTGGTGTTAACGATTATTCATAAAGGATTACCCCCTAAATACAAAACCAATGCATAGATATCATAGATAGGACCCTTAAAAAATATAATTAATATATAAAGTTACCATTTAGAGGTTTAATGTTCTAAAAAATAATTTAAAGTCCTTTTCTAGTTTGCATGCCTTCATTCTATGTACTTGAGATACCTCAAAACCACTTTCCATGCTTTTTATTTCAAACCATGACCTAATTTTTTTTTTAAATGCTTAAAACAACATATATTACTTATTTAAATGTTTATATATTCAAAATATTATTCATAACTAATATCAATTCCTCATTAGGCCAAGTAGGGTCTATGAATGGTCTAGGTACAAACTTGATCTAAAGGTATTACCCTTGTAGGCTCACCCTGAGACTCTTAAGAATGATTATACACCTTATTATCATTATCACGCAACCTTAACAACCTCTCACATTCCTAATACACTCACCTCATCATGTCACCAGATCATACCTTCACCATGTCATGACTAGGCTCAAACTTTTAATGCACTTCACACCTTAACCTATTCCTTCCATGTCATGACCTCATAAAAACATCAAAAAATCACACATAAGACATAAAAATACACTAATATCACTACACCATTCTATTTATGGTGCCAAAAATCTTCTATAGCCTCATACAGACCTAAAACCACATGGCCAAGCTTCATATGAATTTAAATCTCTCTTAGTTCTAATTATTACATCACATACCTTTATTCATTAATTTAACTATTATTTATTCATATGTATCACCCTTACATTAACTATACCTTCCATGCTCACAACATTCATGAAAACACTCAAAAATGCCCCTTGTCACACCAACTAGGCTTACTCTTTCAATAACATCATCCTCATTAAAGATGCACCTTTGAAATCAATGATAATAATTGACAATATCCCCCTTTGTCATTCATAGAAACCACTCTCAAAAACTTATCTTAACAAGAAACTTCTCCTTCATTATAAAATTTATCCACCTTTGACATAAATGACAAAGTGAAGTTTGTAACTTTTTGGATCATACTTCTTGCAACTAAAACACTCAACACATAGGACTATGAGTTTATGAGTCATCATACAAACATGACCCCCTTATCTCCAAGCATAAATTATTGTCACTAATCACCTAATCTTGGAGCTAATGAACTACCTGATTAGCTCCCACTAAGAACTTGGCTTTCTCAATTGTTATCACATAGGATTGCCCATATCTTGATCCTATATCTTATTGTGAAATTTCCTAATGATATAATGGAAAAAACTCCAAAGCCATAGGAATTTGGTAATTTGAGGTTAGTTTTTAGAGAAGTCTAGATTCTTTTCACTAAATATGATGCAAACTGATAAAATACTAGTTTTGTGGAAATCTCTCTCTTTAGTTCTTTTGAATCTTAAACTAGGGTTTTGATGGGAAAAGGGTTGAATAATTTAAATTTAAAAAAAAAAAACTAAAAATATGGTTATTTTAATTCTTTCTTGATAAACACAATAGATCAGAAAATATGTTGATATTGTTTTAGAACAGACTAATACAAATATAAATTATAGGTAGTATTTTAGCTATTTTTCACAAAAGGGAAAAATATATTTATTCAAAAAAATATTTAAAATAGGGTAAAATACCATATATGAATTTATTGAAACTAAAACAAAGAGACAAAGATTCCATATATAATCAAAAAGATCACACACACACACACACACACACACACACACACACACACACACACACACACACACACACACACACACACACACACACACATAATGGGCTGATTACATTTTTAAAACTCACCCACTTCTCTCTAAACTCTCTACTTTTGTGCTTTCTTGACTAGGAAAGGGGGGAAAAGAATAATGCACAAGCTGAAAATGAACGTGAAAATTGAAAATTTAGGGTGATACACCAATGTGAAAGTTAATTATTCAGATAATTGACACAATTTGGAATAAAAATAACCTAAAAAAATTTACTTAATCTTCATATGATCACTCTTTCATCAATATTTCACACAAAGGTCTTGACAAACACTCACACTAGCTTGGAAAGAATGACCATTGGTTGAATTCACTTCTATATTAGGTAGAAATCAGACTTAGAAACTTCGTAAAACATATAATAATTTTTATTTTATTCATAAAGGTGAAAATTTTAGACATAAACATAGGAAAAACAATCATTCACTAAGTTACATCAATGAACATAAGACACACTTCACAAAGATCTTGAAAATGGAAGAAAAATTAGCTTTTTATTAATTCAAAGATGATGTATTAAAATTTTTATCATATTGTAATTAATAATAATAATATCCTATTATTAATTCAAAAATTAATATACATATATAAAATAAAGAGAGAGAGGAAACAAATCATCACTAAACTAGATGAGTTAACATGTTCACTCATAGTTCACTCTTCTTTTAACTAAACTCCAACACAACCTTCAACTCAAACTAAATATTCTAAATTTATACATAGTAAATACATGAGTTTAAATTTATCTCCTTATAAAATGGTGTATAATTTATAGAGATATTCTTTCTTGAATTATTGAAAAGTCAAAGGTTAATGCATGCATTGATGGTCTTCAATCTTAAAGATATCTTCAGTTAACTCCTCCTAATCTTGCATTAAACACATTTGATCTTAAATTAATATTGAATTTTTAATCTATTTATATTAATTACATCTTAGAGTTTTACTTGACTTACATTTATTTCATCTTGTAGTTTGACTTCAATTATCTCACATGTAACTGAGAGTTTGACTTGACTTATCTTGCATGCATCTTAGAGTTTGACTTGACATTTTATAAAATTAGCAAAAATTGGCATAGTAGGAGATAATATTATTTAATTATTTTTATTTTATTTTATTTAAATCTTTATTCCATTTTTTAATACAAATACTTAACCTCTTCTTGATCTCTAGTAAGCAAAGATAACATTTGTTTGACTAGGCAAGGTTATTGAAGGCACAATGCATTTACTTAGCTTGTGAATTATCCCATTCATAAAAGGTGAGATATAAGTGGGAGAGATTTTATTTTTATTTTTTTTAAAACTCCATGAAATATCCTTGCTAAAATTTCATTAGCTGATGGACAATCACAAATCTCCATAGTGGTCCTTCTTGGACATATTGTCTTTTGTGGTTTTGGCAAACTTCTTGAATACACCATGAGAACCTATAAATTCATGAATTTTAATATTTAATTAATTTAAACATTATTTTAATGTAATACCCACGTTGTAATATACCTTTAAACAAATTTTTAGATCCAAATTCCACTTACAACCTCCAAAAATGTCATTTTGTGTTTTATAGACATCAAAAAATGTTGATTTGGATTTAGGGGTCTAAAATGAGTTATAAGCATAAAATAACTTATAATATTATAATTGGATGTGTGTCAATGTGTAATACATTAAATTTTTTAAAAATATCCAAAACTCTTAAGCAAACTCTCAAACAAAAATTCATAACAAGTGACTGTTTGCTACCTGTAGGGTGACCTGGAGATATTTTTTCAATGAACCAAGCTTATTTTTAATTTTTATCATTTAATTATAATGTATTATGACCTTTAAATTAATTATAAAAACTATAAAATAATTTTTTTCCATTGTAAGGATATGAAAAAACTCATTTATAACACCATTTGGGAGCAAAAAGTATAAAAACCTTGATTTCCTTTATGAATAGACCTATGTTTTAACATTTTATATCTCATTTTGTAAATTAATGATATTAAAAAAAAATTAAAAATTCAAGGACATAAAAACATACCTCCATGTCAAATTTATAGATATGTCATTTTATAAAACTCAAAATATGCACTTTTGGTGTTTCCTACCTTACATAATTTCATTTATGAATGCTAGTAAGTCTAAGTTTTGTCATTTAATTGAGTTTTATGATGGTTAAAGACCTAATTATTTTTTAATTATTATATATAATATAATATATAATCATTATAACCATTTATATTCTCAAATAATCTCTTAAAACTCTCAAAAATTACCTTTTCTGACTCTCTCTAGCTTGCTTGAAACCCTACAACTTGTACCTTTACCTTTATCCATTATTTTCCTAAATTTTTTTATTTATTAAGGTATATGAAGGTAATATTACCCATAATATATCACATAAATTTTTATTTTTAACAAATAACTCAAAAATGTAAACATATTGCTTAAAATCAAGGTATTATGTTTTAAGAAGGGTTCTAGAGCACCTTTCCTTATTAACGATTGTTCATAAATTTAATCCCTTGTAACTTGAAAAAAATTAATTTAATATTTAGGTAATAGGATCCCAAATATTCCCATATTAAAATTCTAACCAACTCTTCTACTTATTCTCCATGAAATAAACATTTTAAAATTGCCCTCATTAGCTTACAACTAGCTAGTTATAGGAATAAAAGAAACCTCTATCAAAATTTGGACCTATGAGCTATTCCCGATCATGATTTTGGATTGATAAAGTTTTAATGATGTTTTTTAAGACCTAATAAATGCTAAATATATGAAGTTATTATTATTAAAAATATGCACATAAGCAACTTTGATCAATGGTGGTAAAAATTGTCAACATTCTTGGTGACTTTGTTGGGATGTTTGCATGCTAAAAAATCAAGAATAGTAAATATATCCATTGGGATATGGAGTTATGAAAATATAAAAAAAAATATGAAATTGAAAA
The DNA here is from genome assembly GCA_037957365.1 of Torreya grandis. Classification (NCBI taxonomy): domain Eukaryota; kingdom Viridiplantae; phylum Streptophyta; class Pinopsida; order Cupressales; family Taxaceae; genus Torreya; species Torreya grandis. Next base: position 6,491,045 of record JARHVA010000199.1, on the reverse strand, counting down.
CTCTCTCAAGAAACTACAACATTGTTGATGCCTAAATGTGTACCATAGGTATCTAGAGTGTTTAAGAAACACTTTCAATTTTAGAATTCTTAAGAACTTAATGCATGAGTTCAAAGTTGTGATAATCCTATTATCTATTGGTGGAATAGAAGTAGAATAAGTGACTATTTCACAAAATTGATAAAATTTGGTGGTTGGGAGACACCATGAACAAATAGAAAATCTATGTAAAATATGCAATATATTATGCTAAGAATAGTGAATTATGGTCAAGAACTAATCTAAGATGGAAATTAAAAATGGTCATTAAACTAAGGTGATCAGGTTAAAAAAAATCAAAAAGAAGGGTAGGGTAGAGTGAAAGATGTTGATGGTCTTGTTTTAGACATTCTATTAAAGTTCAAATGTTCTCTAAACATATATTTAACCAATGTATGAAATGAAATAGCTTAAGCCCAAATCACAACATACATTAGGAAAACTTCAAAGGAAGGTATGAAATGATTCAAATAGGAACTAGACTTACTTTAAATATTCACTCCTATAAGCAAAAAATATCAGCCCAAATTCAGAAGAAGTGAAACAAATGAAATAAGCCTAAGAACATTCAACTAATCTAGCAATGGTACAAATTATCAATTTTGCATCTAAGATACACATCCATAATCCATAAGAACCATTCAAATCTGAAAGTAAAACTAGACAACTGAAAGAGAAACCATATAGCACTTCCTATAAACAAATACTAGATAATCTTTGTAGAATTCTTTGCTTATATTAATTGTTCAAAGTAATTTGTGAAAGTTCCCACAAAAGTGGAAGGTACTATAAGAATGTGAAAATTCCTACAAAAGTGGAAGGTGATGGAAAGATGTGAAAGTTCCTATGGAAGTGGAAGGTGATGGAACATGTGAAAGTTCATGTGGAAGTGGAAGGTGCTAGAAGCATGTGAAAGTTCTTACAAAAGTGGAAGATGCTGGAAGCACATGAAAGTTCCCATCAAAGTGGAAGGTTTTAGAATCACATGAAAGTTCCCATAGAAGTTCAAGGTGCTAAAGTGAAATTTCTTTCAAAAGTGGAAGGTGTTGAAATCACATGAATGTTCTTGTGGAAGTGGAAGGTGCTAGAAGCATGAAAAAATTCTCATAGAAGTGGAAGGTGATGGAAACATGTGAAATTTACCTTGGAAGTGGAAGGTGTTGGAAGCACATGAAAGTTACCATAGAATTAGAATGTGCTAAAAACATGTGAAAGTTCTTGTGGAAGTGGAAGGTGCTAAAAACACATGAAAATTACAATAGAAGTGGATGGTGATGGAAGCATGTGAAAGTTTCCATGGAAGTGGAAGGTGATGGAAGCACATAAAATTTATTGTGGAAGTGGAAGGTGTTGGAAGAACCTAAAAGTTCTCATGGAAGTAGAAGGTATGTTTGATGGGATCTGGAGCCCATCATGCACTTTAAAAACTTGTAAACATGTAAAGTACACATCAAGCTCCAGATTCCACCAGCTTGGGTGCATGGTGCTATTTGGGCCCACCATGCATTTTTCACATTTGTAAATGTGAAAAATTCAAAATGAGTTTTGGGTTCTTCCAATCTTAGGAAAGATGGGTTTTTAGTGGTTTAGGGGATTTCTAAAAAATAAAGGGGATCTCCTTTAGGATATTAGATGTAATTATATTTTTGTGACAAAAATATCAAAAGTTTTGGTGACCTCTTCAAGATTATTTCTTGTTAATAATTTTCAATCCAATAGCCTTCTAGAACATCCATTGGGTGTAGGGGTGATATCAATCTATTTTGAAAATACAAACCTACTGTAACTTCTTGATGATAACTCAAAATCTAAAAATGCCTTCCCAAAACTAAAAGATGTGATGAGTACTTATTGGAAGTAGCTAAGGCTATAAATTCTTATTGAAAGCATGAAAATCCTATATATAACTTAACAAGGGTCACTACTCAGACTTCCAGGATCGAATACTTTGCAACCTTCATAACTCTAGTTAACAATAACACCATAGTTTTGTTTATGCTTGATAAAAATCAATTTTCTTAGATTGAAAAATAACTCATCATATTTCTAGCTACCTTGTATTATGAAGACATAAAGATAATACACCCTTTTGGTTGCATGGTAATTTTATTTTTTCTTTCTTTAGATGCCATGATTCAAAATGTTCCCCAATGGATGAGTTTCTTTTTTGGCCTGGAATCTAATAGGACAACCTATTATTAAGGAGAAACTCAAGATCCCATTCTATGGCTTGCATCATGAGACCTGTACCTTTTGGCATTTTTCTACTTATCTACCCTTATTTTCATAATACCCACTTAGTATCTCTTTCCATATTTATTCTTCATGAGAGATTAAATATCTACCTTCTTCTTCATCCTTGAATGTAGTTAGAAAACTATCACTATTATCCTCTTCAACAAACTACCCCAAACCTTTTGTTTCTTGATTTACCTCAAAATATACCAAGAATTCCTGAATGATATCATCCTATTGCACCAATATTTCTTGAGCACTGACCTTGGGATATTCCCTTTCATCAAAAGCTTCAAAGTAGGCATCAAACATGGAATGAAAATAATAATCCTCAGTCCTAGATATGCAAAGATCATGTGAAAGCCCACCAACCTCCTCATTTTCTTGGTAAAATGGAAGAGAGAAAAAAAGATTAACCAATGAATTGGGAAGCATATGTTTAGGAATTAACCTTAAGATTAAAGGAACACTCTCAAAACTCAAAAAACTTGGCTTAACTTCCACAACTGCTTTGTTTTCTTAAGGACTGACCTTGACAAGGTTTGGCATTTTGAAATTTGGGTGTTTAGTCCAAGAAGGATGCCATGGTTGTGATAAATGCATTTCTCTTTTCAATTCTATATATTTCTACTTTTGTATTTCTCATATCATGTGAGCCATTGCTTGTCTTGTAAATAGACAAATTTGTTTTTCATGGGGTTTCCCACATGGGAAACACTAATGAGACTTTGGGAGGTGATTGGGAGTAAGTTGAACATTATGAGGATGATTATATCCAAATATATTAAGGATATTTTATATAATAGTAGAAACATATTCAATTTGATATGGGTAGTAGGAAGACACAAAAGACGTAGTTTAAAGGTCTAGCTGCATACAACCTATAAATAAAGCTAAAGGTAAGGTAATAAGATTGAAAAGGGACATAATAAATCAAAAATTTATAGATAAATCATGAATTTATAGGTATAAATTTAAGATATAGGGTTCTTAAACTAGCAGAGTCATCAGGGGATTACAATAAAATACAAAATCAAGAACTCACCAATTTTATTGATTTTTGAGAATATGAAGGACTAGTGCTACTAAAACTAGTTGATTATTATTATTGGAGTCACCATGTTGTTTGAAAAAAATACCTTTCAATGATTAAATCATCAAAGAAAACACAAATTCCTTAGTTTATGATGAAGCTTTTCCCACCACACATGCCAAAAATTGTTATCACATAGGATTGCACATCATAATCTTGTAGTTTGTTGTGTAATTACCTAATGATACAATGGAAAAACCTCAAAAGCTATGGTACTTTGTAAATTTGAGGTTAGTCTCTAGATAATTCCATCTTCCTTTTACTAAATCTGATGTAACTTGATAAAATACAAGTTTTGTGGAAATATTGCTCTTTAGTGCTTTTGAATCCTAAACTATGGTTTTGACGGGAAAAGGGTTGAAGAATTGAAATTTATAGAAAAATATAAATATGTTTATTGTACCAAATATTTTATAGTGTATTTTAATGATTTCTTGATAAACACAATAGAGGAAAAAATATGTTGAATTTGTTTCAACACAGACTCATACAAATAGAAATCAGAGGTAGTAGTTTAGCTATTTTTCACAAAAGGGAAAAAAATTATTCCAAATAATATTTTCAAGAGGGTAAAATAACATATATGAATTTATTGAAATTTAAACAAAGAGAAAAATATTCCACAAATAATTAAACAATTTTCACACACACACAAAGATCTCTCAAGACAAAAAAGGCAAATCTTCAACTTTATTTCTCTCCAAAGGTTACAGATTATAGTAAATACATTAAAAATCCATAAAAAATAACTAGAAACAAAAATATTGGTTGGGACATGAGGTATACACACTTTTATTAAAAAAAATCCAATATGAGATATATTTGACAAAACTTGAAATCCCATTTGAAGGAGATCATGCAAATCTAAAACCCTCATGCAAAAGAGGTGAGTTCTTCTATTTCTAGCATTTCTAAACTTGTGGAATGGCTAAAAAAATGGCATGAAAAAGATAGGTATAATTCTTGGTGTAGCATGGCATGGTTATAAATTTTGAATTTCCATGCAAGTCTTCTTCATCTGGTAGTGTTTGTAACTACTTCATCATGCAAAAAGAGGCAGCCAAAATAGAACTGGTCTTTCCAAAATAAAGATAACTTTAAAAATAACTCAAGTTACTTTTCCATGAAAAAAACCCAACTTGAAAAACATGAGTGAGACTTTTACAACTTTTTAAGTCTTTATCACTTTTACCTAAATGAATCGTATACTTTTCACTTCATGATTTTACAATTTTATCAATCCATACTTGTCAAAATGGAAAGTGCAATTTACACTTGTACTTTTTGCAACTTTTATTAAATGTAGAGTTCATTTTAACACCCCTTAACTAAAAATAAAATTATTTAGACACTTTTAACATGAAATATTTACCTTTTACAATGGTGGGATGAATTTTAACTACTTCCTCTTTTTGTGGCACATTTTTTGGGAAGTGGGTATGATTTAAAGGTGTTGAGAGAATCAAGGGATTATGTGGTTGAAACCTCCCTTATTTTGTGCCTTATTTTGTGGGGATATGGTTATCATTATGGCTATGGAAATTTTTTTAAGGGATTTATAAAAGTATAAATAGGGGAGAGGGGTAACACATTATTCATTTTGTTTTGCATTGAGTTTTGAGCTTTGCATTCTTTCTATGGTCAGTGTCATTAGTTTTGAGGTGTAGCTTAGCATCTCAGGAATTCTAGTGTGAACTCAGGCTGGAGAAAATTATCTCTATGAGAGGTTTCTTATTTAGATTTATTTTACTCTTGTTTATAATATTATTGAGATCCTCTTGGTGGATGTATCCCACATTGGGTGAACCATGTTATATTGGTGTTATGTGTGTATTTTTGCTTAGATATAAACTTTTCTTCCATATGACTCTACTATTGTGATTCTGAGGAATGATTTATATATTGCATATTATTGCATAATATATTAATTTTAATCACTTATTCCTAACAATTGGTATCAGATCTAGCTTTATTGGTTTTGTTAAAGTGGTGAATTATAGGGGAAGATATTAACTTGAGTGGGAGATATGATAGATAATGGTAGATCTAAAGTTGAAAAATTCAATGGACAAAATTTTAGATTATGGAAGATGAATTTGAAAGATTACTTGTTTCAAAAGGATCTTCATCTCCCTTTGATGTGGAAAATAGGACAAATTTTAGGTATGAATCAAGGAGATTAGAATTTGCATGATATGAAAGCATTGGGAGCCATACAGTTGTGCCTTGCATCTTTGGTTGCCTTCAATATTTCAAAGGAGATGACTACATTTGGTCTAATGAATAAATTAGGGGAGTTATATGAAAAACCCTCTACCTATAATAAAATATTTTTAATGAAAAGGTTATTTAATATGAAAATGTCTAAAAATGGTTCTGTAGTTGATCATTTGAATAATTTTAATACAGTTGTGAGTATGCTAACTTTAATTGGTATTAAATTTGAAGATGAATTTAAGGATTTATTTATTATATGCTCCTTACTTGATAGTTGGGATAGTCTGGTTATGGCTATGAGTAATGTTGTCCCTACTAAGGGAAGTTTAAAGTTTGAGGATGTAATAGGTGTGGTTCTTAGTGAGGAAATGTGAATGAAGAGCACCAAGGAATCATCTTCAGGGAATGATTTGATGGTGGACACTAGAGGGAGATAAAAAAGATAAAATAAAAGGAAATAATGGAAAGTCAAAGGGTCAGGGAAGATCTAAATCTAAAACCAAGATGGTGTGCTGACACTATGGGAAAAGTGGACACACAAAGAAGGAATGTTGGGAACTTTAGGATAAGAAGACCAAACATGAGGAGGCCAAGGAGGTAAATATGACAACATGTAATGTTAGTTAGGATACTTTAATTTTTTCCTTGGATAATGCTTTTGAATATTTGGTATTAGATTTAGGGGCTTCTTTTCATTGCACCCCACACAAGAATCATTTTATGGATTATGTTCAAGGAGATTTTGGACATTTTTATCTTTGTGATGATGAACCATGCAGTATAGCACGGAAAGGTTATGTTCAATTGAAGATGAAAAATGGGAAGACATGACTACTAAAGGATGTTAGACATGTCCCATAGTTAAGTTAGAATATAATTTTAGTAGGACAATTGGATAGTGAGGGCTATTCGGTGATGTGTTTAGCAGGCTCTTGGAAAGTTACCGAGGGTGCTCTTGTGGTTATGAGAGGTAAGAAAACTATCACATTGTATTGACTAGTAGTGTCGATAACTATAATTTATTTTCTATAGATAGAGATACAACTTTGTGGTACTACAGGCTTAGTCATATGAGTCAGAAGGGTATAGAGATGTTGAAAGATAAGTTGTCCAGATTGAAATAGGTTGATTTGAACTTTTGTGATGATTATGTGTATGCGAAGTATAAGTCAGTTAATTTATTAAGGGTTGGATGTAAAAATAAGGAGAATAAGTTAGAGTTGGTTCACTCAGATGTATGGGGGATAGCTCATGTATATTTTATTGGTGGTTCAAATTATTATGTTATATTTATTGATAATGTAACTAAGAAAATTTGGGTTTATTGCATTAAGAATAAATTTGATGTGTTTGAAACATTCAAGAGATGGAAATATTTAGTTGAGAATGAAATAGGTCTCAAGTTAAAATGTCTCAAGTTAGATAATGGAGGCGAGCATTGTAGTAAAACATTTGATAATTATTGTTCATAGAATGGAATTGTAGGCAAAGGATGGTTCTAGGGACACCACAGGAGAATGGAATGTCAAAGAGGATGAACAGGACAATCATGGAGCATGCTAGGAGCATGAGGTTACATGTATGGTTTCCCTTAATGTTCTAGGTAGATTCATTTAGCACAAAAGTATATCTAATTAATAGAGGACCTTTAGTGCCTTTGGATGGAGGCATACCTAAGGAAACTTGGTCTGGTAAGAAAGTTAATTATTATTTTCTTAAGGTTTTTCGATGTGAGTCATTGGTTCATGTTCCCAAGAAGGCTAGGACCAAGTTAGAGGCTAGGTCTAAGAGATGCACCTTTACTGGTTATGGTGAGGATGAATTTGTTTTTGAGTTTGGAATCTTAGAGATAAGTAAATATTCTAATCTAGGGATGTTGTATTTAAATAAAAAGTAATGTATAAGGATCAATTGCAAAAATAAGAACAAAAATAGTACACAGTGTTGGATGATATTGTGAATGGTAAAGCATTCAAGGAGACATTTCAAGAACCTCCTACATAGGAACCCCAAACTCCTATAGTAAGAAAGTCTCTTAGGGTAAGAAAAGCTCCTAAATGTTTTTCCCCATCTTTGAGTTATTTTATACTTACTGATAGTGGAGAACCAAAATGTTTTGAGGAAGCAATATAGGTGAATGCTAGGAAGAAGTGGGAGCAAGCCATGGAAGAAGAACATAATTCTCTTATGGAGAACCAGATGTGGGATTTGGTAAAACTAACCAAGGGCAAAAGAACATTGTAGAATAAGTGGGTATATAAAATCAAAGAACAAGATGGAGGAAGAAAAGGTATAAGGCCTAGTTAGTGGTCAAGGGGTTTGTATAGAAGAAAGGTATTGATTTTAATGATATTTTTTCTCTCATTTTTAAAATTACTTCTATTAGAACTGTGCTTGGTATAGTTGTCGTAGATGATTTCAATTTAGAACAATTAGATGTGAAGAATACATTCTATTGTGGTGATTTGGAGGAGGAATTATATATGGAATAACCACATGGTTATGAGGTTGAAAGAAAGGAGAAATTGCTGTGAAAACTATAAAAGAGTTTGTATGGCCTTAAACAAGCTCCATGATAATGGTATAAATTTTTTGATAGTTTTATGTTGGAACAGGGTTACTCTAAGTGCCATTTTGACCATTACATGTATGCCATGAAATTTTAAGATGTTAATTTTATTATCGTATGCTTATATGTAGATGGCATTTTGGTTGGAGAAAGAACATGAAATAGATTCAAGTAGTCAATAAGTAGCTTGGTGATTCCTTTTTTATGAAATATTTGGGTGTAATGAAGAAAATCCTTGGTATGAGGATAACTCAAGATAGGAAGGAGAAGAAGCTAATCTTATCCTAGGAATATTACCTCAAAAAAGTCTTGGGGAGGTTTAGAATGTAGGATGCTAAGCTAGTTGGGACTCCTTTGGTAGGCCATTTTAGATTATCAAAGGAGTAGTATCCCAAGATAGAAGAAGAAAAGCTAAAGATGTCGAAGGTACCTTACTCATCAGTGGTTGATAATAGGATATGGTCTATAATAGTCTAGATATTGCCCATGCAATGGGAGTATCAAGTAGGTGCACAAGTAATCTAGGTTATGAGCATTGCCAAATAGTGAAATGGATTCTTTGATATTTGCAAAGAACCATGACTACAACATTATATTTTTGTATATCAAACACCACTTTTTGTGGCTATGTGGTCTCAAATATGTCTAGGGATGTTCATAGTAGGATGATTATGATAGGTTATGTATTTACTATTAGGGATATATCAATTAGTTAGATTTATTAGATACAGAAGGTTGTGCCTCTATCAACCAAAGAGGTTGAGTATGTTACTACTGTAGAGGATAGTAAGGAGATGATTTGGTTGCAATAATTAATAAATGATTTGGGGTATAATCAAGAAGTTGGGGAACTACATAATGATATTCAAAGTGGTATAAACTTAGCCAAGAACTCTACTTTCCACTCAAGGATGAAGCACATACAATTGTGGTATCATTTCATTAGGACAACTTTGGAGGAAAACATGGTGAAGCTAGAGAAGATACATAAAAGTCAAAATCTTGTGGATATGATGACTAAGATAGTCACATTGGAGAATTTGAGGTTATGTTCAGCTTTGGTTGGTCTTCATGAAGATCATGGAGGAGTGTGAAATTTTGTTCAAGTGGAAACAAAATCCAAGTTGGAGATTGTTAAATATGGAGTTCATTTTAACACCCCTAAGGTTATATTTACCTTTTATAATGGTGGGATGGATTTTAACCACTTTTTTTTGTGTCATGTCTTTTGGGAAGTGGGTATGATTGAAAGGTGTTGAGAGAATCAAGGGATTCTATGGTTGAAACCTCCCTTATTTTGTAGATATATGGTTATCGTTATGGTTATGGCACATATTTCAAGGGATTTTACAAAGTATAAATAGTAGAGAGGGGTAACACATTATTCATTGAGTTTTTCATTGAGTTCTAATCTTTGCATTCTTTCTACGGTTAGTGTGATTAGTTTTAAGGTGTAGATTTGCATCTCGAGAATTTTGGTGTGAATTCATGATAGAAAAAATTATCTATGTGAGAGGTTTCTTATTTAGAGTTGTTTTTACTCTTGTTTATAATATTATTGAGATCCTCTTGGTGGATGTAGCCCACATTGGGTGAACCATCTTATATTGGTGTTATGTGTTTATTTTTTCTTAGATCTAAATTTTGTTCCTTATGTCTCTGTTACTATGATTCTGAGGAATGATTTTTGTGTTGCATATTATTACACAATTAATTAATTTTAATCACTTATTCCTAATAACTTTCACATTATCAAAAAATATAAAGTGTAAAATATGTTTTTCTCTTTCTCAAAAGAGTTTTAAAAATATAGTTGTACATATATAATTATAGATTATAATGTTTTTGAAATGAAGTTACAAATGGCATTTAAAACATTGAAAATATTTAAATGGAGAAAAGATAAATCAATGTCTATAATTTCTTTGGATTCATTTTCATTATCACCCTGTAGTTTCTCCATATATGTATCAAAGTCTTTAAAAATCTCTTGTATTCATTCTAGATCCAACCCGTAAGAGTAAATATTGGAGGCTTCAAAATTTTATTAAACATTGAATAGTTCTCTCCTTCATATTTATTGATTTATTCCTTCAATATTTTCCTTCTATCTCTAATAATTTCATAGTGATCCATTTATTAATACAATAACCTTATTTACCTTGGATTTGAACTTAATTTCCTTAGGAGGTATGGATACTAAAGTTATTACTTGAAAATAACCAACTGTGAAAGTTGGAAAGATCTATAGGTGTTTGGAGCAGTTCAAATCTTTGGCAAAATTGGGAGGTGCTAGAAGCACCTAAAAGTTCCCACAAAAGTGGAAGGTGTTAGAAGCAAGTGAAATTTCTATGAAAGTGAAAGGTGCTAAAAGCACGTGAAATTTCCCATAGAAGTGGAAGGTGTTGTGTTGTGGATCCTATTTCTAAATTAAAATGTATTTTCAAATACTGTACATTTTAAATGTAATGTACACTCGATATGTAAATTTTAATGAGAAACCATTTTGGTTTGATTCTATCCTTGGTTTTGGTACCCATAATTTCGTAATACTACTTTGTTGATATATTATGTATTGATGGATATTTCATAGGTAATACATCATGAGAATTAGGTTTTGAGAATGGAATGAATAGAGTGTGTGAATTTAGGTGTGAATTCAAAAGGGTTTGTTTAGATTAGCTCCAAATAATATTTGTGTATTGTAATTGTGAGAAGACTAATATGAGAGTGGTTTATATTCTTGTGGCTTGTAATAAAATTTGAGAAAGTGTTTCTTGGTAGATATGGTGCCTTTTGGGTGAACCATGTTAAATATGGTCTTCTTATTTTACATGTTTATTTCTATTCATTATGTATCTCTATTTATATCTATTAGTATTATGGTTCTTTGAAACTATTTCACATCAATTTCTATATTTATTCCTTGTAGAAGGTGTTGGAAGCACATGAAAGTTCCCATGGAAGTGGAAGGTGCTGAAATAACATGAAAAGTCCCATACAAGTGGAAGGTTCTAGAAGCACATGAAATTTCCCACAAAATTGGAATGGTTTGGAGCCACATAAAAGTTTCCATGAAAGTGGAAGGTGTTAAAAGCACATGAAATTTCTTATGGAAGTGGAAGGTGGTGGAATCACATGAAAGTTCCCATGAAAATGGAAGGTGTTAGAAGCACGTGAAAGTTCTCATAGAAGTGGAAGTTGGTGGAATCACATGAAAGTTCTTGTAAAAGTGGAAGGTGATAGAAGCACATGAAATTTCCCATAGAAGTGGAAGGTGATGGAAGCACATGAAAGTTCCCATGGAAGTGGAAGGTGCAAGAATCACTTGAAAGTTCCTATAGAAGTAGAAGGTGCTAGAAGCATCTAAAAGTTCCCATGGAAGTGGAAGGTATATTTTATGGGATCTAAAGACCATCATGCACTTTTCATGCTTGAAAATGTGAAAAGTGCATGCCAAGTTTTGGATTCTATCAACTTGGGTACATGGTGAGATCTAGGGCCTTCCATGTATTTTGCACATTTGAAAATTTGAAAAGTGCATGATGGGTTCCATATTTTATCAGTCTTGGGAAAGATGGTTTTTTGGTGGTTTAGGGGAATTTATAAAAATAAAAGGGTATCTCCCTTAGGATTGTTATAGAAAAGTCTTCCTATTTATCTTATGTGCATAATCATGAAATTAGTAATCAATCCAAATCAGTTTTTTGCTTTATATAACTAGGTGAAACCATGGTAAAAGTCTATGGCACACAACATTTAAACACATTACTATGTTGGCATCAATTTGACATAAGGTACAAGCCTTGTACACTCATCTAAGAGTGACCATGAAGGGACCAAGGCCCACATTGGGCTAGTTGAAACATGGTACAACCTTAGTCTTAGTAGGACTTAATCATTTGAAAAAAGGGCTTATAAAGTCTATCAAAGTGTGCCATCTTTGATAAGATTAAGAAGCACAAGTTTAATCAAGGGCACAAGTATTTGGGCATGAGTTCATATCTAGCTAGGCATAGTTCTTAATGGTGCAAGCTATGGGGATTATGATTTAAGGGTCATTTAGGTTCTTATCTGAGTCAAGGAAATGGATTATATTCTATTTCTCATTCTTTAAGTTAGCAGTCTAGGCATAGGTATTAGGGCCTTAGTGCATGATTGTTTCAACACTTGGTTAATTTCATAAGTATCCTAAAGTCACTATATGGCATAATTATGCCATTAGTAACTTGGAATAGACCTTTAAGTTTAAATACATTAAACCAACAAAAATTATAGAATTATTCACATAAAAATTAGTTCATAAACATATAGCAGTGCTAGACTATATGGAAAAAATGAATAATCAATAAGATATGCAATGCCATTTCTAATAACTCAAAGTTTATAAACACAAAGTATAATTTATCTAAATATAGAATGTGATCATCTAAGTTATACAAAAATCCCAATGTCTCAAAGGTGAGCTTGGGCAATACATGGTGATTCTTCAAAGTATCCATGTTGGTTTTTAAACCAAAATGCATGTATAATCCTAGAACTAATCCTATAGAGCTTCATTGCATTAATGTTTCCCTTCTTATTTAGTATAATCTAGTTTTTATATGTAGAGGGGTGTCTTATTGATATGTTTAATGGGTGCACACTGAGTATTGAGATATCACTAAGAGTCATTATGCCTTCAACTCCACTACTGTGACACCTACACTCTCCAACCACCACATGAAATCATTCAAAAGGATGTCCCTAAAAAGTTGAGTGATAAGAAATTTCCCACAAAATAGCACAAAATATTCAAATATTCTTTCATTTGGTGCTAATGGTTTCAAAAGATCAATCATTTTCAATGATTACCACACACTGAGATGTGTTGAGTTTGCACAGTCCACTAGGTATCACCCAAAAGGGGCCCAATAAGGATATTAGATGTAATGATATGATGTGGCAAAAATATAAACATCAATTACTATAGGGGCAATAATTATACCCAATTACTATCTTAAGTTTTCAAATGTTGCCTTTGAAAGTGGTTTTATTAAAATGTCTACAATCTGATCCTATGTAGAAACATATTCAAGTATGACACTTTGTTCATTTACCTACTCTCTTAAAAAGTGATACCTAATGGGAATGTGATTAGCCCTTGAGTTCATTATATGGTTATTTTAAATAGTTATAACACTTATATTGTCATAATAGATAGGACTAGGACTATCATACTCCACCTTGTATTCTTTTAAGGTCTATATCATTCATAGGACTTGAGTGAAACATTAAGTTGTTTCAATATACTCAACCTCACATGTGGATAATTCCATTGATGGTTAATTCTTACTTATCCATGAAAATAGACATCCACCTATGAAAAAATATCCTTTACAAGTGCTTCATCTAGACTTCCTACCCAGTCTATATCTGTATAGGCTATTAAGTTTAACTCTTTACTCCTTAGATACCACAACCCAAAATCAAAGGTCTTCTTAATATAACTAAGTATTATTTTTATTTCTTGTAGATGATTTTCCTTTGGGTCTACTTGAAACCTTCCTAAAAGACATATATCTTACATTATGTTAGGTTTAGAGGAAATGGTGTATAGAAAACGTCCAATCATTAACCTATACATTGTTTCATTGACCTTTAGAGACTCATATTCCTTACTCAAATTACACCTTGTGATCATAGGTGTACTAAATACATTGAAATATTCCATTTAAAACTTCTTTAACATCTCTCTTATATACTTGGTGTGTGAAATTAATATACCTTTTTCATATTGAATGATTTGCAACCCAAGAAAGAATGATAGTTCTCCCAGCATGGACATCTCAAACTCTTTCTTCATCACCTCTAACAAGGCCTTGGTCATATTATCATTATTTCCACCCAATATGATGTCATCCACATAGATAAATAAAATAAATTAATGTTTATCTTATATCTTTATATATAAATTACTATTTACAACTATTCTTTTGAATCCTTGATCCAATAGATACTTATCTAATCTAGCATACTGAGCTCTAGGATCTTTATTTAGACCATAAAGAGCTTTTTTTAATCTCTAAACATGGTCCTTGTTACTTGATAGTGAAAAACCCTTAGGTTTCTCTATGTATACCTCTTATTCCAAGTTTCCATTCAAAAAGGTATATTTGACATCCATTTGATACATCTTAAATCCTTTAAATCCTACATATGCTAGAAACAATTTCATGGCCTCCAATCTTTATAATGGTGAAAATTTTTCTTCAAAGTATACCCATTCAATTTTTACATATCCCTTACATAATAATCTAGCCTTGTTCCTAGTGAATTATCCATCTTCATTAAAATTATTTCTAAATGCCCATTTTGTGCCAATGACATTCTTATCTTTAGGCATAGGAAATAATTCCCAAGTCTCATTTTTATATATTTGGTCTAACTCCTAATTCATAACACCTATCCAAAAATCATCTTTTCTTTCTTATACAAGGTTCTTAGGTTTAATCTTAGACAATAAAATAACATTCTCTTGATTTAGGTTACTTACCAATCTTTTCTTTGTTTTCATACCTGCATCCTTGTTACTAAGGATTTATGATTCAAGATGATCTCTTTGAATCTATCTTGAAGGGCCTTTTGAGTCTTGTCTTTCCTCAAATCCTTCTTCTTCCTCATCAACCTCTATTATTTCATATTCATTCTTAAAGTCCAGAGTCTTGCCATCTCTTGAACTATCTTATTCTTTCTTTCCACTACCCCATTCTTCTGAGGTGTCTTAGCTATTAAGAAATCTCTCCTTATCCCATAGAACTCAAAAAAGTCATCAAAATCATTAGAAAAAAAAAACTTTCCTCCTTTGTCAGATCTTAGAGACTTGATCTTCTCATCTCAATAAGAGTCTTGAATTACTTGAACTTGTTAAGAGCTTATGACTTTTGTTTCAAGAATTCTACCCAAGTCATTCTTGTGTAATCATTTGTGAGTAACATGAAGTATCTATCTCCTTGAATGATTTGGATTATTTTAATCCCATAGAGATTGATTTTTATTAACTTTAAGGGCCTATTAGTAGATTAATATTAGACTTGAACCTTCTTCTAGTCTGCTTACCATATTGGCATGCCTTGCAAAGTATGTTTGTAGGTTTGGTGATCTTAAGTATGTTCTTTATAAAATTATTAGTGTTGATCTTGACCAAAATTTAAAAGTTTAGGTGACTTAACCTTTTGTGATATAGACAACTTTTATCCATCTTGCTCATAAAGCATGTCTCCTTCTTGATATCATTTAGGACATATAGATTATTTTCAAACCTCTTAACATTGGCAACTAGCCTTCCTAATTTATATCTCCTTAACTCACATCCTCTATCATGAAAGGTTAGTGTGTTTCCTTGGTTGTACATTTTAGTTACACTAAGTAGGTTATGTTTGAAAACATCCACATATGACACATTCTATGTCTTGGTGTTCTTATTGTCCAAACTTAATATACCCTCACCAACTATATTGGTAGTCATGTTGTCTCCAAATCTCATTATTCCTATAAAGTTATTATTTAATGAGATGAAATTATTTTTTTATCCTATAATGTGGCTTGAAAAGCCACTATATATACCATTTGATGCCTTCATAATGAATGTGAAAGGAATTCTTAACTAGCATATATTCCTCTCCTTTAGTCTCTTGATCCTCCTTAACAAATAATCTATCTTAAATATTGATATCAATATGATCATTCCTAAATTTCTTTGGATTACATACTAATGTTTTACTCTTCTCATTTACTCTAAGATCTCAATATACTTTGTTAAGTCTTGAGGGCCTTTTAACTATATTAGGACATAATGTTTTAATGTGACCCATATTATGACAACTATAGAAAATAACTTTACATTACTCACCTCTTAATTAATCACTCCTCCTATGGTCCCATGATAACTTATCTCTTGAGACTATTCTCATTTCATTGGGTTTCTTGATTGGTTTCTTCATATTGACTTTTATGTTGGTACTCTTGAATTATTCTAAATTATCATGTTTTTTATCAAAATTTCTCATCTTGTATATGAGTTACTCAATCTCAACCTTCAAGGAATATAAATTTGTCTTAAACTAATCATACTCAACTTCTTCTGATCTAAAATTTGTATTGACACCTTCTATTTGATTCTTGAGATCCTTGATGGTCTTATCATCCCTTTTAGCTTCTTTGACCATGTAACTCTTGAAGGTACATATCCATTCCTTAAGATCTTTGATAATAGATCTTAACTCATGCTTCCTCCTTTTTTGATGATTCAAATCATATATGGAACTTGTGATCTTAGATTCAAGGTCTACTTTAACTTCTCCTACCTCACTATAATAGTAGACTTCATCATACATGTTATCTTCTTCCATTTGATCACTAAACATCTTGTGCTTCTTAGGATCACTTTCAAGTTATTATGCCTTCTCCAAAAGAACAAGATTTGCTACCCATTATTGTAATCATAATTAATATGGGGTGAATCATTCTTAAAAAACTTTAAATCAATTACATCTACTCATCTATGAACTATAAAAGCAACATAATGATATAACAATGCATTAATCACCAATCACATGATCATGAAAGAAGATAACACATCACATATGTGGGAAACCCTCATGGGGGATCAAACCCACTAAAATAAATATTAGAAAACCTATATATAAGATAATGTATCAAATTTATTTGAGCACCAACCCAACATGGAACACCAACCCCAAATTTATCAAGCACCCACTTAATTTTAGCAAGCACCTACTTTTTAGGAGGATATAACCCCCTATGATTAAACACCAAATTATTCAAAGAAATTTTTTGTAACCACCAACCTAAAAGGCATATGAAAATCCCTCTTGACCAAGTACAAACTCAATCAAGGCCAATTATACAAGATCTAACCTACAAGAAAGCTTCAACTCCCTCAAGCACCAACTCAATCAGTTAACCTTCTTTATTCTACTCTTTTACTTAGGTATTTGTCTAATATATACACTATAATACATAAATAACACATATTTGATAAAAATATTATAGAATATAAATAGTAAATTATCACTCATTTAACTCTAATACACTTGACCTCTCTCAGGACTACCTATAGGCTTCTTTGTTCAATTATCCCTCATCAAGACTAATAGGTCATATGACCTTGACCTTAAACTATAGAAAACATATATGATAATCATGAAATTATTATATAATATTTATTTATGGTTTATAACATGATACCAAACCTCCTTAAGCTAATTAATTTATCAATTCATTCACTTTCTCTAAGCTTACTCAAATAGGCCTAAAATTGCCTTGTATATATATATATATATATATATATATATATATATATATATACCAATCCTTGATCATATACCACTTAGTTGTTCAATCACCATTAAAATATTAGTTTGGACATAATATAGGTATTATTAAATATCAAAGCATGATTAAAATTATCTTTGAGTCCCTTTTGTTCTGTCATAACTCTATTAGGCCTCATTTCTCTTTTAAGCCTTCATGGAGAACTAATTGCATTAGGTTTATCCTTTTAGTGTGAAATATTGATCCTATTAGGAAAATATATCCTTATAAAACAATTTAAAATCATTTTAAAATGTATAAAATTTATTATATTGACCTCCTTAATGATTATTTATACCTATGATTTTTGTTCATACCTTGAAACCTTGTTTAGGACAACCTGCCCTATTAGGCCTATGTACAGTAAATTATTATCTTGCAAGAATGAAGCTCAAACACTCTTAAAAAAATTAATAATGACAATTTAAACATGTATAAATATAATAAATGAGTTAAATATCATCCATATATTCTTTTAATACCTTAAATTAGGTCATAAAGGGTCAAAATCATCTCTACAACTCACTCACTTAGAACCACCAGCTTACCTTAAAGACCAGTAATACTAACTTAGATATCCAACACCTATGTAAAAACTTCCCATGACTATTGATAAATTTAAATTGTTATTATATATCCTTAGGACATCATAAAATGAAAAAATCATATGGTATAATGACAAATATTGGTCTTACAAATCAATTTATTGACCTCATGTTTCACAATCTTGTCTAAACTAGACTAGTCATTTTATGAGCAGCTTTTCATCATATTCACTTACCTTAAAAACTTGTTGAAATAATATACATGAATTAAAATTAATTAATAACATATCCATGCACTTTGTTACATTATTATATCATGAAAACACATTCTAATTCATCTTCTCATTATTCCCTAGGTTTTACACTGTTTACACCATTAGGCCTATTAATGACTGGCTAACTTAGATGATTGGTTTAGCATAATTTAAGGGTGGAACCTATATACACATAATATTTTCATAATTTTACCAATTAATAATTCTCTTTATCTTATAATAACCATCGAGTCTCAATCTCTA
Organism: Torreya grandis; assembly: GCA_037957365.1. NCBI lineage: Eukaryota > Viridiplantae > Streptophyta > Pinopsida > Cupressales > Taxaceae > Torreya > Torreya grandis. The sequence continues at coordinate 6,472,454 of JARHVA010000199.1, read as the reverse complement.
TGAGTGTATGCCCTACGGGGTGCATTGGGAAAGGGGTGGGTAGACCATTGGTGCTTCATAAGATTTTTATCCCTTTAACCACTTGTTATCTACACACTTATATCCTAAAAACCTTATCCTTAAGCTCATTATTCTCTATTGTATACTCCTCTAGTAATTTCTCACCTTTCATCCCCCTTTTCCTAACCTAAAACACCTTTTGGCAATTTTTAGTACATGATTGACTAGGTTTACCCTATACTCTTATGGGTGAAATTTATTTAGGGTCTAGGTCAGCCAATAACCCATGACCTAGTGAATTTTTTTCCATAACAATAATAGGTTGACTGGGTCAAACCTATCAAGTGAAAAGTTTATAAGGGATTAGGGTTAAATCCACCTATAAATAAAAGATAATTTCACCATTATTTAGATAAGAGAATAAGAAGTAAAAATGATTTCACATCTACTTATCCACCATTATACTTAAGGAGAAAGCTTAAGGTTTCATAATTTATTTAGAGACATGGATATTTTCTTATGGAGAGGTCTTTTGGATGCATTGATAAGTTGTGTAGCCTAGAGGTGATTTATCCATGTCATCCTTACATACCATAATAACCTCTTTCAAAGCACCTTGGCAAAGGGAGAGACTGAGGCTTGGTTGGTTCTTCTTCCAAGGTAATTATTCCTAAATTTATTACTCCTTTGTAAGAGTAAATAGATATGCATTTGTACTTATCTTCCATGAATTAATATTCCATATACGTTGATATGAATATATATATATATATATATATATATATATATATATGTTCATATCAACGTATATGGAATATTAATTCATGGAAGATAAGTACAAATGCATATCTATTTACTCTTACAAAGGAGTAATAAATTTAGGAATAATTATATATATATGTTTTCTTTTGTTGTTTATTACCCCCACTTTGTACCTCAAGCTTTTGTGAGCACTAGATTACACTTTACTTGTTACTAGTTTAGTGAATATGAGAAAAAGGGTCTTATTTAGGGTTATTGCATGATTTTTATTGACTTGAATCTTTATAACCCTCCCTAGTATTATTTAATAAGATAAAATATCCCCTAATTGGGTCTAGTGGATCCTCATTTGGGTCATGTTCCTGATTACCTAATATACCCCCATCAGAAGTATAAGTATAATATATCTTCTTTGATTTAGGATTGATTTATAGACATTATTAATTTATAATTGCATAATTCTAGTGAAACCTATGTGAATAAAACCATGTAGGTTTTATTTCATAATTTTCATTTTCTATAATTTTATTTATTATTTTTCTATATTTATGATACTAGGTTGATAGGGCTGGTATAGTTTCTAACTTTTATGCATAGGTTTAACAAATAGTCTCATCAAAATGACTATGTTTTATTTGTGTAGGTATTCATCAAATATAGGCTATTGGGTCAGATAGTTCAACATAGTATAGGTTTTCACTTCCAAACAAGCTACTAAGTTGACCAGGTGACACAATACACTTACAAGTTTCTAGAAAACATACTAGGTTGACCAAGCTAGTAGTCATATTACATGTTTTAAGAAAACATACTAGGTTGATTAGGCTGGTATAGTATTATTCATAGGATTCAACAAATAAGGAACTATAAAACTAGGTCAACCCAATCAACATAGTTGGAAATATTTACAAGTAAAAATTAGGCCACTTTAATAACAATATCACTTTTGTATGCATGTTCCAACCCACTAAGGTTCCTTTTTCTCTTTCTCTATCATTTATCTTATTCATTAAAATTCTATTTTTCATAATTTCTAGTCTTTAAAATTAACCATATATATAAAACTAGGTTGACCTAGTCGACCTAGTTATGTGTTCTATCTTCTATCTATAGGATAAGGTCGATGTTGTCAACATAGTTCTTAATAGACCCTTGTTTTAGTAGTATAATAATGACACTATCAACTCTTTTTTATAATGTCTACATACACTATCATCTGAACTAACAATGTACTATGTTTAAAAGTTGGAATTAACATCTATATGCTAGTAATTACTTCACATTTTCACTTTTAGTTGCTTGCATGCTTAGAATAAATCACATAGTCTAATTAGGTGGTTTTTAAATATAATATTTAGTTGCAATATTTTTTTATTTCTTGCACACACTACCAAATCACATAATTTCAAAACACATTTAAACATTTGTTTACCCAAGGCCTACCTACTTAGATTTCATCAACAAGGGGAAACTAACTTGGTTTTATAGCCAAGTATAAAAAATTGGTCAATGGTATATACTATCAAATCCCCTTATACCCTTATCATCATAGTGTGTGAAGTGATGGGGTAGGCCCCAATACCAAGCTAGTACCATTGCCAAGATAGATCCATGTCATCCTAAACATCATAGAACCATCCATAGATTGCTTTCTAGTTCCTTACATCTAAATTTATATCAAACTTAAAATAATAATTGAATAATCTAACAACATTTAGGATGACCACTAATTTAGCATTTTCTTTCCAAGTTGATTGCTTGCTCTTTGCTCATTATATGTAGTATTGAAAAAACTTGCATTGATTAGTGTTGGTAAAAGGTTTTGTGATGTGTGCCTCAATTAGATCATCTTCATTGACCAAATTGATTATGTGCTTCCTTTCATTTCTTGATTTCAAAAGTACTTGAATCTTTTTGGTTTTAGTACACTATCATTTTGTTCAATACAACCTCTTATAGACTATCTATTTCTCTTGCTTGTAGTACTGAGTTGACCTTGTCGACACAATATTATTTTTTACCCCTCAAGATATAGTACTAAGTTGAAATTTTCAATCTAATATCCTTATCTAACTATTTTTTATCCCAGGTTATAGTACTAGGTCAACCTTATTGACTTTGTATCCTTATTTTTCAATTTTTAGACCCTATGTTTAGTACTAGGTAAACTTAGTTGACTTTGTACTCTTATTTATTCATTCCTATTTCCTTTATTTTATATCACCTTTGTCTTTCCTAATCCCTCTCCCTCATCATAAAATTATTATTTGAATATATCACTAAGTTGAACTCAATGTAAATGATGAGTCTTACCAACCCTCATATGGTCTCCTATAAGCAAATTATAGATCCTCTCCTAGATGAAAATAATGTTGATATAGCCACTCACATAATAAACTATGAGACCCCTCCTCATTCCTCTTCACTTCATAATTACCTCTTCTCACTTGAATATCAACCTAAATTAGAATATACACCTAAAATTCTTTATTTTATCTCTAAATTTCCTCAACATCAAGGAGAAGACCCTTATACCATTTACCATCTCATGATTAATGGTCGAACCAAATAGCCTCATTAACCTTATCCCAAGTTCTTACATGGATTTTTAGATATTATCTTCTTCTCAGCCTCTTCCCTTTATTTTGACCCCTTCTCATACCATGAATTCTTCTTCTTTGACTTACTCTACCTCCATCCCTAGTATCTCTATGAACATAACATGTTATACATCTAGTGGGCCTCTTCTAAAACCCACTCTCTCAATTATCCCACTAGTGCATCATTTGATAACCATAATTAATCATGCCTCTAGTGCTTCCTCTTCTTATCCCTTTACTATTCCATCTTTTTCCACACAATGAAATTTATCCACTAGTGCCTCACATTATAAAAACACTTCTCAAGCTTCTACTAACACCCATAGTAGTACCCAAGCCACTAATACCAATTATAATACTTCTAAAAATGCCAACAATGCAACTCAAACCCATAAACTCCTATTAAAAAATCATAATAAAATGAATTATTTTCAAGCTAATAATGTAAATCAAATGATGCAAATGCAAAACCACCTTATCCATCTTCAAACCCACCCTCAATAAATGCCATGGGGCATGCATAATCAAAATGTTCCCCCACCTCCTATTTAGGATTACCATGGTAATATTATCCCTCAAACTCCTTTGTCAACAAAAAAATCAAGCATATTGAAAATGAGCCTCCTACATCTCAAATTAATAATATCAATATAAGAGATATCACCCCTACCATTTCTTACAATGGGTCAGTTGATCCTACTCTTCATCTAAAAACATTTGGAAATCTATATAAATACTAGGTCAAACTAAATACCTTTGCCACTACCAAGATATTATCCAAAACTCTCATGGTTTATGATTTATTGGTACAAACAACTTAAAACTCATTCTATTACTAGTTTGGAAGATTTAGTAAATGCTCTAATCCAAGAGTTCCAAACTAGTGATCTTCCTGAGAATACCTTGGTCCATTTTATCAATTATAAGCAACTTTAAACCCAAACTACCCAATATTTCATTAAATTATGGATGATATTGACCAATAAATATGAACATAATATGGAAAATGACAACCTCTTCCATCTCTTTACCAATGCTCTTTTTCCCAAGATATAATATCAGGTTTGGACTCTCTCCATGTACCTTAAATGAGGCCATTGACCAAGATAAATGTCAAAATTTACTTATGAATCAATTCAAGCCATCCAAACCTTTTACAGGTACTTGTATATTACCTAAAAATAAGAATAGTTATACTACCAATGATGGTATCATGGACTCTTATAATACCATTCACACTATTAAAGTTGTTCCTAACCAATCTTTAGGACCAACTCCCCCATGTAACCAATTCACCAATCCTCATTTATCTTCTCCTAATAATATCATCATTGACAAACCTTATCCTCAGTATAATTACTAAAATTTTTACCCATGCCTCTCCCATGATAACTTGATCCTAATCATTTTATGAAATCTTGGTATGATCCCAATAAATTTTGTTGGTTCCATTCTAGTTGGGGTCATTCTCATGAGACTTGTAGATATCTTTGTAATTTTTTTATGTATTTTCTTCTTGGTCCAAATTTTGATCATGATCCTATAATTTATAAATGCCTAAAATCCTATGACTTTACTTTTAAATCCCATGAAATAAATAATAAATTTCAATCTTTGAATCATGTTAATACTCATTTGGCCATCTATAAGGATCCTCTTCCAAATCACCAAGATAACCAAGACAGTCCCACCCATTCTATGAATAATGTAAACATTCTTATTGACCCAACTCTTTAAAAGATTTGGTTAATATTACTAACATGTGAAGGGTGGTTACTTTCATTGATCCTCAACCTATCTACACACCTCCATTATCTTTCACATTTTGTGTTATCCAAGATTCTTCTCTAACTCACTTAAATGAATTAGGGCAAGATGACCTTATAAATTTTTATGAACCAATTTCAACTCCTACCTTGGATAAAAATTCTCATACTATTTATACCATCTTTCCATCTTATTTACCTAAAACCAATGATACTCAATCTTCTATCAACACTTCTTCTATTAATTCTCAAAGAAAATCTTCATCAACTACTTCAACTTCTCAACATAATCTACCAACTTATCCTCTCACTAAACCTTCTACCTCTTATCAAGATAAATTACAATGTACTTTGTCTCCTCCTTCTAAGGACCTCCTTCAACACTATGAACCTTTTTTTAACAATATTCTTATGGGTTATGATTAGTGGATCCTATCATGGAGGTTACTAATTTCCCATCCCAAACCCCATTTATTGAGCTTATGGGGACATCTTTGCATCACTGTAACCATCTTTTATAACTTTTATTCAAAATTAACATCCCTTGTCCTCCCCTTCTAGGACATGAAGTAACCTTATTTAGATTTGAAGATATCATATTGCAATAATGTGAATATATGTCCATCCATGTTGATGAAATAATGTACACTTATCCTTGCCTCAAATTCCCCATTGCTTCCATGATCCCTAATGAGATTTTTCTTCAAGTGGATGATCTTCCCTTATTAATTAGTATACAAATTGGTGATATCCAAGTCAAGCATGCCTTGATTGATGAGGGTTATGTCAATTATGTTACCTCTCTTAATTATGTCAAAACCCTTAGATATTTGAAATATAATCTCAAATCCACATGTAGCACATGTTAAGGATATGATTGAAGGAAAATTCCTCCTTTAAGTTGTGTGCATCTCCCCATTACCATCCCACCTATCATCATTCATGTGAATGTTATGATAATTAACTTTTATTTATATTATAACATTCTACTTCATAGGCCATAGACTCATTGTATGAGATTAGTTGCTTCTTCCACTTGCTAGTGCACTAAATTTGATCATAATGGAGACATATATAGGACTCAAGGTGACACTAACACTTAGGTGTTCCATTTCATGAGTCTCAAAAATTTAACTTTCTAATCAATTTTCATCAAGGTTATAATGGTCATCTCAAACTCATTAGGAATATACCCCTTAACCTTTTAGATTTTGATGATGATGAGCCTGATGAGATCAACCTCAAGATCAAAAAATTTGATCTCTAACCTCATCTCATCTCTCAACTTCCCACTTCTTTCAACCTCATTCTTGTCAACCACCTTGTGATGGCATCCCTATTATCTTAACTAAGACTTGATATTCCATTCATCACACCGCATTGGATGACAATGTCATCCCTACTTGAATCATTGATCTTGATATGCCTAATTATGATAATGGTTATACCTTAGATGATACATTCTTAGGAGGTCTTGTTTAGGCCTATGATGCTAATATTATACATCATCATTCCTATTTGATTTGATATTTTAGTATATATTCCCATGTTACATCATATATCATTCCTAATTTTAGAATTTTTACTCTTTATTATAGGGTAGAGATGGTGTAGACACCTCCAATTTTTTAAAAACCTCATAGGAGTATTATTATGGATTGTGTTATGATTGGTCCCTATCTATATTCTAAGTAATATTTCCATCTGAAACATGCAACTATGGATGATCCATAGTGTGGGAAGATTGGTGGTGGGGTACCAAGTGCAAAGACTTTATGTAGGGTGAAAGAGTCTATGGCATTGGTCATGAAAGTATTATCATACAATTGTGTACATTATCATAAGTTGTCTCATCATAATGATGGTAATGTAATGTATCCAAGTCATGGAACCCTTACACTCCTTAGGATTAACCTCTGGAGTAGGTCAAATTCCTTCTATTCTAAGCATACCTTATTTAAGATTAGTGCATAGGCCTAAAAAGTAGAAAGGTAAACCACCACTAATCTAAACCTAAGATCCTTAAGAATAAAATGGAGGGATAAGGTAAGAGAGTAATAAAACATAAAATAGGTGATGTGCCTATAATATATCAAGTGCTCATACTACCATAATCACACTACAAATTCTTGATAATAATATGTAACTACACAGATTCTACCAAGGACACTCCAGATGCATAAGTGTTTTACATAGAGTCATGGGAACACATCATAAAACTGAGAGGGATGATAAGTTCCATAGATAAAATAAACACAAACTTGAGCACATACATGATATGACCTATAAATGATCTTTGAGTTCAAAGAGGAGGTGCTGGGAATGAATGAAAATGAGAGGAGTAAACATTACTCATAAACATAGATTAATAGACACAAAATAGCACATAGATAATAAAAATAATAGAAGGAGGTGAACTTAATTATCATTAATTTTCAAGACTTAGCCAATACAAGTGTTTATGGAGGGAAATTTTAGTAGCATGAGGCTACTAAAATGTGTCCATATTTTTACAGTGAAAGAACTAGGCTTTTATAGTATGTTAAGATAGTTTTACAATTAATGTGCCACTTGGAGGTGGTAGATGTAGAATTTAATCCTTTACATTGATAATTCTATGCTTCTTGAAATCTACTTAGTGATTGGATCTAGGTTCAGTATGAAGATCACTTCTAGATCCATGTGCATCCAGGAATGTAGAATCTCCCTAATAGAGTCAAAGAGTGATGTGTACTCAAGTACTAAGCTCTAATATCCACTTCTACATTTAATTTTTTTGATGATGCCTTGATTTCCTCTCAACTACCTCCAACTACTTTATTTATATCTAGCTGCCACTTAGAAAGTGGTGATTTCTTAATTGATCTTTGGTAAAACTCTATGAAGATGATACGTGTTACTTTTGTGGGATCTCAAAGAAGTCTTTTGGGTTATTGAGCAGGTATCACAAGCATGACACATGGAGGGTTAGCAATTATCTTGGATAAACGAAGAACTTATATATGTTGATCAAGCATCATGATGCCACATGGTAAGAATGGAAGGAAGGTCATATGTTTCACAATAAAAGGGTGTAGATGTAGGATCCTACACATGAACATAAAACTACATTAGATAGGCATAGGGAAGACCATAAACTATGGTGCATATGAAGATTGAAGATCCAAGGCATGTGATTCATGGTGTATAGCTACTTGATTCACCAAGGTGCACATGTGAGTCACTTGAAAACTATGATTTAGGCTAGTGTAATGCATAGTTTTATGTTGCTCGCCTACGTAGTGATAGGAGGTGGATGTGTGACCTTTTAGGTTGGAAAAAAACGTCATTAGATAGGTGTGAGAAAGCCTCTAAATAAGAGTGTGCATGAAAACTATAGGTATTAGGCATGTTCTTCATGATTTAGTAATTACCCCTCACATACTTCCTTTACTCAACCATTTATAACATGGGGGTCTTTCATCTTGAACTCATGTGCCACTTGGCTTGTACACTATAGAATTTTACATGTAAGTATTCTAAAAAACATGAATCACCTTGATATTGATATGTAGAACTACACCTTCAACTTGGGCCTTAGTATAGATGGGAAGTGCCTACTCATTTTTGGTTTGAAGCACTTAGGACCTCATAGGTGCACAAATCCTTTGTAAGGGATCAACAAGTCTTGCATTGACTTGGGGTGAATTAAAAAGTCAACAATTATGGTGATCTCTTTGGGCCACTTCATTTACAATAGGGAATATAATATCCTTAATTGATCCATGGGGTATGGAGTCATAAATATCTATAACTAATTTGATTTTAAATTTGATACAATGTTCTCTGAAGCAAAAGGACAAAAGGGAACAAAACAACACTAAAAAATGTGCATGCATGTACTTAAAAAAATGCAATACAAGTTAATCTAGTATATATGATATTGTATAATAATTTATAAGTACCTCCTTCCTAGGTCAATGAGAAAAGTATGAGTATCATTCACTTATAATAAAATAAGATGAAAGATACCTTACTTTGTCGGTACCAAAATTGGTGAACCAAGTAGATTGATGGCCAATCCTTTTGATGTGCCTTCCAATAGATGAAAATGATCAAACATGTCTCTAATTAAGACATACTAATCTAATTCTTCCAATATTGGTTAATATTAGACTATAGGCACACTTACTTGATGTTTCTCGCCACCCTTGAGAAAGCCTTACATGAAGACTTCATTCAGGCTCTTGGGAACAACTACACATAGTTCACTTGATGGTTTAAGAAGACAATATCCTTTCCCCTTATCTTTGAGAAAATTAGGATTGATCATGCTTAGAGTATCAGGCTCATAGGTTATTGGAAGGACATGTCTCTTGGTCTCTTCAAATTATTTGGTTATGGCAATGAAATACTGCTATAACTCTTCAAGATCTTCATTGGTATGTTCATCAAACTACATCATTTAAGCATTTGAGCATGAAAATTTACTATTCCAATAAAAGTCTACCTCATGGATATGTATCCCTTCAAATATGGAGGCATCAAATTCTTCTTCATGGACACACATCCCTTCAAATAGGGATGCATTAGCTTGAGGATGGTCCCCTCTAGGCAAGTTTATAACATTGGGATGCTCTATCTCACTCAAGAAAACCAAGCATAAATGCTACCATTGATTTTATAAGATGTACCAATTGACCTTAATCTCCATAATAGGTTAATGAAATTTTTCCTTGGTCATGTATAGGGGTAGAGAAAATAACACTGATTAAAAGATGGTTGATGTACATACCAAATCATAGTGATTAGGAACTTAGTTAAGTTTCTTAACTAGTTGATAGATACTTAGAGTCATCATTGATGCTTATGAAACTACCTCTAAATTCTATTAGAATAAATAACAACACTAACAATTCTCTAGTAGACAAAAATTAGTCCTACTAGGCATGCCATAAACTATTATCATTCAAAATGTGCACCCATGGATGCTCCATAACATAGGAATCTTGGCAATGGGGACTAAGTGCGAAGACCTTATGTGGGGTGCAAAAGTGTAAATCATTGGGCATGGTAGTATTATCATGTAGCTACACATATGAACATATATTATCTCATTGCAATGATGGTAATGTGCCCAAGGCATGAAACCCTTACACTCCTTGGGATGAACCTCTAGAGTAGGATAGATTCCTTCTATTCTAAGTGAACCTAGTTTAAGAATAGTGTGCAAGCCTAAATAGTATAAAGGTAAACTACCACTAATATAAACCTAGGATATTTGAGAGGAAAAGGGAGGGAGAAGGTAAGATAGTACTAAAACATAAAAGAGGTGATGTGCCCAAAATAGAGCGAGTGAGCCCTCATACTACTATAAGCACACTACAAATTCTTTAGAACAAGACATTTCCATAAAGGTTATACCAAGGACACTCTATATGCATGTGTTTCACATAAATTCATGGTAACATATCATAACACTAAGAGGGATGACAAATAGTCCATAGACAACATCAACATAGACTCGAGTGTGCATAAGATACAACCTACAAGTAAGCTATGAGTTCAATGAGGAGGTGATGGGAATGAATGACAATGAGAGGAGTGAACATTACTCATAAATAGAGATAAACAAACACAAAATAGGACATAGATCATCAGAATAACAAATGGAGGTGAAACTAATTCTCATTAATCTATAAGACTTAGTCAATATAAGTACTCATAGAGGGTAATTTTAATAGCATAAGGTTGTTAGTATATATTTACCATTTTAAAATGGAAGACCTAAGATTTTATAGTAGATTAATTTGGTTTTAAAATTACTACACCACTTAAGGGTGGAAAATGTAGAATTTAATCCTTTATAGTGATGCAGTCATACTTCTAGAAGTCTTCTTAGTGACTGGATCTAGGGTCAATGGCAAGATCACTTTTGGGTCCATGTGTATTTGGGAATAGAAGATCTCTATGATAGATTTAGAGAGTGATGTGAACTCAAGTCTTAAATTTTGATAGCCTCTTTTGAATTCAATTGTTTTTATGACATCTTAATCTCCTCTCAACTACCTCCAACTACTTTCTTTATATCTAGCTACCAATTAGGAAGTGATGCTTTCTTGATTTGTGTCAGGTATAACTCTATGAATATGATACATGTCAATTTTTTGGGTTATCAATGTATTCTTTTGGGTTTTTTGGTAGGATTAGCATGGACATGACATGTGGAGGGCTAATGCTCAACCTAAGAAAATCAAGAACTTTTTTGTGTTGAGCAAGCACCATGTTGCCACATGGTAACAATGAAAGGAAGGTTGTATGCTATGAAATAGAAGGACACAGATGCATGATCCTATAAATGAGCATGAAACTATAAGGGATATGCATAAGGAATACCATAAATGAGGGCACACATAAATATTAAATATCCAAGTCATGCACTTCATAGTGTATAGTTACCTCCTACACCAAGGTGCATATGCAAGTCACTTGAAAACTATTATTAAGGCTAGGACAACACATGATTTTATGTTGCACACTTGCATAATGATAGAAGGTGGAAATGTGACCCTATAGACTAACACAAAACTTAATTAGATAGGCATGAGGAATCCTCTAAATAAGAGTGTGCATGAAGAGTAGAGGTCTTAGGCATGCTTTTCATGATTTGGTAATTTCCCCTCACACACTTCCTTTACTCAAACTTTTATAACCTAGGAGTCTTGCATCTTGAAATCATGTGCCATAGAATCTTATGTGTAAATTTGTATAATGAACTTATAAATAATATGAATAATCCTCCTACCACTATGTATAACTATGCCTTCAAATTGGGCCTAGGCATAGATGGGAAACACCTATGCACTTTCAATTTGAAGAATTTTGGACCTCATAGGTGTACAAATCCACTGCAACAACTTGACAAGTCTTGCACTGATAATGGGTGACTTAAAAATCAATAGGTACCATGACCCCTTTATCTTGCTTATCACTATGATGTGTGAAAATCTCATTCAACCTTTTGTAGACCCTACCCCTCCTTTAATATATCCCAATTAAAATCATGTTCCTACACCTATTTTCAATGAGTCTATTCTTGATTCCAATCTTATCACTCCTACTGTATAACCTTGCCCAATCTCTTCATCAGCACTACCACTTTCTCTTGGTGATGGTTTGCTTCATTTATCACATATGGCTCCTTTATCCACTAATGGGATAATTGGACTTACCAAACTCCTTATACTTCTATTACACCTCCTCATGTGAGCCACTAACCAAGAGTACTCATATGCATATCTGTTGCTTTTAAAATATAGATAATCATTCATATATGAATTGTTGCAAGCTACGATAATATATTAACACTTTACATCCTACTACTCCTCAATCCTTAGATAAATCCATAATTCCCCTAAAGGTACTACCTATGTATAGAGAGGTATATTGTATCTAGCACTAATATGGCACCCATCACACCGATCATTATTGCATCCATCAACATCTTAAAGATAATCTTTTAACCATTCCTGCACCTTCTACCATTCCTCCCATATGTCATTCCTATAAGAAGGCTCCCCCTTATTCCCCTATGTTTCTACCTCTTGTGGTTCCATCTCCTCCTATGGTGCCTTCTTCACCTATAATTCCTCCACCCATAAATCCCTTACCCATGGACCTTCCCTCACTTATGGATCCTTGTCCATCTATGATTCCCTCACCTATGGATCCTCCCCTACTTGTGATCCATTCATCTCATGTAGAAACTACTCCCATGAATTCTCCTAAGAATCCTTTACATGATCACCCTCCTTAGCATGATCCATCAATCATTTTACCTTTTCTATTGAGGATATTATATGTGAATTACTTTTCTAATTTTCATTGAAGATAGATGAGACATTAACTGTAGTTCACATTCAACTTTATAGAGACTTATCAGATGTTTTGGATAATGTGAGTGGATAAATATATTAGTACTTATGATCATATGCATGATGTTCTTACCTTTTCATTTGGATTGGATGTGTGATCCAAATTTATCTTTATCTATTTTTTATATCATTTGACATTGTGTCAAATTCTTACTTATATTACTTGATGACTTTGATTTCACACTGTATATTACTTATGATGTCATTATGTTCTCCTATGAACTTATTTTTTTATCATTGCCTTGTTTTTCTTCTTGATTTTATTTCTTATGGCTCCCTTGTTGTCTATTTCGTTATTGTTTTCTCTTATCTCTATATAGATGGATAATTTTTATTGTGACTTGGTTATACAAACCTTATTCCCTTTATTCATTCATTTTATACCAAGTGATCAATTAGTAAATAATTCATCTCATGATAATCTCCTTATATTGATCCACTTTGGATCTCCTTTCTTCCCCTTGATTCATTTTTTAAAACTAATCATACACATGGTTGAGACTTGAGATAATATGTTATTTCATAGTTAATCCTAAGTGTTCTAGTCAGTCTTATCTCTAAATACTTATCTTCCTTTAGCTTAAGCCTAAAGCTCATTCGTGTGTATCACTCTATCTCTCATGACTAGTCATTCCAAGTCCATACGGAGGAGGAATCATAAAATCCATAAAAACATTCAAAATCTAAATAATTTAAATAGGTAATGATCTAAGAGGTAACATTCAAAATTATCTAAAGTCAAATCACACTAAAACATGTGATTCTAAGCACATCTCCTTTTACTAGTCAAACCTAAAACTCCACAATTGGCCTCATGATAGATAAAAGGTCCATTAGAGTGTGGTAAGTCAATATATTAGAGAAGGAAAATTAAAAAATATTTTAGTGCTACTCACTTTCTCACATAAGTACCCAATATTCAAAGTAGATTGATGACTCTATAAGGGGTCCTAAAGAACAAGGAATATGTCATAAGAAGGTAGGTCCTTTTTAATTTTATTATAAAAATATACCTTCATGATTTTATATTAGTATCACACTTATTTTCTTACACATATTTGTGTCTATAGTGAACAGGTCTCTTTTGTATGTTGATGGTCACTAGTCACTTAGTGTCTTCTCATGTCCTTAGTATGCCTCATGTCTCCTGAGGTCTTTTCATAAAATGCTTATGTTATGATTTTTGAATTCCCTTTTTCAATTCTTACCAATCCTAATATTTCCTCTAGAGAATTTTTTTTTATTCACTAATCACTCCCCTAGGGATTCCATTTGTGAGTTACATTGTAAGACCATGGATAGGACTTAGCCTTCCTCAAAAATTACCAAAATTTCACATTACTATTACCGACATTAATTTTTTACCATATTTTACCATTATTTCCACCTCATGAGTGTTCCCTTTGTGAGTTTTAGTATAATACCATGGATAGGACTTGACCTTCGTCACAAAATTTTCTAATAATCTAAGTCACTACAAAAATTACATGTGTTAAATATGAGATAAGATTTGATTGATCATGAAGATACACATCATTGACATGTTTCCCATATTAATTTAATATGTTTTATGATTAATTCATTACTCTTTCACTTTTATCTTCTTATTTTTTTATTGCATGTAAGAATCTAACCATTTTTCTTAAGTTTTTCATACTTCCCAACTTGAATTAGTGTCACTAATTTAAGACTGATTTTTGATAATTTTGTTTTTATTTTATACTTCCCAACATGATTTAGTATGATTGATTGATGTAACTGATTTTTTTTATACCATTTGTTCTTCCAAATGATTTTCATTTTATTACATTATTTTTATACTTCCCTACATGATTTAGTATGATCTTACTTGTTTTTATTTTGGTGACAATATTTGTCATGGTTTAAAAATAAAAACATTTTGCCCTCTTCTTTACCACTCTTTGGTTTCTTATACTTAGTCATTTCTTGTTATTACACATTTCTTAATTTGAAATAGTGTGTATTACATTTGTTTTTGATTGATTATACTTAGCCAAGTATTTTTTGCCTATTTCTTCTTAACCATGCATGTGTCCAACATAATGCTAGAAAAGAAACCACAACACAATATTTAATATACAATAAAATATAAATACATGTGATATAAAAATATATATCCATTCATCCAAAACCACAACCAAAATACAAAACACATAATATCAACATCCAACTATCAAAATAAGATATCTATATGTATCTCATGTGTATTTAATTTAAAGTACAATAATACATAATTACAACTCTAACATTGGGCTCTATCATGTCAATCGTGTGGCCTAGCCACACTTCCCATAGATTCCATAGATAGTACCCTATAAATGTTATGTTGTAAAGAGGCTATCTGAGATCTCAAACCTCTCACTTATTCCTATAGGTTGGTCACTAGGCCTATACCTATGCTAGCTAAGTCATGGTAGTCATATGCATGGCTCTCTCCTAAGATAAGGCCTCCATGCATGTGCCTCTCCCACTACTACCCCTAATATTGGTTATCACTCATATACATATGAATTTAATCACCTCACATCATCTCTTACTAGTCTAAATCAACTCGCTTGAGCTGGGGTAGATAGTACCATAGGATCATCTAGTGTAGCAGTTTCATATGGCATCAGTGCCTCATCTAAGATATCATAGAGTGATCCTTCCACCATGGATCTACATCTATTATCCTTCTTCATAGGATCTACAAAATTAATAATATATATATTATATCATAGATATATCTCAAAATCTATCTATATATAATCTATCTCAAAAAACTTAAGCAAATTTCAACTATTTATTTATTATGTATTTGAATGTCACCTATCATTGTCTCCCCATATCTATGATTATTGATAATGATATTTCCATTAATTTATCCTCTAAATACCTCTCATATGGGATACCTCCCAACCAATGCAAACCTTGGGGTTACTACATGTCCCATGTCAAGCCTCACCTCATTGGTGCCTCTAGCAACTAGCTATATCCTAGGTCAACTAATGGGTCATCTAGGTTGACCACCCTCTATACTCTCTTTCATTACTATAATCTTTATTGGTGATATAACCAAGGTGGTTTTCATTCCTCCTAATTTGGTGCTAGTTTTAGTACCTCTAACACTCCTACATCCACATCCATCTCCTCTCCATATACTAGCCATCATGATTGACCTATCCATGATCTCTCATGCCATGATCTGATCTCTGGTCTAGAAATTAGTGGTCCCACTCCTCCTATCCCCCTAGGATATCTCAAATATTTATTCCAAAATGTGGGAATCACTATAAAATCTAATGGATGAGGGATTCCTAACTATAATGGTATGTGTGTCATTAGATTTAGATATATCCATTAGGTGTAGTGGCATAAAATCTATGTTCATATTAATGTTGGTGCCATTATCCTCCAAATCAACCATACTATAATGATGTACCCATATGATTACCACATGATATATTTTTATCTAACTATTTATAGCATCGACATGTGGGATATGAATTATGCCACCTGATCTTGCCTCCATCTTTGCACCTTAGGTAATTGATCATCGATCAAATAGGACAACCCAGCTAGTTGGTATATTAGGAACCTCTTGAATATCCAAGCACTCAATAAAATCACTATCCACATGGTCCTCTACCCTCTAGATAACATCCCATACATATTAAGTATTAGCTTAACATAGATGATAGAACATAGATTATATAGTGCCCCCTACTCCAAAATGGATTGGTCTAAAGCTATTGCATATTGAAATACCTTACCATTTTACTTATGACACAACACCTATAT
The DNA here is from genome assembly GCA_037957365.1 of Torreya grandis. NCBI lineage: Eukaryota > Viridiplantae > Streptophyta > Pinopsida > Cupressales > Taxaceae > Torreya > Torreya grandis. The sequence goes on along the minus strand of JARHVA010000199.1, from coordinate 6,455,612 downwards.
TGTGACAAGTATTATCATTGCCTTTAAAATGTCCAAAATATAAGCTATATACATGTCAAATAGGCTCACTCTCAGCCTAAGATATATCCTATTTAGACACGTCACCCATCATGCTTATGCTTATCTCTTCTCCTTACCATTTATTACTCCCATTATCACTAGTGTCCCTCCTATTGAAAGTCCAAGAATAGTATGGACGTCCTCTAGGGTGATACCCACCTCAATGATATACCAATTCACCACAAATCTAAAAGTATTAGTCAAGAATTCCCAAGCTCTCAATAACATGACTACTATATCTACACTCAATGAGACTCATCACATCTCCATGATACCTCTTAGACCTAAGGAGACTAACCTATCTCAGTCCTCCACTATCAATCACTCTAATAGGTCTGAAGCCATGCTATGTCCACTAATCACCAAAATCTTAGATGTGTTGTAAGCATAAAATAATAAAAGATGTATTAGACCTCCATGTCACTTATAATTAAATATATTCTTTTTAAATTTTAACAATAAGCAACCTAATTTGCCTTAATCTATCCATTTTTGACCTATTTGACCTATTTTTAGCCTACTTGACCATTTTACTACTCAATAGGGCACTCTAGGCCTTTGAATTACTATTTTGACCTATTTCCCACATTTATGTACTATAATGGCCACTTAGTCAAACACTAAGTTGACCAAATAGTACTTAGTTGACCATGTTGACTTAATAAACTAAGTCAACACTTTCATTCCCCCCCTTACTACCAAGTCAAAAATTTGATTTAAACAACTAAGTTGGTAGTGAGGTACTAAGTCAACAACTTACCTAAATAAACTAAGTCATCACACACATACTAATTAATTAGTATGGAATTAATATTTTAAACCCACTAGGTCGACTAGGTATACCTAATTGGTTCAAATTATCAACTCTCATCCTTGTAATAAATGCCTTTAGTAATTATTACTCTGATTCATTTCAACCCATTTCCCCTTTTGGCCTTTACTACCCTTATCAACTATAACGAGTTCATTATAGTTCATATAAATTCTCTATATTATTATTGTTAATAAAAAACTTAAATTTCAATAAAATATTTAAAACAAATATGAAATTCTCAATTACTTGTGCTACACTCATTGTAGCCACTAGGCATCCTCCTCATCCCAGCTATTGTCTCCTTACCATATTAGATATATTGGATTTATTTTGGTCTCTCCAAGCTCTATTTTTCTCTCAAAACAAGTGAATCAATAATAAAATTGTTTTCTTTTCACTCTATTTAAAATTACTATTCATAATTCTTTACCTTTCAAATATTTACTGTCAAATTCCTTGTTTAGATCATATCTTTTTTTTACTCACTCATTTTTTGAACCATATAAAGTTGTATAATCATGACATCATAAAGAATATTTTCCATATCTATATGCATATATTCCAAAAATTTTGATTTTTCACTTTTTTTGCACTAATCTCTATAGCTTTGCCTAATGTTCCTTACATTGGATGCATTCAATTCCCTCACATTATCATTCTTTATCTATAAAACTAAGGTAAGTAAAGGTATTTTTTTTTCAATTATATCATTTAATTTATATTATTTTATCCTTACTACATTTTACTTAGCATCAAAGTTATGTGTCATCATGTTCTATTCCCAAAGCACCATCTCGTGTTGCACTTATGTGACATGTGATGAGCTTAGAGTGGGGCATATGTATACACATAATATTTTCAAAATTTTACGAATTAGTGATGATATTTATCATATATAACCCCATTGGGTCTTAATCTCTCTAAGTGCATTCCCTAAGGGGTACACCAAGAAAGGGGTGGCCAAACCATTAGTGCTTCACAAGATTGTTGTCCTTTTACCACTTGTTATATACACATTTATCTCTTGAAAACCATAAACCTAATCTTTTTATTCTCTATTGTACACTCCTCCAATCATTTATCACATTTATTCCCCATTTTCCTAACCTAAAATCCCTTTTGATATTTTATATTACTAGGTCGACTAGGTCAACCCTATACTCTTATGGGTGAAATTCATTTAAGGTCTAGGTCAGCTCTTGGTCGACCTAGCCAATGACCTAATAAATTTTTGTCCATAACAATATTAGGTTGACTAAGTTGACCCTATCAGTTTAAATTTTTTGAAGGTTTAGGGTTAAATATTCCTATATATACAATATTATTACACCATTATTTAGAGAATAGAAGTAATAGCTATTGCACATCTCTTATCCATCATTCTACTTGATAAGCGATCTTAGGGTTTCATACTCTTTTTAGAGATATGGATCTTGTAGTTAGTATAAGTCTTTTAGATTCATTAATATGTTGTGTATCCTAGATCTGAATTATCCTTATCATCCTTACATACCACAAAAACCTTTTGTGAAGCATCTTAGCCAAGGGAGAGATTAAGGCTCCATGGGTTTGTCATCGAAGGTAAGTATTCCTAACTTTGTCAATATTTTATAAGAATAAATAGATATGCATTTTTAATTATCTTACATTCATTATGATTATTTATACATTGACATGATTATTTATCTTCTATGCATGTTTACTTTTATTATTTATTACCCCCACTTTGTGCCATAAGCTTTTGTGAGCACTAGATTAGACTTTACTTTAGTTGTTATTAGTTTAGTGAATATGAAAACATAGGTATTATTTAGGGTTATTGTGTGAGTGTTATTGAATGGAGGATTTTTAACCCTTCCTAATATTGTTTATTGTAATAATATATCCCCTAGTTAGGTATAGTGAATCTCCATATTGGTCATGGTTCTGACTTTCTAATGTATCCCCAATCAGAAGTGTAAGTATGATTTATCTTCTATGAGTTAGGATTGATTTATAAACATGATTAAATTATTATTTCATATAAAATATATCTATAAATATTCATGAGCATGAAGTAAGAGTCTCTATATTCTTTTCACATTCATTTTTTCCCTTGACTAATGCAACTTTTGACTAGTAAAATAACTTCTTTACAAACAAGCCTATATCTACAAATTTTCTCTCTCATCTGACTAACCACCACCACATAGAGGTAATTTTGAGAGTTTAATACATGACCTAATATTTTTTATAGTCATTTGAGACCATTATGGTCTATTTTGAATAAGATATTCCACATTGGATCCTTATTAGGGTTTTAGGGAGGTTTAACATAGGTTTTAGTGTTAATGATTATTCATAAATGACTACCCCTTAAATATAAAACAAATGCCTATATATCTTAGATAGGAACCTTCCCCATATATCCTTAATATATTATGTTCCCATGTATATGTTATAAGTTCCAATGAACACCTAAAAGTCCTCAAGTTTGCATGCCTTCATTATGTGTACTCGAGAGACCTCAAAACCACTTTCATGCCTTTTATTGAAAACCATGACCTAAAACTTTTTTAAAATTATTAAAAAACATATTTTACCTCTATACATTCTCACATATTCAAAATTATCTTAAAAAATTATCTTCATGCCTCATTAGGCCAAGCAGGGTTTAGGAGTGGTCTAGGTGCAAACTTGATCTCAAGGTCCTACCCCTATAGGTTCACCCTAAGAATATTATGGATACTTATAAAACCTATTATCATTATTAAAAAACCTTCATAACCTCTCACATGTCTAAGATCACTCACCTTATTATGTCACCAACTCATACCTTCACCATGCCGTGACTAGGATCAAGTTTCCAATGCACTTGACACCTTAACCTATTCCTTCCATGTCATGACCTCATCAAAAAATTAAAAAAGTAGACACAATACATCACAAAACATTAATATAATTTCACCATTCTATTTTTTATGACAATAACCTTCCACATCCTCATACAGACCTAAAACCACATGACCAAGCTTCATATGACTTGACATCACTATTAATGCTCATTGTCACATCACATATCTTTGTTCATTCATTTCACTATGCTCCCTTATATGGATCACCCTTACATTAAATTTACCTTCAATTCTCACAACATTCATGAAAACACTCTCAATAATGCCCCTTGCAACATCAACATACTTCTAACTAGGCTTACAAACTCAATGACATCATCCTCATGTAAGATGTTCCTTTGACATCAATGACAATACTCAACACCTCAAAATTTTCATTAATATATCCTAGGTTTTATCCCATTTCACATATATATTATATTCACTAAATAGATCCATGAAATTAAAGTGAAGACATTTATCATCTTTTATAAGTATGCAACTTTTCAAATGATCACAAAATCCTTATGTAAGATTTAGACCTCCATATTCTGCCTACTTACTATGTGTATGATCAAGATCATAGATCAACATCATTATATGGAGGTCTTGACTCATAATTTAAATTAGTAAATGTTTCATAATATCAATATATTGTGTGAAAATTATTAGAGGTTCACCAACATACCTTTAACCGGTTGGGAACCCCAAGGCACTAAGAAACCATAGTTATCCTATACAAAATACCTCTAATGAGGATCTCTTGTCTCCTTGATCTCACACGTGTCATATTATGTTGGATAATAGTATTTTAAGGTGGTTTAGACTCATTTCAATCTATCATATATTCCATTTCTATGTCACCATGCTCATGTGAGGAAAAAACAAAGAAAACGGGTACCCTACTTGAATTGAGAATGCATTGTGAGTACTTTACATTGTTAATGATTGGTCATAAAGGAGAGAGGCCCAGACTAATAAAAAATTCCCAAATATGGTATCTATATAATGTCCCTTCCTTTTACCAAAATTTTAGACCTCTACATTCTCTCTCATGTTTGTACCATCTACAAACTTGAAGGGCTCTACCAAGATGAAAGGAGCTCATCGGAGTAAGAATATGAATTTTGATTTTATCTCAAATCATCCTACCATGAAACTCCAAAAATATACATTAAAAGGAACCACTTGGAATCCCCTAACCTTGTTTATATGGAATAGTCCTTACAAGACCATATAACTACAAGAAACACATGAAAAAGGTTTATTTTTCTTGCATTTTCTCTAGTTCTCTAACTTTGAAACACCATTAAAGGATGAAATGAGAGTTAAAATGACCAAATATAAGGTATAGTATGGGGAAGTGGGAGAAACATATTTTGGCACATGTGGGGTCCACTTTTCTAGTGGGGAGATATGTATGAGATTTAAAAGGGGCCTTTAAAAATATGAAACATATAGTCATGTAAATATGATTAAATAAAAAACTTTTCAAGACCCTTATAATGTAATATACATCAAATCACTACCCATTTTCAAAGGATTATAAAGTATAAAATATTATATGAGGTGATTAATGCTTAAGGGGGGTGATGAAGGTTTGAAAAGGATTGAGTGGATAAACCATGGACAATGACATTGAACACATCAATAAACTTTCATATCATGACTGGAACAAGGTTTAGACACCCCTCACCATGATTATAAAGACTCTCTCACAAGGAAAAGATTGAAAAATGGCCATATACCATGAGAACCAATAGCCTTAAACTTTTCAAGTTACCTTAATTCTATTAAAATATCCTTAATATCATCAAACAGGGATAAAACCAGTCATAGACCTTACAAGACATCTTGACACTCTCCTCTCTCACTCCAATGCCATCATGAACATTTTCACTGCACTAAAAGACTCAAGGTATCAATTTCACAAAGGATTTACAAGAAATATCTAGAACATATAATGATACTTCAAAAAGTGTTACCAAGGATCAAAATAAATAAAGACATGATCATGGAGGAAAATACCATGAACAGGATAGGACGGTTATCATATAATTTTTTTTGTTATAATGGCCATAATTTGGCCTTGGGAGGATAAATTTCTAATAAGAATCTAAGGAGGAATCTCAAGAAAATAAATAAAATGAATTTCCTATAGAAAATGAACCTGAAACAAAGGTATAAAGAGAGAAAAGGGAAGAAAAGAAGAGGATAAGATTTTTTCTTCCACGTTTTTCATCTATATAAGAATCATCCCCTCCAAACCCTAAAGAAACTAAAAATCCCAAAATTCCCCAAGTATATAGGATACAATAGCATAGACTAAAGGGGAAACTACATAGAAATATTATATCCCCCTCTTATACCATACTCAATATCAGTAAGGGCTCACCTAAAAATAAAATTGAAGAAAATGATGCTTATATGGCTAGTAGCAATGATGAGGAAGGTTTTTTCTTCCTTCGATTCATAGCCTTTGCAATTGACCAAAAGAAGAAAGGAAGAGAAATTGATTGAAGAAAGTGAGGAAGAGAATTCAATTGAAAAGGTTGAAAAAATTCCTGAGTAACTTGAAGATAAGTGATATGAGATTCCTACAACATCCTCACAAGGAGAATTTTAGACCCTAGAGTAAGAACTTAGGGAAATTAAATTACTAAATGGGAAAGTATGGATGCTTGAATAAGGAAATATAATGGATACATTGGCACAAGTCACTTTACATATATAAGACCTATTTATAAAGAATCGAGTCTTAGTCTATAGCAAAAACATAGATAGTAACACAAGAAAATCATGTCATTCCTAATATTCAAAGATATACTAAATCCACTTCAACACAAGTAGAAAAAATGACTCAAAATTTATTTTATTTGAAACATATCTACAAGGAGATGATCAGTTCTAAAATACATAGTTTAGTTAGATAAAATGTTATGGTTAGTTGAATAAAGAGAACATAAATTGAAAGATAAAAATTTGAGAGATGCAAAACAACTCATGAAACTAGTGTAGACATAAAAAATATACACACTTTGATTCTAAATGTCATAATTTACCTTGACTACATTAGGTCCCCCTTGGGACCAATCTAGCCTTCCTACCTCTAACCAAGCCTAACCCATAGTTAGTTTGACCAAACTAGCTTAACCCTAACTTTTGCCCAGTTTGACCTTTCACCCTCGATCGCTGATGATCAAGTTGACCATCGATGGTCACCCTAACTAATGATGGTTAGGGTAAACCTCCTTAACCACCAAGATGCAAAATCACATGCCTTAATTTTCTAAAAATAAATTTTATAAATCTAGTTGTGATCCATTGCATGTGCAAGTTAAAATTAGGAATCCCAGTTCACATCTTATTACAACTCTCTTACCTCATGTATAAGAAGAAAGGAGTAGGGACGTGAAAATCATCTACAATTATTATCAAGATGTTGTGCATCAAGAATTCTCTTTTTTCATGTCAATCATCATTAATAATCTAATGAACTAGCTACTATGTCAAAGAGCCAACTTGCTGTCACAACTCTACCAATGCACCAAGTATCGTTACTCTATAGAAATCATGCCAAACTCCATAAATGAGTTAATCACCTCAATCAATCCTCTTAATCATTTTTTTTTAAGATAAGTATTTGATTTTTAGTATTCAATTACCTTATTTTATTTTCACACTTAGCCCAACAACAACCCAACTCTCAAAATTCCACTTTGTGATCCTGCCAATTAGCCATTTATCAACCCATTTCTACATATAATAACCATTGATGGTTGTTTCAATCATTAATGGTATGTCCAACTACTGACAATCACCCCAACCACTGATAGTCAATATGGTAGGAAATTCCAACAAGTTATTTTCACCTACCTACCCCTAATCAAACCTGATTTTTTGTGTCTTTACTTGTTCATAGACCCCTTTCTAATTTTTTTGAAGCATATCCCAACCATCTAACACTAGTATTATCACTATTTTAATCATTTATAGTCTATTTCTTAATCAAACATTCTTGTGTTCAATTTTATTACCTTTGATTATTGATGCAAGTACTTTCTATTCTATTTACAAACTTAATTATTTAAAACATGTGGATTGACAGCCCCTAAGGAAGCTCTTACTTGTGATATCTAGCTATTGTTAGGTAATCCACTCAACTATATATCTAAAAAAAAATTTATTTAGTGTTTTATTATCTATAGGTTATCATCCCAAGCCAATGAGGAGTTATTCACAACCTTTTGATTCCATGTGTGCACAATCAAACAAGTTTTTCAACCATACCCATACTTAGTTTCTTCTCCTTCTTCCAAAATAATAAGTAGAAAATTCATAGAAACATTCTAGCATGTCCAGTGGGACCTTTGTATCTTTACTTGGGTTCTTATTTTCTTTTTTTTTCTCTCTATTCTATGTTGATTAATGAAATCAAAAGTTTCTTTTGGGATTAAAATTAAGGGCATGCATCAACTACTTGAAAGTTTAGTTCACATATCTTAACTTAAAAGCAAAGTAATCTATCACAGTTTCACTCTTTATTACACACACTCAACCAAACCACTTTTAGAAATTAAACATCAAATAAATTTGAGACAAGGCATGACTGGGATTTCATCACCTAGTGATAACCTTACCCTTTCTTGACAATCCCATTTGGAGGTCATTACCTAAGGGAGAACCAACTTAGCTCTCTAGTTGAGTATAATATCTAGATATCAATATATATTGGATAAGTGCTTGACACCCTTATCGCTATGGTATGTGAAGTGAGGGGGTAGGCCCCAATACCAAGCCATGTATTAATTCTAATACATATCCTTTTTGAACACCTAAAAACTACTTGAAACTAACCTGACACTTCATCTCTAATACTCACTCTATAAACCACTTTCAGTCACACAACTTCTTAAAGCATAAGCTAAAAGAGAGATTAATTAAAACCATAGGGATTAACATCTCTTTTAGAGTGTGATTTGATTTTTTTGATCATTTTTTATCTTCTTTTTATTTTATTAGTGAGAGTATTTGTGCTTCCTATATCCCTTATCTCGTATGGTTATCACTCACTAGCAGTGAAGAGACCTTTCAGAATAAAACCCATCACCAATCCAACCCACTTATTCATCCATGGACTACATTTTTGAACCAACAGATTCTCTTCATCCCTTATAAAGTCCTACCTTCCCTCAGGAAGTTCATCAAAGAGATGAAAACTTTTCCACTTTATTAGATAATAATCTCTTAGTCTTGCAACATTATCTTACAACCATGTCTTATCATATCCCATCTTCGGCCCCACCCATAGATCCACCTTATAGCATGCCTCTCCACCTCATAAAGAGCACCTTTATTGCCATATTTACAACCCAGCCATTGGATATTTAAGCCTCCTTATCCACTAATAATCCCTTTTATACCATTATAGAAAACCAACCAACCCAAACTATGAATGACCTTATACCTTCCTCTCCTACCAATAACTCCTCCACCTTAGGAGTAAGCCAAATTCTAACCACCTACACTCCCTTCATAATAGGAATGCCCACCTCTAGCACTACCAACCTTCCTTTAGCTACCCCCAATCCATTTACCACTACTACATTTCAAAGCCTTTTGGTTTTCATACCCTTTACCTTGCCATCAATCAATACAAGGGTCACTACCCTTCCGTCAGTCACTAACCCAACTACCTCTCTTATCCAATAAGCACCCCTTATACCAAACCTTGGCTACATCCCTAACCTACAAGGGAATGTACCCATACCCACTACCTAACCACCTACATCTACTTACCCCTATGTATCTTTCACCTAACTATTGGCATCCACCTACTAATATGTGGTATCCTCCCAACCTTCTACCCACTATCAGTATGTCTCCTAACCACCACAATAGTATATATCTTATAACCTTCTAGGTGCACAACCCCAAATAGACCTAATGAAGATTATTATGGACAATATGACCACCTTAGATTCATCCATTTTAGGTACTTACATCATCTTGTCATATAACCAAATATATAATGGGCCCATCCATCCATCTACACCTATCAGGCCATATCCTGCCCTATGGGAACTTCTCAAGTTCTCTAAATTTCAAAGTAAGGAAGATCCAAAAAAATACCATAGGGAATTTATGCATGATTTTTATCTCATCAGCCATCATGATTCCCTTCTTTTCCACACCTTCTCCATGTCTCTATCCAGTCTGACATTGGATTGGTATAGTGATATACCCAAGCACTACCTTTTCTCCTTCACCCAACAGGATCAAACCTTCTTAGACCACTTTTCAATCAATATCTCCAAGAAAGTTTCTATCACCAACCTCTACTCTATCTATTAGTTTGAGGATGAATTTATTGCCAATTTTGGAGCTCATTGGAGAAGCCTAATTAACCAACTTTCCTTCTCCCTATCTCAACCCAAACTCATTGAGCTCTTTACTCTAGAATGTGCCAAACATATCTCCTCTACATTACATGTCTAAAAATTATGAACCTTTGATGAATTTTTAACCATGGTGCATAAGTTAGAGAATCAAGTCACCAATGAAGGAAAGATAAAGCTCAAAAATAAGAACTAGAAATACAAAACTAATGAGGCCTCTTCCTCCAAGTCAAGCAATTAGTATAATACCAAGAGCATGAGTAAGGGAATTGCAAATGCAGTTGTCCTTAAAGCCACTACTCTACCTTCCATAAACCAACCAAATTACTCTAGTTCCTCAATGATAAACATGAAGAACCAAAACTAGAACAATCAAAAGCAATTCACTCCACTTAGAGAATCTTATGCTTCCATCTTGGAAAAGTTATTGAAATCCAACATCATTTAATTTACTCCTATCAAACCTCCTCAATAATTTGATTCCTCTCTTCCTATACCTAGTTGGTTTATAAATAATAATTTGTGTGCCTTTCATGGGTAATAGGACATGATGTCAATAAGTGCAACACCTTCAAGATCCTTGTCCAATCCCTCATTGACAAGGTGAAGCTTACATTGGACAACCCTAACACACTATCAAACTAAGGCCTTGATATATTGAAACGACCTTTCCCAAACCATAATCATAACAAGAATGAGAGCAATAATTTTGAGTGTTCTCATGATGCCCATATAGTTAACATGGTCCTTGATGCACTCATTATTGACCTACTTGGTACCCAATATTCTAGTCCTCTACCTCCTCTATTTATTGAAATAGTGGACTTACCTTCTCTTCCTTTGGACATTCAAACTAAGGAAGTACCATCTTCTCCCCCTCCAATTATTGATTTAGTGGAGCCACTAACCTCCCTTTCAACTAACATATCAGAACAACTAACCATCACTACCTTATCTTCACCTTTAACTACCAAGCAAATCACTCCTTTAGAGAATATTCCTAGGGAAGAAATCCCCATGTCCAATCCTCCCATAGAGGATCCACCTATCTAAACCTTGCATCCTTTAATTAAGGAAGAGGATGAGGTTACCACCCCCCTTCCCCAACCTATAGGTCTATCATTAGAACCTACTATCAAGGGAGCTCAACTGATCTATAAACCATTCTCATGACTAGTTCAAAGATTAGAATTCATTTCCAAACCCAACTTAGATTGGGATACCTTTTGGTATCAACTAGGTCTCCCTTATATTACTAGACTAAAACATCAAACCCTTTCTTTAACAAACCAACTTACCACTTATGTTAACCAACCCATTTGTATATCTACCCAATCAACCAAAACATATACCTAACTAGCCAAAACCTCTACCCAACCAACCTCCAACCACCTAACTCAACCAAGACCCAAATAAAAAAACCCTCTTTTATCACCCCAACCAAGTCAACTAAAAGCCTTGGCACTTTCCCTACACCAAGCCTTAATCACCCATATATGAAATTGGACCTAACCTCTTCAAACCCACCAACTAAATACCAAACAAAAATAACCAAAGAGGTTAATCCACATAAAGGATTGAATGCCCAAAATTTACCTCCCTCAACTTTTCCCTCTATTTTGGGGCCTCATCCTTCTACCTTGAGTAGGAAGCCAATTATATCTACCAAGACCCCACCACCTCTTTTGGTTACACCTTCACAATTAATTTATGATGCACCTATCTTCATCACACCATAAATACCTAAGCTATCTACCTTTTTATCCTCCACCTCTAGCTCATCAACCACCTTTCCTAAACCAAATCCGTTAACCAAGTGCACCATCCTACCCAAAAGACCTACTACCAAACCTCTTTCCAAGTAACCTTATACCTCAACTATCAAATTAAAAATTGCTACACCTTTACCACCTTTAGTCAAGTCCTACTCAACTATTCTCCATAGGCTATTATATACTTCTTGTTAATCCTTACCTCCCATCAAACGCTTTGACCCTCTTTCTTCAAAATCCATATAGTATAATGACCACCATGTGTGTTCTTATCATAGGACACCTGACCATGATATGAATTTTTTTAAAGCTCTCCAAACCATTATCCATTGACTTTATGATGAGGATGAACTTTTAATAGACAAAAATCCTATGGGACCCATACCAATCTAACCAAAAACCATACCTACCTAGCACTTACCTACTCCTTCACTCACCTCAAAGTCAAGCTGAGTCTAAATAATCTACTACTTCAACCTCTCCTTCTATCCATTATATCAATGTGGTCATGAGATCACAACAAAAAGATAAGGGGAAGGCTAAGGTGTATATTCCTTAGATATACCCATCTTCCATATCCCAACTGACTCACATCTAACCATATCCATCTTCAACCAAACCCAAGGTCATCATTTTAGGTGCCTCTCACCCTAACCCCTCATAATCCATCAGGAGAGTTATCCTCAATAAACTTCACCAAAACCTTGTGAAGATGAGCTTGTATGAGTTTATATCTACCTCTCCCCATCACCTATAATCACTAATAAAGGCTTTTTAATCCATTAAGGTCCAACCTAAAGATCCTCAACATCTAGTAACCTTTGTTGGCACCCTTCAAATTTCCAACCTTGTTACCTTCAAGGATTTGGAAATACATTCCATCCATCTCAAAGACCTAGATCTCCCTCTCTTTGTCACTATCTACATCAACCAAACCTATATCAAATGGGTCATGATTGATGGGGGATCTATCATTAAAATCATATAATCCCACACCTATAACCAACTTAACCTACCAAATAGTGTCATGTCTGAAACCTTAGTTGTCTTTTGATCATTTAATGATACCATGGTCACTACCTTAGGAACTATCATCCTCATTATCTAGTTAGGACCCTACACACTCCCTAGACTTTTCTATGTAGTGGAAGGTGAATTCTAATATAATGTCTTATTGGGATGACCCTAGATCCACTCCACAGGTTGCATCCCCTCTACCCTTCACTGTTGCATCAATTTTGAGCATGAAGGTAAGGTTATCACTATCCAAGCTAACCCAAGTCCCTTTTCAACATGAAACATGACCTATCACCCTAATGATGTCCTCATACCCCATCTAACACACCCTTAGAGATAAAACCTAGCCTTCAACACCAAAGTGGATATCATATCCCCTTTCATCGATGAGGCATCAATTAGTTCTTCAATCCCTTCAGACCAAATTCCCACCATGGACCCTTTAGAATTAAAATTTCCATAGAATTTCATTAGGGAAGCATCACCTTTTATCCCTTGATTCTTTCCCTACTCCTCATAAGTATGGCCAACTCACCGACCAATCAGGATATGACATCAATGTCAAAACTATCTTTCCCTTTAGACCTCCCCACCATCTGATCCATTTTATCTATGGGGGACCTGACAAACCCCTTGGTTCTTATACCACCTCTCTTCCATCTTGACCACTCACCACTTGTTTTTATTACCTATATAAATTGAGCTTTTCCAAGACATACCTCCATTGGTGTGCATGGAAAGGCTTTGGTCTTGGGCAATATGAGTATGGCCCAAATGACTTGATCACCATTAAAACTATGAAACCTCATAAGAAACACAAACTTGTTTTCATACTACCCAACAAGAAGTAACCCAAACCACCTACCACCATCATTATTGAGGAAGATACCCCTTCCTCACTAACCTCTCCTCCATTTGTGTGTGAGGATGATGAAATCATACCACCTAACTTTTTTTTCTTTTTGTCAGCATGATCAACCTTGGACCCATGAATTATCATAAGGAAGGGGCAACTTGACCATCCCTTTGAACCATCTTGAGATGATAAGAGAAGACTCTCCTACCATTATCACTATCTAGTGCTAGGAAGATGATTCTATTCTCACCTATCATGGTACCCAAAATTCTTTTATCCATAGATCCCTTCCCCCTGAGACCTTGACCACATTAAATTAATCCACCATGGATATCAACTTGGCCACTCTATAAAACCCTTTCATTGTCAAACTTGGCCAATCATTAAATGCTGAGGAACTTCAGGACTTCCTCTCTTTCCTCCAAGACCACATCATATATTTTGCTTGGTATTATAGTGATATGCCTAGAATTTACCCCACCATTGCTACCCATAACATAGTTAATAACCATGATTCCAAACTTGTCAATCAAAATCTTTGATGCATGTACCCTTACATAGCCCTTCTTGTTAAAGAAGAGATTCAACACCACCTATCTATCAATTTCATTCAACCCATTGTCTATCCTCAATGGGTCTCAAATGTTGTACCTATCACCAAATACAAAGGGGGAGTATGAATTTGTGTGGAATTTCATGACCTAAAACTCACTTTCCCCAAATATGACTTTTCTCTATTGAGTATTGACCAAATAGTTGATCTTATAACTAGCCATGAGATGTTGTCTGTCATGGATATATTATTGGGATACAATCAATCTTAATTTATCCTAAATATTAGCATAAGATTTCCTTTACCACCTCTCGCAGAACCTTTTTCTATAGGGTCATGCCTTTTAGACTAAATAACACTTGTGCAACCTACCAATGTGCCATGACCTATATCTTCAATTACCTTATCCATATGATTATCAGGGACTATGTGGATGACCTTCTTAGCAAATCCAAATTCTAAAATGATCACTTGGCCATTCCTAAGATCATCTTTGAATGCCTCATCCACTACCATGTCCACTTTAACCCCAAGAAATGCATTTTTGGGATCTTGTCAAGAAAACTTCATGGCTTCATGGAATCAAAATCAATCCCACCAAGATCAAATCCATCCTTAACCTGCTCCCTCCAACTAACCTCAAATAACTTCATAGTTTACAGGGAAAGATTTAATCCATTTTTTGTTTTATTTCCTAGCTTTTAAATTGATGTCAACCCTTCCACCACCTTCTGAAGAAGGACGTCTATTTTAAGTGGAATAACAACTATCAAAAGGCCTTTGATTAACTCAAAATGTACCTTTTATCTCCACCTATCCTCACCCCTCCCAAGGATAACATACCTTTATATCTATGCCACCAACCATTCCCTAGGGGAAATGCTTGCTAATTGGGTTGAGAAACATAGAGAGTAATCTATCTACTACATTAGCCATACACTTGTAGAGTATAAGACTTGGTATACCCATACTAAGAAACTATGCTTAGATTTAGTTTTCATGGCCACGAAGATCTATCACTACCTTCTTAACCTTAAAACTTACATCATAACCAACATTAAACCACTCAAGTACATTCAATCCAAGCCATACCAAAACTAGTGTATGGCTAAGTGGCTCATGATTTTAGTAGATTTTGACCTTTAGTTCTTTTAGAAAAAGTCAATTAAAGGGAAATTCATCATTGACCAATTAGATAAATCACCTTTATTAGGAAACTAACCTCCTCTTATTGAGCTCCCTAACAAATCCATCATGACCCTCTCCTAGGTGAACTTCACCTATCAAGTCACCATGTTATTTTGATGGATCAAAATGTCAAAATGGTGGGGGAGAAGGCATCATCCTTATCCCCTTTGATGGTGAACCTCTCCCTTTGTCATTTAATATTGATTTTAAATATACTAACAATATGGTTGAGTATGAAGCCCTAGTGATAGGCCTTCAAACTACTTTAGCCCTAAGAGTCAAAACAATCAATATCTTTGGTGACTCCCAACTTGTGGTCAATCAAATCAATGGGTCCTACCATTGTAATAATGATGTCTTGTAATAGTACAAGTAACTATTTGATGAACTTTTAGAATCATTTGATCAATACTATATCAAATCAACCCCATAATCTACTAATAATTTTGTAGACACCATGGCTTCCCTTACCTCTCAAATACCATCTACACCTTCGAAATCTAAGATATCTATCATTATCCATAAACTTACCTAGCCTTCCTAAATCAAACCAAATTATCCTACCATTTTTAATGTGAAAGAGACCCAACCTAACCTTTGGTATCATTAAACCTTCAATTATCTTCACCTTTCCATAATTCTTTTTGTTCTTTCTAGGAATGCTCAAAGAGTGTTTATCTAAATTACCTCACATTATACCATAATAGGAGGTATCCTTTATAAATGTGACTTTGATGGTCTTTTATTTTGTTACCTACATAGTCAAGAAGCCTCTCATGCTATCAAGAAAATAATTGATGGTGTCTATAGGGGATACTTTAATGGCCTCATTGTAGCTAAACACATCATTTTCCTCAACTATTATTGGCCTAACCTTAAACAAGATTATTGTGATTACATGAAAAAGTGTGTTAAGTGTCAATAGCATGCTAATTTTCATCACACACCTAGCCATAGTCTTTGAGTTTCCACCAATTTTTAGACCTTTTCACAATGGCATCTAGATATCATTGATTAAATTAACCCTCATTCCTCATAGTGACACCACTTTATCATCACCATGACTGAATATTTTACCAATTGGGTAGAGTTTATCCCCTTAGTCTCAACCAAAGAAGAAAAGATTATTGACTTTATCAACCATCACATTATTTACTGTTTCAGTGTTCTTCATAAGATTATCACTAAAAATGGTAAATATTTTAAGAACAAGCAAGTCCAAGGTCTATGTGATGCATTCAAAATAAAGTTAAGCCTCTCCTCACCCTATCATCCTCAAGTGAATGGGCAAGATGAGGCCTCTACCAAAACTCTTAATAATATGCTAACTAAAATGGTCAATGAATCTAGTCAAGATTGGAATCTACACATCCCCTTCACCTTATGGGCATATCAGACTAGTATTAGAACACCTATGAGTGCTTCCCATTTCTTTCTTGTGTTTAGAGTGGAGGTAGTCTTACTTCTTGAAGTTAAAATCCCATCTCTTTAAATATCTTTACAAGAGCTTCTTTCTGAGGATGATTATTGTTGGCACCATTTAGCCCAACTTGATCTACTTGATGAGCATTGTTTAGCAGCCCTTACCCATATCCATGAATATCAAGAGTGAATCAAGCGTACCTATAACAAACACCTTAATGTGTGAGAATTGAGTATCAGAGATCCTGTTCTAAAATAAAATCAATGAGTCACTACTATGGAAAAATGCAAGTGAGACAAGTTTGCTTTCAATTAGATTGGAACTTATATCATAACCCATAATTATGGATCAAGATCTTACCAATTATCTTTTATTGAAGGCCACCCAAAACTTGAGCCCCTAAATGCTTCACATCTACAACCATTATTTTGTTAAAAATATCAAGTTCACCTTTTTTATAACCTAAGCTCATCCCTTGCTACCTACCTACACTCTATCTCCATATTTTAGGGGAAACCAATTAAAAATGAATCATATGATTATCTATCACCAACATAGCCTTATCTTAAATAATGGATATCATGTCTATACTCATGGCATGGTTCTCATGGTACTTTCCATCCCTTTACAAAATGGATTCTTATGATCATTGTCACCTAAATAACTACACACCTAATCAATCTTCTTGTGTTTTTAGTTTCACCTTCATAAATCTTGATCCTTAAGCCTATATAAGCAAGTCTATGTCAATAAACAACCAAGTAATCAAAAATGAAAAATCCCTATCATTAGCATTCATGGGTCATTCCTAAAATTCATAAACTACTCCCCTGAAGGATAGCTATTGAAATTTTATTTAAAATTACCAGTAGGTAAGGTGGATTTATCCCTTGAAGGATAGCTACCAAAAAGCATTACACATAGTAAATAAACTTAGACCACTCCCTTGAAGGATGACTGAGTAAAGTGTTTTTTCAAAAGCATAGAAATTTCTTTGAAGCTTCTTACATTGATCAACTTCCCATATATAGAAACTATCAAAGTACCCATCATCACAATCACATCAAAAGAAAACTAATGTTGAGATCCATAATTGTCTCTTAGAATAGAAAAATAAGGTAGAAGCTATAATCATATTTAAAAATTAGACTTCTTGCATCAATTAATCTACATAGTTTGACATATACTTGCTTATATTGGCTCTTTAGACACCTAAAAAAGAGGCATGCTAGTCTCACAAGAAGGTTCCATTTTCATCCATCCCCCTTTTTTTACATTATGCACAAGGGATTTTTGAGCACATTATGTGGTCAAGCCACATTTTTAACCAACTAACGAATGTTAATGCAAAGCATTCAAAGGGCTTATGTTCATTAAGGCACACTAAATTTAGTATTGTTTTAGTCATTGTCAATGAAGAAGTATCATTATATCTCCTTATCTTATCATGACTAGTTGATATTTTAATTATGATGTTTGTCTCTTGATTATATTCTTTGGTCTCCCATCTAGTGTTGTTAATTAAATTACCTCATGTGTTCTATCCTAACATTTAACAAGCATAACCATACCAAGCATGATAATATCATAAAATTCATGAGCATTTAAACAATCAAACATTTTCCACCACATGTCTAAAATATTAGTAATGCAACATATAATCATTAGGATTTAACATGTCATAAATGACTAAGAAACATAACCATAATATTTAAAACATCTCATGCCTAGCTAAGCCTATATCAGTGTCTAGCATCCATAAGTAATATAAAAATCACACCATAAGCATTAAACATCAATATCAAACCATAAACCATGAACATGAGCATAAATAATGATCATATGTATAATTCATGAGTCAAGTAACATAATAATGTGTACAAGCAAATAAACATGTCTTTCTCCCCAAATGTACATCGCATCACATCAAATCATCAGCCAAAATCAAAATGATATGAAAATGTCATAACCTATCTATATCTTATATATGCCCCAAGGGCACCACTATCCCATAGAGCACCATTAGGTCCTAGTTCCTACCCACATACTAATCCCTCACATGTCTTTGTCTATCTAGCTATAGACACTACCCACTATGGGTATTTCAAATTTGAAACACCTAGACCCTATATACCTTGAAAGATAACTAGATAACAATCTAAAAAACCTAATATTCTAACCTAATCCCTACCCAAACCCAATAGCCCACCCAACCTATCAATTACTAATTTTTACCCATGGATTTACCTAAAATCCACAAAAACCCTACCTAGGGCAAAATAGTCCAAAACTACATATTTAAACCTACCCTTAATCAATGTATTTTAAAAATTCAAAGCTAAGATAAAAAATTAATGTGACCCCCTACCTCATTTCATGACCACCATTGAGGATTCAAGCATAAACCTACTCATTCACATCCATGCCCATGTGATCCCTACATCTTGACTGGTCACCTCAGTCCACCTTAGCTAAATGTCAACCTCCACCTTAGCAAGTAACCTCAACAATTACCTTCACCAAAAATTTCCAAAATCACTAGAGCTCAAATTCAAACAAAATGTAAAGTCATAATGAGTGAAAATTAATTCCACTTGCACTTTTAACCCACTAACTTTAAGGGTTTCCACCATGATCATCAATGGTTACCCTTAGGGAACCTGACCATCAACAGTCAGGTGGCCGCACTCTTTTTTTTGCTCTTACCTTGAGCTAGTCATCTTTAATTAGAATCAAATCAACTCACCCACCCATGGATACTACCTTCTTTGCTAACCCCAACCACCTCATCACCTCATTTTTGGTCTATTTTGGCCCAACTAGCACATGTTTTATGACACTAATTACCTAGTCCTTTAACCATAATGACAACATTACTATGTTGAGCCTTTTGGACCTTTTACCACCTCACATTTACTTGTGTCTTCTTGGGAGTACTTCCTACCTAGGATACCCATGATATTTGACTAATTTGTATTTTCACCAGGAGCACTTGTCTTGGATACCCACTAAAATAAATGCATCACTTTAGAGACTTACACATGTACCCAACCACCATGCCTATATTAAATCACATGGTAAACTTTTCCATTATCTTCTTAGTATTTACCTTTATTATTATCAACTATAGCAACCTAGTCTATGCACAATCTAGGCTATTGCACCTTTTGTCATATTTTCATTGTTTATTTGTACTTTAGTGCCCAACCTTTCATCTAAATTCATCATCACCTTCACCCACCTTATCAAACCCATACCTACTTCTATTTTACCTCATCACCTCTCGGTTTGATGGGGAACACCTCCTCCCATACTTGAGGTAACTAGACCTTTGACCAACATCGATTTATATTTTACAACTAGTTGATTTCAAGTTATATAACAAAAGGGGGAAAATGTAGACAATATAAATCTACACACCATTATTTTTAATTTCATAATTTCCATTTACTACCTTAGGATCCCCTTAGGACCAATCTAGCCTTTCAATCCCTAACTAAGCCTAACCTGTGGTTAGTTTGACCAAACTAGGTTAACCCTCAATTTTACCTAATTTGACCTTTTACCCTTGACAATTAATGGTCAAGGTGAACCTCCTTAACCACTAATATGAAAACTCACCCACTTTGGTTTTCTAAAAATACCTCATCTAAATCTAGTTATGAACCATTACATATACAAGTTAAAATTAGGAAACCTAGTTCACATCTTGTTATAACTCTCTTACCTTACTTATAAGAAGAGAAGAATAGGGAAGCAAAAACAATCTATAATTATTATCAAGATATTATGCATCCAAAATTTTCTTTTTGTAGTTCAATCATCATTAGTAATCCAATGAACCAACTACTACATCAAAGAGCCAACTTGCCATCATAGCTCTACTAAAGTACCAAGTAATGTTACTCTATTATAATCATGCTAGACTCCATCAATGAGTCAACCAACTTAATCAATCCACTCAATCAAAAAATTTCAAGATAATTATCTGATTTTTAGTATTTAATTACCTTATTTGTTTTTTATGCTCAGCCCAACAACAACCCAACTCCTAGAATCCTACTTGTGATCCTACTAATCAATCATTTATCAACCCATATATACATATAGTAACCATCAATGGTTGTCTCACCTACCAATAGTCTTTCCAACTATTGATAGTTACCTTGACCATTGACAACCACCCTAACCACTGATGATCAACCTAACTATCAATGGTCACTATGGTAACAAATTCCAACAAGCTATTTTCACCTACCTACTCCCAACCAAATGTGATTTTGTATGTCCTTGCTTGTTCACAAACCCATTTATAATTTTATGAAGCATATCCCAACCATCTAGAACTATTATTAATTAGTTTATCTCCATTTTAATTAGTTTTAGTCTATTTCTTAAGCAAGCATTCATTTATTCAATTTTAGTGCCTCTGATTATTGATGCAAGTATTTTTTATTCCATTTATAAAATTAATTGTTTAAAATGTATGGATTGATAGCCCCTGAGGAAGCCCTTGCTTCTGATATGTATATATTGTTAGGCAATCCACTCAACTATCTATCTAACAAACAAATTTACTTGAGTGTCTTATTATCTACAAGTCATCCTCCCAAGCCAAAGAGGTGTTCTCCATAACCTTTTAATTCCAAACATGCACAATCAAACAAGTTTTTTAGTGATACCCATACTTAATTTCTTCTCCTTCTTCTAAAATAATAAGCAATAAATTCATTGAAATATCTAGACTCAAAAGTTGAAGAGTTATCTCAGTTGATAAATTTGTTATTGAGATATAGGGCACCTACCTAGGTTTACTCTACTTATCTTGAGTAACAGTGGTTGAAATTTTAGTTTATGGGAGTATATTGTGATATTTTATGAATGGTAATATATCCTCAATATTTATTTAATATTTATAATATTCATACACTTAAATAATAGGCCCAACTTGTTAATTATATCTACATAATTATGTTATAGCTCATAATGTAAAATGAAACCCCAATTTATATGTAGTAGATGTTTTACTCAAAACTTGTTCTTCATATCTGGTACCTGAGAATAACATGTTACAAGAGTTATTATAATATAAAGAAAAGGAAAAATAATATAATATTATTATAAGAGGAGAGACCACTAAGCCTAAGGTGATTTTAAACAAATGTGTTTCTTAATGAAAAGAAAGAAAGTAGGTTCCTAGTTTGTAAAGAAGAAAGAAGAAGCTCAAAACTATTACATAGGATTTTTAACTGGTATAGGATAAGATGAATTCAAAGCTTGTGGGTGTAGATGGAATTATATTACTCTTGATTTAAATAAAAGGGAACCATTCTCTCCACATAATCTTAAATTTTCCTTTGACCAAATTCATACTTACATAAGGATTTCAAGAAGGAAGGGACCAATGTTTTTGGATATCACTTTTTAGCCACTACCATTTTGGTATCCCATTCTAGACTGGATGGGAGAAGTCCCAACTAATAAGGAAAATGAAGATAGGATATGGAAGAATTTTGAGGCTCAACATGGTTTCTATGGAAAGAAAATCATAGGTGCATCAAAACCAATATAATTCAAACTTGTGTGTGCCATTTGGGCATAAAAATTGGTTGCTCAAGGATGAGCAATATAAATGACATAATTTTAACCCCTAACTATCAACATTTTTAGCCTCTACATGCCAATATTTCCTATATTCCTTGCACATTTCCTTATTTTAAATATACTAATAATGATATATATATATATATATATATATATATATATATATAGTAAAACCATCATAATAAAGGATAACATATTCAAATTTAATCACAAGACAAAAACTAACTTCATTCCCATAACATATATGTGTGTATGGGAATGAAGTTATTTTTTGTCTTGTGATTAAATTTGAATATTTTATCCTTTATTATGATGATTTTACTTTTCATATTATGTTTTGAGTAACTTGAGTGATAGGACCTACATGTGGCACAAATTGAAGGTTATGTCTTACAATAATGATATGAAGTCTAAGTATACATGGTCATAACACTATATTGAATTCATGGAATTCATATCCTATAACCAATATTGTATCAAACTTTAGACACTAGGAACCACCATAATAAACATGAATAAATGCATGTAATTTACCTAAGCTTGCAATATTTGTA